>JANRMT010062819.1:31929463-31940167 GCA_026402145.1 Polypterus bichir lapradei
AATTTTTTCTTTTTTGTTGCCTTACTATTTGTTTTTGACATCAATAAAAATTGATTATAAAAAAATATAAATTCCTCACTGCTTTTGTATGTAAAATTGAATGTGAGGTGAAACTCGTCTGTTTCTGTCATCTTGCAAGCTTTTCCATCATGATACTTTCAAACTCTGCCTAGCAAGCTTAAAGGTACCTGCCCTTTTTAACTAGACACACACATTAGAAACCCAAAAGGCAAATGTTTGAAAACCAAGAAAGCTAATTTTACAAAATTTCATAATATATATATATATATATATATATACAATATGACATGTGAAAGTCAACTAAATGGTCACCTGTATCCTCCCCAAACATGTAGTTTTGTAATGCACATGTGCCGTGTTGATTCTTGGAAGAAAGGTGCCATGAAGCAGTGCAGACTACATTATACAAAATAATTTTTTTTTAAAATCAAACTATTTCTCACAGCTTTAAAGGTAGTATGTAAAAAGGAACCAGATAAGTATGTGAGTCTCAATATTTATAATTGTCTTTTTTGTATAATTATTTCATTATGTTAAAAAAAAATACAGTTGCATGAAAATGAGGCCTGAGGTGATTGCCTCCTCCATCCCATATGCCAGCCCTCGTAACACGCATTGACCATAAGCAGCAAGTTTTATTAGTATAAGCCTTAATAATGATAGGAACAAATTCAATTTCCATCAAAACTAATTTAACATTACTCACGAAATAATAAAAATGTTTAAATTCTTTTCTGGGTCCTCCAAAGTGCCGGGTGATTTAACATCTCAGGTTTTATAGCAAAAACAATCACATTGGTTTGCAATTACATAGTACTTTAAAAATATCGCTTTTAATTAAGAAAATGTGAACAAAGAGTACAATTATTTTGAAATTGACATTTATTAATTAACCCCAAAAAAGTATTTATTTTTCTATAAGTTGAAGCAAATCAAAATTTAAATAATTGTACTATCTATTCCAATAGCAGCTCTTATAGTAAATTAATTATTTCTGTGGGTCACTTTGCCTTGTATGAATATGAACTTTATTGGATGTGACATATTTGCATAATTCATTAATTAGTATTTAGGGTAAAAGAACACATTGCATGCACATATATGCATTTAAATGTGATTTTTTTGTACTTTGTAAAATGTTTAAGAGTCTTTTATTTCTATATTTAAAAAATGAAAATGAAAAATATACTTTGTGCTCTTGGAATGAGCAGGGCATTAAGTTAATGTCAAGACTGCTGACTCTTTCTAAAATTGTAGATGCTTTCAGAAACCAATGGAATTTGTTTTATGGTGATAAAAGGTTTTCTACTGATCATTAATTAAAATATTTTGTCCAAAATGAATAGTTTTTTTAAGTTACTGAGTTTCTTGAGTGGACTGGCTTTTAAGAGGTGTTGGCCCTAATTTTCTAATGTAACAACCTACACAATACGTGTAAGAGAAATATGAGCTTATAAGTAATATCAAAGATATGTGTTTAAATATCCATAGTACTGTATACTAGTATATAATATATATTTAGTTATTTTGGTTGAACAATTCTGTTCTACAGTATATTAACAGAAACATATACAGTATATATTGTAAAACCTATTTCAGTCAATGCCCCCTATATGTGGATTTTTGTCCATTATGCAAACAGTTTATAAGTTCTGTTCTAATCTGTTTGTCCAATTTGAGCTTTCAATAAAACTAGATTTAATATAGGTTTGTCTTTAATAGCAGATGGACAAAATATTTTAAAATGTTCAGTCATTCATGACAAATGTGTACTAGGCTTTAATAGCAAGATATTAATGTTTCCTTCAGTTTACATAAATGACTTATTAATCAATGACTGTAAATCATCCCTGACCTTTTAAGCAGCTTACTGTATCAGTTATAAATTGCACCATACTAGTAAGTTCTACTGCTCTTGTTATTTCAGATGAAAACCACACTATGGCGAGTGAAACAAGCAGTCTCGTCCAATCTCACTCCTATAAGAAAAGAGACCCAGTTGATGTGCCATACCAGACTGGACAGCTACACCCCGCCATAAGAGTAGCAGACCTTCTCCAACACATCACTCAGATGAAATGTGCGGAGGGATACGGCTTTAAAGAGGAATATGAGGTATGTCAAGAACAAGAGAAATAAACACATTTTATAATAACTTCATTTCTGCTAAATTGGGATGAAGAATGGATAATGGCATAATGAGTAGTGCTGCCAACATCCAGAGTTTTAATCCTTTGCCCATAGCGGGGTTTTAATGTTCTCCCTGTATCTGCATGTGTTTTCCTCTTACATTCCACAAGATACACATGTTGGGTTATTTAGCTTATTATTGAAAAACTTTAAAAAAGCTGTGCATAGTTTCATGCAAAGAAAATTTTACTTTTTTATAGTTTAGGTAATTAAAGATATTGTTTTGCCATTGAGTTATGTATAATGCATTAGGATTCTCCTAGCTTTGAAAAATTAGTTGACTAGCTAACATGTTAGTGCTTAACATTCCAGTAAGTTTGAGTGCTATATAATCTAATCCTATTGGAAGTAACTCCAAATAATGATGTATGAGGATTTAGCATAACTGTAAATCTGACACTGTCTGATTGATAATAAAATATGTTCAACCAAAAAGGTAATTTATACAGTTTTAACACCTTGAGTTTTGCAAAGACTGATAAAGAGTGAATGTTATAGACAATTGGTTTCCACTCCTTGCCTATACTATTGATAGTTGGGATTCTTTTCGCAAGTTGCCTTTGATTGTCTAGCCGTGGGCACCATTACATTAATTAGTAAAGTTTGGAATTGCTACCAGTATTCTCCTCATTACCAGCTAATATTTTCAAGTGGTGGAATATCAATGGAGAATTGGTCCAATTTTTTCAACAAAGTTCTTGAATTATAAATTAAAAATAAACGTGATAAGGGAATTATTTGTTTATAGTAGAGTTGTACAGTATAACACATTATCAAAATAAACATCTCTGAAGGGTGAGATGTCTAATGACTTCTATAAATTAAATACTTTGATATTGAGGATGGGCAGAAATATAAAAGTATCCTTTAATGGAGCAGCCGATAATGGTTTCTCCGCCTTAACATATTTCCTGCATTTGTCTCATATTTTAACTGCGCGAAGCGAATCTGATCACAATAATTTTAGCTCAAAACTATTTAGCAGCTTTACTTGCAAACATTTTCTAAAATGCACAGTAGTAGAATTAATAATGTTAATAGTATGTCATTATGGTAAAAAGTGCACATTCAATATATGCAAATGAAGCAGAGTTCTACTGGTAGAAGTACAACAAGGTGATTAGTAAATGATGTGGACAACTGCTTCATTTCTTCTAAGAAATATTTTGTGTGATGGAAAAAACAATAACTTTATAATGTCAATCATTGTTATAGAGCCAGTCAGACTGGACCAGGCTGGTTGTGCGTTTCCGCAGATAATGATTAACACATATGGATGTGGTGGATGTGGTGGTGGAAGAATGTGGTCATGCATTCATTCCTTTCATTACTTTAAGTAAAAGGTGAAAATGCCAAGTGATCCCAATTACCTCTTTGTGCTCCCAGTTCATTAGTTACATGCTTTTCGGTCACTTGTGGTGTGACTCTGTAAGCTTGAGTCATACTGAATTGCTGGCGGTTTCAATGGCTGCAGATACTCATGCCCAATTCTCAGTTTTAACAGTTACAGTTGTCTGTCAGAGTGCCATAAAAAGATGTTTTTTCTTGAAGACAGCTTGTGTGTCATTTGAACAAATATAACTATGTGATTATGTCTGGTGTTTCACAAATATTTCATAATTTGCAACACATGAAATAGGTGCCTATTAATTATTCATTAATTGATTTTCCCAGCATGCTCATTTCCTTTATGGTCCATGGCTAATCTGAGCCAGCCCCACCACATCCAGGTCCTTGCAATTTTGTTGTTAAAAATAGTTAAATACTAGCTGAAATAGCTGCCGTTTCCCCGAGTATATAGTATATGTAGAATGCTTTAAGGAAAGAAAGTATTTATTTGTTTTTTTAAGTTGCTAGCTATCCCATCTGTCATCTACACTGCCTCTTTATCAGTGTATCTGCTTTATAAGTCAGGAATTTGTTCTTTGTAGGTACGAATTTATTCCAGAATAAATAATAGTAACTCCTTGCTGGGTTTTAACCATGAACACTGTCATGTCTGACTCATCCTCTTAGTTAATGGTGGACAGTTCACAGTGCTTAAGTTATGAAGAAAAACCAACAAAGCAGGAGTTAAACAACAACCATTCAATTCTCCTTTTTATTGCACTGCATTTCCACACCCCTCATCCAACAGCCTCCTGCAAATAGTCTGTTTTATATTACAGTACAAAGGAAGAGGCACACTGCATTGCCTAGGCAAGTAATGTTAAGCTCTGGTCATTTTGTCTGCTGACTTCAGTCTGTTCTGTTGTTTCACTTACACTGAGCCCACATGTGCTATTGGTATGCAAATTGTAGCACACAGGGAAAAAAAGAAACATGGTGACTCCTGGGGTCAAAATTTTGTGTTCCAAAGTAGCCCATTTTGACCATATGGTCCTAGAGAGCAACAAAGCAAAATTTGGTCCAGATAAGTTAAAGGGTATAGAAGTGTGTAGTAAACATACAGACAAATATTCTATTTTATTTATATAAATTTCTTTAACACTTCAGTGCCATTTAAAAATAGACTCTTTTATATATACTGTGCAGAGTTAGTTTATTAAAAGTAAAATGTGTATTCTGCAAACATAAGGATTTTAAATTTAACTTATAATAAAAAGGAATCATCTGTCCACATAAGTTGTATGGTTTCTGTGTTTTTTTATTGCGTTTAGGGTAGTGTTTAATACCATTCCTTATCAAAACCCACAAAATGTATTACTTTTTTATGCTTTTTGGCTGACTTTGCTTCAAGGCATCCATCTGGTATTGTGCACGTTTGCAAAAACAAAGCTAAAACCCCATGAGAGACACTGTTGTCATATATTCACCATTTGTATCACAGGTGAAGTCTCTTTACTTCATATACAGGTTGTTTTCACAACCACTCCATTTTTAATTGTAATGACAGGATAGACTGAACAAAACATATATATGATTCTTTTTGTTGTATTTTACTGTAGGTAGCAGTCCTAAAGGTGAAAATCCCTGTAAGACTTAGGATTCAGCAATAATTGTTATATTATGGTATATTTATTTAATTAGGGAATGGTGTTTCAGCAACCCTTTTATCTCTGGGTATCATCCCTCTGGTTCTGAGTTTCCATTTTGGGATATCTGGAGCAGCCTCCAGGGCAGTGTATGCTTTTCTCTTTAAAAAGATAGGCAGACTGTATTTTCTCCATGCACTGATCCTTTTATACTTCCTGGAATGGCACATCCAGAAGGATTGATCCTTCCTACTTCAGCTTCCAATTGTATTCCATGGCCACAGTTATGGTACTGAGAACAGAAGTTAGCCATTGATGCATCCAGATATATGAGCCCCTTGGTTATCTACAGTGTGCCCCTGGTTCATTTAGCACATGAAGATGAAGCAGGTAATATTTCTAGACTTTAACTGGTACTGAATAACTTTATGTATGAATACTAATTTATGCTATATAATACAGACATTTCCATGTACTCTGGATTTTTGTAGATAGTGGATTCAAAAAGTATTCACTTCACTCATTTTGCTTTGTTGCAGCGTTATTCTAAAATAATGTAGTCTGATTTTCCACAAATCAAGCAATACTCAGTGCCCCAAAATGACAAAGCAAAAAACAGGATTTTAGGAATTGTTGCAAAATTAATAAAAATTAAAAAACAAAATATCACCTTGTCACAAGTATTCAGACCTTTGTGAACGAGCCCCGGACACAGACAGGCAGACATGTTGTAATTCCACCACCACACGTTTATTTACAAGATATTTACAGTTATTAAAGTGCACACAAACCCCACAAGTCCCCAAAGTTCAGGACTCTCACACACTTTGCCTTTCTTCGGGCCGCCTCCACTCTCGCTTCTCCTGCTTCGTCCTACTTCCACCTGACTCCAGCCCCGAATGAAGGGAGGCGGCCCCTTTTATCCACACCCAGATGTGCTCCAGGTGCTCCCCGGCAATCACCTGCCAACACGCCCCAGTGTGGCAGAAGTGCCGGCTGTACTCCCGGAAGCACTCCAGGTGTCCCTGCTTCTCTTCCCCCCAGCACTTCCTGGTGTGGCGGAAGTGCTGAGGTCCAGGGTTCCCAAGGTATTGGGGCGCCCCCTGGTGGTGACCATGGGCCCCTACAAGGTTGGGTTTCCAAACCCTTTACCCGTGGCCTCCAAAGCAACCAGGGTGGCGATCCCCACGTGGTCCAAGGTGGGCGCACGCCCTCTTCCGGTCCTCCAAGGCGTCCCGGCCGGGTCGTCGCCCCTGGCATCCCTGACACCTTTTACTCTGCACATGGTTGAAACACCTTTAGCAGTGATTAGTGCCTGGAGTCTTCTTGGGTTTGATGCAGCAAGCTTCACACACATGGATTTGGGAATGTTCTGCTCTTCTTCTCTGCAAATTATCTCAACCACTGTCAGTCTGGATAGTGACCGCCGGCAGAGGGATATTTTCAGGTATCTCCAAAGATGTTTCTTTCCTTTTGAGGCTCTGTCTGGACAACCCAGACGCATTCCCATAGTTGTCTCTAAGCCACTCATGTGTTGCCTTTGCTTTGTGTTTAGTGTCATTGTACTTTTGGAAGGTAAACCTTTGTCCCAGTCTGAGGTCCAGGCACTCTTGTGCTGTATTTTGCTCTGTTCAGCTTTCCCTCAACTCTGTCTGTCTCCCAGTCACTGCTGCTGAGAAACAACCACACAGCATAATCCTGCCACCACCATACTTCACCACTGGAATGGTACACAACAAGTGAGGATAGGTTCCCTGTTTTCCTCCTGATTGGATGCTGATCTTGATTTTATCAGACCAGAGAATCTTGTTTCCCGGAGTCTGACAGTTCTTTAGATGTTTTTTTGGCAAAATCCAAAGCTTCCATGTATCTTTTATCCAGGAAAGGCTTCTGTTTTGTCACTCTATATAGATTCTCTGCAGCTCAGCATATTGTAGTTTCCTTGTAAATCATGTTGACGTTTTGTAGTTTTCTGATGCTAAGGCATCAGTACAAAGATAATAATAATAATATTCAAGGCAGTAGTAGGAAAAGAATAAGGAACACATGATTAGGTAGGATATTTCGCTATGCTGCAGATAATTGTTGCAACATCATGAATAATACTCTAGTAGCCAGCATATTACCCTGAAGGGGTGGATGGGTGATTAACAGAACAATTTTACACAAGTACGCTGACATCGGCCTTCCATGAGCTCCTGGAATATTTGCTTTATACTTTACAAGTCTAGGAAGATGGTTATGTCAAGGTGACACAATACTCGACATGACTTCTGGCAACAAGATTAACAATAGTAAACGATTTAATAAAATGACTGTGGCCACCCAAAAACTATGACACCAAATGACATCATTAAAATAATAATGAAATAATGTAAAAAATACAAGAGCTAGAAGTCCAGAATTACAACAGATCCAACAAAAAGTGATCTGTTAAATAAGTATTAAATGATGAGACAGACAAGTAAGAGGAAAATGAAAATAATGAAATAAAGAAGAAAAGAGCACACCTAATATCCACTATACCTCCAAGGCGCTATCACCCTTAACTGCTGGATGGGATTCTTCTCACCCCAGCACTTTTTCTTCACTGTAACACTGTACTTCTAATAGTTGAGCCCTTGCACCTTCCGCTGGAAAGATATTTTAAACAGGGCTAGAAATCACTGAAGATAAAGCTTGATACTCACTTATAATAATAATGTTTGAAACTCTTGAGGCACTCCCTTCAGAGCTCCCTCTAGAGGCTCTAAGTACCCCTGCAATACTGGCCCCCTGGTTTCTTTTAGACAGTCATGCAATCTCCAGTTTTCCATCCATTATCCAACCTGCTATATCCTAACTACATGGTCACGAGGGTCTTCTGGAGCCAATACCAGCCAACACTGGGTGCAAGGCAGGAAACAAACCCCAGGCAGGGCGCCAGCCTATCGCACGGCACACACACACACACCCACTAGGGACAATTTAGAATCGCCAATGCACCTAACCTGCATATCTTTGGACTGTGGGAGGAAACCGGAGTACCAGGAGGAAACCCACGCAGACACGGGGAGAACATGCAAACTCCACGCAGGGAGGACCCTGGAAGCAAACCCGGGTCTCCTAACTGCGAGGCGGCAGCGCTACCCACTGCACCTCCGTGCCGCCCCATCTCCAGTTTTTCCTCCCATTATTATGGGTTGCAGATAGCTATATATACCGTGTGCTACAGGGCTTTTGACCCAGGTATACTCACATCTACTCCACTCAGTATTACCAGTACCCTCTTTACCAGAGCATCTTAAAGCCAAACTCCTGCCCTGAACTTGGTGTAACAGGCTTATATTTATGTCCTTATATACCTTTATTGGACGAAACCGGCACAGAAAATAGATGAATGGACAGGACTTAATTTCTTTCTGAGTAGAACTACATGTGGGTAATGAGCTTTTATGAATTTGAGCTGCCACAGAGAAGTGGCATCAGCTAAGAGATATACAAGCCATCCAGGCTGGAGGGATGGCCATTCAGCTTGATCAGCTTATAGCTTTTTTAGCACACAGTTTGATACATAGAAGGGGATTTCAGTGAATACATTCCACATCCCCACAACATAATATTAAATCCCTGTGGCTTAAAGTAGTGATGCCATATGACTGAACAAAAGTAAAAATATGTTATACTAAGCTGCACAAAAAAATGCCTTCTTTTAACTGTCTTCAGTTTATACATATCACACATATGCACTCAGAATATAATAGTAAAGACCAAATAATTTAACTTTTTAATCTTTCCAATGAATCCAAATTATTTTTCCTAAATGTTCATTGAATACTGTTAATTGGAAATTAATAGTAAATCACAAAAATCCAGCATTGAGTTATAAGGCTCAGTTTCTAATGAGAGTATCATTATAAATGAAAAATGATGTTTGCAATTGCATATTCAACAAATGCATTTCCCCACAGAATTGTTCGGTGGAGTCTATGTGCAGAGCGCAGCAGCGATGCCTAAGCCTGACTGGTGAATTTCAGTGGTGCTGCCTATTGGCAAGAACTGAATCAAAACAGCAGGACATGCGTGTGACAGTTGAAAACTAACAACTTATCTGTTCACAGGCTGTACAGTGTGAAGCTGTGCAGTGACATAGGATATTTGAGAGATCTACTCAAGCAAAATTCAGTGCTGGCCAGTGATTAAAGAATGTTTCTTGTCGCCAGTAGAGGACAAAAGGAATTTTATATAGAGAGAGTGAATTATTTCATCATTTTATATTTAAAGTTGTAAAGGTTTGTTTATTTTCATTTACATGGAAAAGTGGCCTAGTGTTGTTACTTCATTAATACCTCTTCTTCAGCTGTTAATTAGAACTAATTAGTAAGCCATTAAGAAGATAATGAAACTGAATAAATATCAATGAAGATGACACCTTCTCAATTGCAGATGCCTAGTATAATATGATGGGGTGTGTATATAAGCAAAGACATTTGTAACCTAATTGTTTATAGATCTGTAGTGAAGAAAATGATTCACAAGTGGCACATTGCTGTAACAGGGACCAATCCTGCTTGAGATTACTTAGAATCTGCTGAGGTGCCTTTTATGTGGTGAATGCAAGTTTCCCTGGTAGGTTTTCTCCAGAGATTCTAGACTGTTTCAAAAATGTGCTGTCAGTTAAATGAAAAAGGTAAATTGTTTTCTTGTAGAAATTGCTGCTGCTGCTGCCTCATACTGTGGATTCCTTACCTGGTCACTGTGAATGTGCAGTTTGCATTTCCCTTTTCTCTTTGTATGTCTGTTTTGCTCCGCCCATGTAGTAGTGAAACAGGGCAAACTTTAAAAATCAATTAAAAAATATATATAATAATTTGTATTGAGAAGAATTCATATTGATAGGTTTCGTATTTGAGGCCTCTTGATATACAATATTTTTGGTTTTGCTGTCAGGTTGAGAATGTAGCTGTGATTTCTTTGCCAAAAATGTAAAAAGTTGGCAAGGTATCTCTGGCCAAGTGGAAGATAGGTACGCTCCAATGTCAAACATTGCCACTGGTAATCTGATCTGATGGGAGAGTGTCTGCCGTGTGGGGAAAAGAGCAAGTGGCCATGATATGTATGCCAATGAGCAGGTACCCTCTAAAACACATGTAGCTGTGACCTCTCAAAAACGTCATACATTACTCTTTAACAATCTCTAGATGGTAATGTCTGCTGAACAAACAGGTATCGCTAGCTAAATGGAGGCAAGGTATGCTCCAACACGTGGCAAGAGGTATAGCAACTCGAATGGAGGCTGGAGTGTGAGTGAGGATGGACCCGCCCAGCTCCTTACTTCTGAGGGCCCCACACCCTTCCTTTCGGCCCACAACCTGTCTTTCAGATTCACACAAATAAATTGGTGCAGCAACCTTAATGCTTAGCATGATGAGAGAAGTCACAAAATCAACCAGAATGTTCAAGCAAATTCTAGAAAAAAACCTGATCTAAATGTGTTAAGTAATTCTCTCATTGGTTAGCATACATACATACATACATA
>JANRMT010062819.1:31940567-32010709 GCA_026402145.1 Polypterus bichir lapradei
ATATATATATATATATATATATTTAGCCGAATCATGTGGCCAACTCAACTCACCAAACTAGGAAGGTTAAATGAGTTAAGTGACTTTCTCAATGTTACCGGATGATTCAGGGTGGGTAATGAATTGGCACACTTAATTGTTTTAAGGCCCAGTGCCCAAACCACTACACCACACCGCTTTATAAAATTTTCTTTACAATTCCGTTCCACTCTCAAAATTTATGTTGGTAAGATAAATTGGCATCTGTAAATTGTCTTAGTGTGAGTGAGTAAGGGTGTGGGAATGAGTGTGTTCTTTAATGGGCATTATTGTTCCTCATCACCCTTGTAATGGATCAAGGAAATGGAGTGAAGAATGGAAGGGGGCATGTTTTATGAAAGACTGATGGCATAGTTTCATCCTGTAACTTGCATTATGAAACCTGGAATTCCCAGCTGTTACTTAGTGTTCTTCTCACTATTAAATGGATTGCTATATCTAAATATAGCCAGCATATATAGTTACTGCTGTGTGTAACCTGCAGTGAATGGACTTAGTTTCCCTTTAAAGATGATTCCTACCTCATGGTTAAGTTTTGGCCCTCTACTTTCCTGTTTATTGTATTGGTATAATGTGGCTCCAAAAATCAATAAAGGGTCTGATCATTGAGCTGAAGTATTTGTAAATGTTACACAGTATGTACTTATTGCTATACTATTGTACTTCCAGCCTTGGCAGAGGCCTGTTGTCAAATGATGTGGTTTGGCTTTTCTGAGTGCATTTAAGTGTGGGTGGAGTGCACCTAACAATGGCAAAACCTGAACTCAAGACAAACCATTTTGACCATTTTTCAGCCAAAAAACTGGTTGTTTTTAGGGAAAAAATATAACAATAACAGAAAACAAAAAACAGTACACATTGCATCAAGGAGCAACTAGATTTGGCTGTGAACAAAGTCCATTTTTAATGAATTACATGTGCAAACTATTTAAAAACCAGGACTCCATTTCCCAACATTTATTATTTTCTAATAAGGTTCACTTTGCTCTGCTTACTGTCATGTTGTATTTTTTGTTAAGTCCTTAGCACTGTATGAGTCCTGCCAAGTTACAAACCCTTGATTTTTTTTCTGAGCTAACCAGGAGAAATGCATAAAAATGAACTCAAAGCAAATAAAAATAAACCTAGCTACCAAATCTTAACAACAGACAAGAATCGAGAAAGCAGGCAAAGAGGTCAAATATGCAAGAAGCACAAAAGAAAATAATTCTTTAAGAGGTTGTATCCGCAGATCGAACAATGAAAGAAGCTCTAAGCTGACATTTTATCCCATTGCACCGTGGGTCATGATCCATGAAGCCACACCCCTAGAAACATGGGATGTGGTGCTAATGACGGCTCTTACATTACCTGGTGATGATAGGACCTGAAAATAGTGGTTAAGACATTAGAATTTTACAAAAGCACATAACACAAATCTAATAATGACTGTATGATTAACGGTCAGAGTTTATAATAAGGCTGGTCATTAAGTTAATTAAGTAAATTTAACAGCAGCTGTGTTGTTTTGGGATTATTTTAATAGCTGTCATAGTCAGATGCTGTCCAATAATGTCCCTCAACTAGACTTACTTAGATTGACAGACAAGTCCTTGCTATTTTTTCCCTTTGCAGAATTGAGCAAGCAGTATTATCAAAGACTACATTTATTATCATTTTCAAAAACCGCTTAGTATGTCAGAAGCTTCACTGTCGTAACTTTTGATTCACCTCTTTTTCCCCAGAACTCCAGCCACCTAAATTGTACCTAAATTATGTTTACTGTAAATACTTAAAAGAGTATGTAGTTTTATATATTGTCATCATGTTTTATGCACGTTACTGTATGTTCTGTGTAAATGTGTTCCATATTATCATCTGCTTATATTTTATATATATATAATCTTGTGGTAGTATACTTTTGATTGTACATTATTATCAGTCTGTGGCCCAAACACTAAGCCAGACGTTTAAAAACTTTGTTTGGTTAACAGTAATAAAGTTGTATTCCTTCATTTATTTATACTGTGCTTTGCATGTCTCTCTGCCACAACAGAATCTAACATATCTTGATCCTAAACTGGATAAGCAGCTATAGAAATTGACTGAGGGGTGGCTTATTATTGTAAAAATCCTTCATTTTATATTCTGTGCCTTGTTGAGTTAGTTTACCTCAAAAGTATTTAGTTTTCCGTTATTTTAAATATGCAACCATGTATGTAAACACAAATGAATGGAAATATATTTCCAGTAAGAAATGGAACAGTGCTGCTCAGATCTGTTAAAGCCAATGTCTAAACAAATCAAATAAGGTGGCAGTTCCCATCAATGGTGCACAGTGTGATGCTCTGTGATTGTCACTTCATTTTCCCTTCCCCTGCAGTGCTTTAAGCTTGTCTGTTCAGAGCCATCTGCCCAAGACTGAGCCAACTTGCACAGGTGAAAGTTGATCTGCAGGTCCGAAAGAGCATCTTGTTTCAAGTAGTATATTGTAGTCCTCACTAGCATCCTTAGCATCTTTCATTCTTGCATACTTCTCCATTTGATCACAATGTTGAAACAGATAAACCTTTTTTAAGTAAAATATGCACATCAGCATAGCAGGCCTGTCAAGCAAAGTTCTAATTCTGCTTTTTGAATTTGTAGCTAAACAGACTCTTGGAATGATGTCCAGCTTATGGTAATCAGCTGGTATTGCCATTTCCTTAAAGCATTGTTATCCATCCTTATTGCCTGTACCCCCGTCACTGGTGTTTTTCTTCTTGCAGCTGAGATTTGTCTCTGAATCATATGGCAAATTAAAATATGTGGCATAAATGATGCTGCCATTCAGATGACATTCCATCAACATGGATCAGCAGAGACAGAAGCATGTAAACCAATTGGAGATGAGCAGGGGATATTTCTGCAGAAAACAACTGATTAAGAGAACATTGCTTTTAAAAAATGGACCTGTGGGCCTGAACCATCAGGCAGCATTTCACTTCATTAATAACCATATTAGGCGGTCTGTTTGTAGTTTAACAGAAATTCTGTGCACTTTCTTTCTGTCAAATGATTGTTTTTGTTTCAAATGTAATACTACCTTCATTCCATGCTGAGTAATGTTCAGTCATAGGTTGTTGTCCATGTTTAATAAAAGACTACAAATGAAAGTCCTGCAGTATTTGTTCAAATATATTTATCCATTTTCTGTACTCTCTTCTTTTAAATATGAGAGATGTGAGTCTGTCTCAGTAGTAGGAGCCTGCCCTGGACATGTGGCCAGTTCCATCCATCCATTTTCATACCTGCTTATTTTTTTAAAATATTGTGGCTAGTACGATGTTAATCTGCATCCGTCCCTCCATGTAGGCCCTCCAACCTGCAGGGAAAAACTTGGGGGTTGGTGGCAAAATTGGCACTCTGGCCACCATATAAAACCTCACACTGTTCAACTCCATCTGAACTAGTGTGGTGCTGAAGTATCACCCATTGCATGGCTGCACTCGGGTCCTAATCTGGATCCTGAGTTGGTTAGTCATGTGGTGGGTGCGGCAATGCGCTGTATCAGTGTGTGCTCCTAACCTCCTCCTCCTCCTCCTAGAATAGAGCCTTCCTGGCAGCATCACAGATTAGGCAGGGACCAGGTTAAATTGTGTTGTCTATTATAGGGTTGACTCACAAAAATGCCAATTAACCACTGTACCACCATGCTGCTTTAATAAGTTAAGTATATTTTAGTATCTATAGTATTAAGGTTAAGTGACATTACAGCATAGTGCTTAATACTGGTAGCATCTTGTGTTTATTATCTGCACCCAGTCGTTATCTATGTGTAGTCTGCACATTCTTCTCATTCTTCTCAAGCCTGAGTGGGACAAGGGGGTGTTGTATCCTAGGCAGATTGGCAACTCTAAATTTGCATCAGTGTAAGTTAGTTTTGCTGTGTATGTGTGTATGTGTCTTATACGTGCAATATACTGGATATCTGTCCAAGACTGTTTCCTGCATAAATCCCAGTGCTGCCAGGTTAGACCTCGGCACCCTTAATTAAGTGAGTTGGAGATCACTTATTTGATTTAGTCAGTAGTTGCCCATGCGAAGTACTATAAATTGTGTGAAATTACTGTTTTCTGTTTTTTATATAAAAAAGAACATTATAAAGTTACCAACCACACACATGCTAAAATTTCCTTTTACATCTTCAGATTTTTGCCCTGTATTCTCACTGAAGGTGATTGCAAATGTAGGAATGATGTTTGTTTTGATCTCACTAAAAAAGAAAACGTCAGTGGTGCGAGAACGTAAAAATGTAGGCTTTCCCATGCCAGGAGGCCTATGCTTGTCGGCAGCACATTGTGCCCTTTAAACTGGTAAAAATTTGAAGCCCATTTTTTTGTCGATTAAATCAAGATACACCTGGTAGCTTCTCCCCTTTTATCAGTAAAAGGCTAGTATTTTAAAATGTTTATTAATTACATCTTTTGTAATTTTTGATTTTCCATGGTGACTGAAGTAGCTGTTATTGTATCTTAAACATTTACTTAGCTACCCACCATCCTGAATAATATCCCACGGCCACGCATGAATAGAATTGGAAATGAACTGGAATCGTTAGAAGCCAACCTTATTTATTTTTTGTTTTCAAATGGGGCTCTGTGAGCCTTATTACTTCAGAATACTTGAAATATGACTTTTTTGCATGAAGGTTTTTTTTTTTTTTTTTGAAGTCGATTTTCATAATTAGTAATAATTGTGCATAGAAAGTATGACCTGCACATGGACATTATGAATATTTAACAATTTCTAGCCTTCTGGTTATATCTATTTTTTCTTATCCTCAAGTAACAACTTAAATGCAAATAATGAACATTCAGCATTATGTGCATGGTAGTGACAGAAAAGGAAGCAGAAATTACTGCTGGTTTTGCTAGTCCAGACTCTTACTTACAGTTTTTAGCAGTGTTATGTAAAGAGTCACTGCTGCTTTTGGCTATAGCTAAGGCCATGTTCATTATTGAAAGTTGGTACAAAACTGTTTAGAGCTGATTAAAGCAATCTGAACCCAGTATTGACTTTGCCTTAAAACTGTAAAATGAGATAGAGACTAACTGCCTAAAAGCTCTTTGTGGTGTGATGGTAACAGAAATTGGCAACTGATGCCCTTAAAGATGCATGGCACCAGGACTGGTGTGCTTAGCACAGAAACCAAAAGTATAAAATATTACTAGCAAGCTTATAAATTGTCATATAAGACAGCTAAGCCAAACAGAGTGTATGTAATATTTTCTTAACTTGATAAATCACACATGCATTTTCCGAACTTAATAAATTTTATGGGTCACGGGACCTGCGCAGGCAGCTTTGGATTCATGTCAGAAATTAACCCATCACAGGCCACACTCATGCACAAATTCACACGTTCTCAAGTGCTCTGGCAATGTGCCATTTATATAAATCATGGTTATCTTAATATCTTGTTTTCTACAGCATTTCGTTTTATATAGTTTCTCCAGTGATGCTTTAAAAAAAATAACTTTATAGTGTTCATATATAGTTTCTCCAGTGATGCTTTTAAAAGAATAACTTTATAGTGTTCTGCAAATGTGCAATTTTACACCGTGTTCATTGAACTTATTTTTAACATGTTTAAAAGGTTGTCCTTACTCTCAATTTATGAATGTCTGCAAATGGAGAAATTATATCATCTTTTGAGGACAAAGAAGATAAATAATACTGGAATGTGCTGATGATAATTGTAAAAAAAACCAAAATAATTAAAGTGGTGTTGTGTGTTACCATTAATGATGGATAGAGCTAGGGCTTTATATACAGTATGTGATGCTACTATAGGACAAATGGAAGACCTTAGAGAAGAAATATTACAACAACCAGAAAAAAATGTATAATACCTTACTATAAGGAGTTGGCAGGAGAATAATTGTGGATGTTTAGAAAAGTCACTTCACCAAAACCTTCACTGGATTTTTTGTTGCATTACAAATATAAAAAACAGATTCAATTCAATTTAATGAAACATCAAAAGTAGTAAATGTTTTCCCTAATTGTTTTTCTTTGGTTATTTGTTGTTTGAGTGCCTGTTTCTCGTGAAGGTCTTTTCTTTGTTTGATCCAAAGTTCAGACACTTTGCTGTGCATGCTGCAATCTTTTATAACACAGGTGGGTACTGCATTCACTCTCATCACATTGGCAGACAAGGTATCACTGCCCATACCACAAAACTGGTGGCACCCATGCCAATACAAGAAATAAAAGCAACACATCAGTACAAAATTAAAATATCAGAAATTAAATATTAATGTAATACAAACCCTAATGTTGTACATATACAATATACATGTACAATAAAATGTGTCTGTCCCTTGTTGCTGTGTCCCTGCCATTCCAATAGATGTGCATCACAAACATTTTTACTAATAAAATGCATTACAGTTGCCATTCCAATAGATGGTTTAGATGGTGCATCAAAAACATGAACACTGCTTTTAAGAATACCATACCAAATGGCATATAACAGAGAAATATGCATTGCTTGATGCACTTTAAATCTTAATGCTAAGGTCTATGTTGATCACCTGGATTTCAACCTATCTTAAATGGTTAGCACAGCTAGTTGTAATGATAAAAATAACCTATAACAATGAAATATCTATTACATTATCACTCTATCTCTAAATATCTATATTTTCTGTTTCTTCCTTACTACTTGTTTAAGTTGTTGAAAAAAATATTTACTTTGTTGCTTTTAAGGGCTTAGGCTTATATCTCTGCCTCTATTTTCTCTGGTTTTCACTTTTTTATTGTATGTAAATGGCAAACAGCAATGCTGCATTAAAGGGTAAAACCTTGGTGTCTTGATTTAACACATCTTTAGCCGTGCACCTTTTCACTTTCAAGGTGCACTAATAATTAGTAAATAGATAGATAGATGAACAGCATCTGTTAGTGCAGCTCCTCCAGTAATTGTTCAAGTCCACTTATGTCACTGAAGTATGAACTTTACACATTGTCATTGGTTCTACATGTTTTAAAGGCATCCTTTCTTCATACAATACAATACAATACAATTTATTCTTTGTATAGCCCAAAATCACACAAGAAGTGCCACAATGGGCTTTAACAGGCCCTGCCTCTTGACAGCCCCCCAAGCCTTGACTCTCTAAGAAGACAAGAAAAAACTCCCAAAAAACCCTTGTAGGGAAAAAATGGAAGAAACTTTGGGAAAGGCAGTCTTCATGAGTGACTGTGTGAGTGCAAATGCCCAGGGATGAACTGGCATCAAATCTAAGGTTGTGCCATTTCTACCAGGCTCCAGTTCTGCATGACCATAAACTAGAATAATTAACATTACAAAAATCATTAAGGACACAGGAAAAACACAAAATTAATGTGCACAGAAGTCAAAATGCTGGATGCTAGTTTTTCTAATATTATGGAATTTCATAAGAAGTAAGTAAGGCAGTGAAAATTAAGGTTGGCTGTGTGAATATGAGTGAGCTTGACTGCTTGAGTGAGCCATGTGGTGGACTGGCACTCTTGTTGAATATTGCTAAACTGTCTCGCACACAGTGCTGCTAAGATAGACTCAGTTTTGGATTAAGTGAGCTTGAGAATGTTGATATATATAGGGTGGTCCAGATCTAAATATGCAATTTTCATTACGCTATAACTTATTAAGTTTATTACATAGAAAATCACCCGAAAAATCCTGGACCATTGAGAAGTGTGCGAACTGATGACATGAAGAATCGTCTTTGCGCCGAACTGGAATCGTCACCGCATAAATCAAAGTCATCCAGACGATCGGATCTGCATAATTAGATCTGGACCACCCTGTATATTCAGCATGCTATAGTTGTGTTATCCACATATGCTTTGTTAAAAATCCTTCATCCCTCAGAACTATTTTAAGCCAGGCCAATTATTTTTTCAGACTATTTTTCATTCAAAAACAAAGAGAGTGTCCCTTCTTTGTTTTCAAATACTTTTACTCACCGGTCTGTTAATTTCATTCTTTTCTAGAAAAGAAGTGTGTGTAAACAATAGCATTGATCCAATGTTTATATTTCCATACATGAATGTGTATGTTTGTATTACATACTTAGGAAAGGAGTTGAGCATTTTGCCAGTGAATACTCATGTGAAATCATTTTGTACCTTGCTAAATATAGGTATTATAGATTTACAATTTACATTTTTCACTGCTTATAATGTAAAAAGAAAATATTTCAGTGATAGACAAAAACCTTTATGAGTATTCCACAAAGGAGCTGACTGGGGTCATGAGAACCCTTTTATGGCAATGATAAGGTTGAGGTTGATGCCTAGGGTTAAAAGATTAATTTTTGCATTTGAAGGTTGTGCATTTAATGCAGGAATTGTCTAAGGAGCAATTTAATGTTAAAACCAATGAAAATATTAGTTGCTTGTTTCATTTTATCATTTAACTGGCATTTTTTGGGGGGTATTGACTATTATATTTCTTTTCCTTTTTCCCAGAGTTTCTTTGAGGGACAGTCTGCACCTTGGGAATCAGCTAAGAAAGATGAAAACAGAATGAAAAACAGATATGGAAATATCATTGCATGTGAGTATAAAGTCTGCCTATTTGTCTGTCTTTTTGTCTATTTGTTTATGTATCTTCATGTTAATAAACATGCGTTTGATGTTAGCTTTCATCATTTCATTCTTTAAATAAGTTTAGACATCTTTTGCTATTAAAAAATGTGACAGCCCATTAAATTATAACGTCATCTTATCACATACTTGGAGACTGTCTCTTTTTCTTTCTCCTTTTGATTCAATGAATCATTTTGGAATATAATTCTTAAAGAATACCAGTTTATCTTGGTAATGCTGACAGTTCCTCCATATACACCATTTCTGAGCTCCAACTTTTCAGACACAACAAAAGAAGCAGTATGTGTTGGCAATCTCATTATTAAAAAATAAAAAAAGTTTTGACTTATATCTGTGCTACAAAAGGAAAGAAGAAACAACATTCCCAAAACCTAAGTGATATTTGTACCATTTATCAGATACATTTCAAGGTTTTCTTTCTTTGGAAATACTACCCATTCTCTCTTCCACTATAAGTGGATTTTTTTATTGACAGGAAATTGTTTGCCATTAGAAATATGGCATCTGTGACAATTTCAGTCTATTAGGTGTGAAATGATGGTGCCTAGAGTGAGAATGCCCCCAAAGGTAGTTTGATGATCTAATTTTAAATGTAGGGCTGTTTGACTAGACACACAGAAAAATACAATGAAAAAGTAAAGCAAGGGAATTTTGGCCCATACACATTTTACATTCACCTTTGTAAAAGAATAAGTGTCTGTGTGTCTGTCTGGTTGCAATGTCTCTATGATTTCAAAAGATGGCACATCACAAACATTAAAACACCGCTTTCATGAATCCCATACCAAATAGCATAGAACAGATATATACTCAGCAAAAAAAGAAACGCCCCTTTTTCAGGACTGTGTATTTCAACAATAATGTTTTAAAAATCCAAATAACTTTACAGATCTTCATTGTAAATTGTTTAAACAATGTTTTCCAT
Source organism: Polypterus bichir lapradei (assembly GCA_026402145.1). NCBI lineage: Eukaryota > Metazoa > Chordata > Cladistia > Polypteriformes > Polypteridae > Polypterus > Polypterus bichir. The sequence continues at coordinate 31,950,154 of JANRMT010062819.1, forward strand.
GCATGTTCAATTAACCATAATCAATTAATTAACATGCACCTGTGGAATGGTCGTTAAGACCTTAACAGCTTACAGACAGTAGGCATTTAAGGTCACCGTTCTAAAAATGCAGGACACTAAAGAGACTTGTCTACCGACTGTGAAAAACACCCAAAGAAAGATGCCCAGGGTCCCTGCTCATCTGCGTGAACGTGCATTAGGCATGCTGCAGGGAGGTATGAGGACTGCTGATGTGGCTAGGGCAATAAATTGCCATGTCCACACTGTGAGACGCCTAAGACAGCGCTACAGGGAGACAGGAAGGACAGCTGATCATCTTCGCAGTGGAAGACCACGTGTAACAACACCTGCACAGGATCGGTACATCCGAATATCACACCTGCGTGACAGGTACAGGATGGCCACAACAACTGCCGAGTCACACCAGGAACACACAATCCCTCCATCAGTGCTCAGACTGTCCGCAATAGGCTGAGAGAGGCTGGACTGAGGGCTTGCAGGCCTGTTGTAAGGCAGGTCCTTACCAGACATCACCAGCAACATCGCCGCCTATGGGCACAAACCCACCTTCGCTGGACCAGACAGGAGTGGCAAAAAGTGCGTGAGTTTCTGCATGACAACAATGTCAGTGTTCTGCCATGGCCAGCGAAGAGCCCAGATCTCAATCCCATTGAGCACATCTGGGACCTGTTGGATCGCAGGGTGAGGGCTAGGGCCATTCCCCCCAGAAATGTCCAGGAACTTGCAGGTGCCTTGGTGGAAGAGTGGGGTAACATCTCACAGCAAGAACTGACAAATCTGGTCCAGTCCATGAGGAGGAGATGCACTGCAGTACTTCAAGCAGCTGGTGGCCACACCAGATACTGACTGGTACTTTTGATTTTGAGCCTCCCTTCATTCAGGGACACATTGTGAAACATTTTTAGTTTATGTCTTATGGTGTTGACTCTTTTAGTGTTCATACAAATATTTACACATTAAGTCTACTGAAAGTAAAAACAGTTGAAAGTCAGGGGGCGTTTCTTTTTTTGCTGAGTATATATTGCATGGTACACTGCATACATTAACACTGAGATCTATGTGAATTTCTTAGATTTCAACACGTCTTAGACGGGTAGCTCAGCTGTTTTGTTTATAAATATACAAACTACATATTGCATGTAGCTTTCTACTGCAACTCTGTGCTGTCAGGTTAAGAAGACAAGTTTACAACGTCTGCTTGATAAGATAATTCTTCAGATGTATCAAGGCATCTGAGTCCTTGCACAAATCCCAGGAAACAATGAGTCCCATTAGACCATAACAGAATACAGTAGGACCACTGTTTAATGTTCTCATATTTAACGTTTTTTTTGGATGCTGCTATTGAACATAAGAAACAAGTCTTGTCTGAACAAGCTTCAGTCTTTTAAAGGATGTTTAGTGTTTTTCAAGGCATAGCTATTTCTTCAGAATTATGTTATGTATATTCATTTTCCACAACAATCAGTATTCTATAGTGAATCATATTTTATAAATTAAAAAAAAATATGTATCCTGCTCTTGCTTTTTATTCATCCATCCATCTTCCAACCCGCTGAATCCGAACACAGGGTCACGGGGTCTGCTGGAGCAATCCCAGCCAACACAGGGCACAAGGCAGGAATCCAATCCCGGGCAAGGTGCCAACCCACCGCAGTCTTGCTTTTTATGGTAGAGCTAAATGGGCATTTGTCCAAACATGAAAACAAAAGCCTTAAAACGTACCAAATAAGTAACAAATTTAAGAAAAAATGGCTTCTCTGTTTCTGAGTCATGCTTTTAACAACAAAAGTAAGCTGTAAGTCATTCATTTTATCACAGATTCTTGGTACTGTTTTTCTTTAGGTAAAGATACATTTCCTGTTTGTTCATATTTCTGTTCCTAGTGGCCATTGTGGGTGGTGTTTTACATTTTCCACCGGTGCATGTCCAATCCCCAAGTGTCCTATGCATCTCCATGGCTCCAGCATGTAAATATTCATCATTTCTTCTATCCAGTTCCATTTCATCAGTGATCATGTTCTGCCATGGCTTGCAACAAATGATGCTCCACACAAAACTATGCGAAAGTGCTTAATACAGTGCCAGAGTAGTCAGTATGCCTCTACTGGCAAACCATTGTAATTGTAGGTGGTTCAAAAAATGCAGAAGCCCTAGTAGCACATGCCTACTTAAATCATAGTTTTTTTCTTATGCCATGTGTTCCTGAATCATATTTTTTATGAGCAGTGTTGACACACATATCAAACTTAGATAGACAGAGTAGTTTAACTGCAGATGTGCCCTCAAATCATTTGATTGTTTTCTTAAACTGTGCCTCATACAGTAAACAGTCAAGTTCCACATTACATTGTTCTTCCTGCAATCTCAGATGAATGTCAGAATCAAGCAAAGAAAACTGACTATTTATTTCCACATTTTCATACATCATCAGGTTTGTTGTGCATGGTGCCACCTTCCTGCAATTTACTGTTCACCCATGAACAGCTCTGTGCCATCTTCTATTTTCTCCATGTAGGAAGCTGGTACAGGCTGTGAACTAATTACTCCATGCTGTGTGAAAAACATTGTAATACCATTCCCAGTGCATGGATTTTTTGCATGGATTTACATAACTGAAATCAGGAACTGCACAACCCATGGGATAGAGTGTTTGTGGCAGGGGCTACTTTTTGCCCATTACATTCTACATTGTTAATTACATTTATATAGCCTACATAGTGAGATTTACACTAAATGGTAGTGTGGTGCCTGCTTGTGATTTTAAGCGTACTGATTGCACTACACTACATTTGTTTTTAAAACCTTAGGTCCTTGAAAAGCCAAGGTGACCTGCTTGACAATACTAAGTTCATAGTGCCAATCAACACTCTGCATTACCAACTTTTGGTGGCATTTTACACAATAAAAATATATAGGGGAAATGATTACATGATAGAGCTAAACCACAGTGACACAGATTGAAGCTGTACAAACCAATTATTGAATTTTATAGCACATGCAGAGCCACTTTTGCCAAGGGTATTGTAATAGGATAACAACTGAGGACAACATTTTTGAGTGAGTGTAAGTAAGCCCATATTACTGTGGCCTATTATTGTATTAAGTGGAGAGGTTCTGGATGTAAAACAGTGGTTGCAAAAGCAATGTGTATACCTTCTGAAAAGTAGTGACTCATACTTCTCTAAGAAGATCAGGTCCATGTTACCTATTAGTGATTGAGCTACAGTGCAAACATGGCTTTTTTTGTATTTAAAAAATTAAACGCAAAGTTGTGCAAGCTGTCCTGTTCAGCCGCTGTGGGTTTACCAATGGTATTGTTGCTATCAGCAACACGATGGTGTTCATGAAAAAGAATAACAATCTGAAAACAACAAAAAGGATAATAAAATTCCACAAATTAAATAGAACAAATCAGGATGCATTTAGACTGGATCATTATTAGTCATCACAAAAATAACTAGTAAAACTATTAAAGACAAACAAAGCAGACTCAGTCCTGTCGTAACAGAATCCTGACAACTCAGTGATAATTTCTATCATTTAACATCTTTAATTCCCTAGAGCAATACTAAATGGGGATTCTACTATATCACAAATTAGAAATCTCAACATTATTATATGTTTTTAGATTATCGTAGATTGCCTCTTTCTTAATGTACTATCTGCCCATGGCCATCTCTGGCTGTATTGCTCAACAGCATTAATGCAATAGCACTCATGTGACACAAGAAACTTAAGAAATCAATACAGAAAACTGGCCATTATCTTGGGTTTTTTTTTTTTGCTGAAATTAAAGGTTAGCGTTCTGATGTCTTAAGTTTAAGATTTTGCTTGCTTAGTGTTTCTTTGGTAATGCTGACTTTTTTGTAAGGCCTATCTTGTTTTTTTGGCACTCTACAGTCATATGAAAAAGTTTGGGAACCCCTCTTAATTCTTTGGATTTTTGTTTATCATTGGCTGAGCTTTCAAAGTAGCAGCTTCTTTTTAATATATGACATGCCTTATGGAAACAGTCGTATTTCAGCAGTGACATTAAGTTTATTGGATTAACAGAAAATATGCAATATGCATCATAACAAAATTAGACAGGTGCATAAATTTGAGCACCCCGACAGAGATATTCCATCAATACTTAGTTGAGCCTCCTTTTGCAAATATAACAGCCTCTAACCACCTCCTATAGCCTTTGAGTGTCTGGATTCTGGATGGAGGTATTTTTGACCATTCTTCCATAAAAAATCTGTCCAGTTCAGTTAGATTTGATGGCTGCCAACCATGGACAGCCTGCTTCAAATCATCCCATAGATTTTCGATGATATTCAAGTCAGGGGACTGTGACGGCCGTTCCAGAACATTGTGCTTCTCCCTCTGCATGAATGCCTTTGTAGATTTCGAACTGTGCTTTGGGTCATTGTCTTGTTGGAATATCCAACTCCTGCGTAACTTCAACTTTGTGACTGATGCTTGAACATTATCCTGAAGAATTTGTTGATATTGGGTTGAATTCATCTAACCCTCGACTTTAACAAGTGCCCCAGTTCCTGAACTAGCCACACAGCCCCAAAGCATGATGGAACCTCCACCAAATTTGACAGTAGGTAGCAGGTGTTTTTCTTGGAATGCAGTGTTCTTCTTCCACCAAGCAAAGCACTTTTTGTTATGACCAAATAACTCAATTTTTGTCTCATCAGTCCAAAGCAATTTGTTCCAAAATGAATCTGGCTTGTCTAAATTAGCATTTGCATACAATAAGCGACTCTGTTTGTGGTGCGAGTGCAGAAAAGGCTTCTTTCTCATCACCCTGCCATATAGATGTTCTTTGTGCAAATTGCGCTGAATTGTAGAATGATATTCAGATACACCATCTGCAGCAAGATGTTCTTGCAGGTCTTTGGAGATGATCTGTGGGTTGTCTGTAACTATTCTCACAATCCTGCGCATATGCCGCTCCTGTATTTTTCTTGGCCTGCCAGACCTGGGTTTAACAGCAACTGTGCCTGTGGCCTTCCATTTCCTAATTAAATTCCTTACAGTTGAAACTGACAGTTTAAACCTCTGAGATAGCTTTTTGTAGCCTTCCACTAAACCGTGATACTGAACAATCTTTGTTTTCAGATCTTTTGAGAGTTGCTTTGAGGAGACCATGCTGTAACTCTTCAGAGGAGAGTCAAAGGGAAGCACAACTTGCAACTGACCTTAAATACCTTTTCTTATGATCAGACACTCCTGTCTATGAAGTTCAAGGCTTAATGAGCTAATTCAACCAATTTGGTGTTGCAAGTAATCAGTATTGATCAGTTACATGCATTCAAATCAGCAAAATTACAAAGGGACCCACATTTTTTCACAGCCAGTTTTTCACATTTGATTTAATTTCCTTCCATTGTCCAACCCGCTGAACCCAAACACAGGGTCACAGGGGTCTGCTGGAGCCAATCCCAGCCAACACAGGACACAAGGCAGGAACCAATCCTGGGCAGGGTGCCAACCCACCGCAGGACACACACAAACACACCCACACCAAGCACACACTAGGGCCAATTTAGAATCGCCAATCCACCTAACCTGCATGTCTTTGGACTGTGGGAGGAAACCGGAGCACCTTGATTTAATTTCATACAACTAAATGCTGCTTCACTAAACATCTTTGTTTGGAAAACACCCCAGTACTCAGATGTCCCTAAGAAATCTTTTTTGTTGAAAGTAGAGTAAATGATTATGCAGGCTGGGAGGGGTTACCAAACTTTTTCATATGACTGTTTTGCATTATGTACACTTTTCAGTTTTTCTGTCTTTGTAAAGTGTTCACTCTTTACTCCTCTTTACTTGTCCTCACCCGCATTACCAATCTGAGTCTATCAATCAACAGAGAGCTTTGAGGCTATCCATTCTCAGAATTCACTTTCCGCTCCCATGAACCGCCATCACATTTTCTGTTTGGTACGAGCAAGAAAATCCCAGAGAAACACAAGACATTCCATATGTTCTATCCAACACAATTAAAATTGAAAAATTCAGGCATACTAAATAATTTTCAGCGTTATGTGTAGTATTTTGTCATTTAAAAATATCTATCTCTCAATCTGTCATACTCTTTATTTCTCAACTCCTTTTGATCCATTACACAGTTGTGGAGATCTGAGCTTCTCCGAGCAGCATATGGTGCAAATCAGGAACCAGTTCTGAAATGAAGGTGTACAAGAAACTCATTTTCTGTTCAGAATTTGAATCAGGAAGTTTATATTTTGTGTTACGTGTGTGCATACACAGAGCAAGAATCTCTCATTTTATGTGGAGATTAGGAATTTCCGGACTATTTATAATCAATATGACTACATGAGAACTGTGACTTACAGTTTTTACATAATTTATAAAGGATAGATTAAATAATAAAGGAACGTAACAGAAGCAATAGTCACCAGCTGAGTTTAGGATACATATTTTCAACATCACTTGTTCTAGAGGAGCAGATTACTTTTTAAACAATCTAAGCAAGATATACAATCTTTATGTTGCCGTGTTAACCCAAATTGTAGTTGTTGAAAATGAGCACAAATAAGTAAAGTAAATGCATGAAGCATATTTCCTTGCAAAGTCTTCCTATATTCGTAGCTTCTTCAGCCTTTGTTGTGACATTTAAAAAGACCTTTCATGCACACAGCCAACTCAAAAGGCAACTGCACTGCTGCTGTAGCAGTGAAACTCTCCGGGATAAGAATATAGTGCATTGTACAATAGTAAATATCGATAACTCCATAGGTATATTTCATCAAATTCTCACAGATGCTTGTCTATTGCAGGACACAAAAGAGATGCCAGTCCACTTTACATTCATGTTGTTGGACATTGGCCTTGGTCTTTGGACTAAAATACCTGTAGTAAAGCCATGCAGGCAAAAGAAGAGGGTATAAATTTCTATCCTGAAGCCTGAAACCAATCACTGCACCATCCAGTATTTATGTAATTATGGCATGCTGGGACACATGGATGAGGTGGATTGTTTATTTTCCAAAGAAGTAGAGATTTCTTGAAGGCATCACTTAGTTATTCTACTTTAATGATACCCAGTTAAGCCACACTTTGATACTGTATGATAATCAGGACTGTCCTATGGTTTGCAAAAATCATATGGTTAGTAATTTGTCTTTTTCATTCCTATAAAGTTGTACTGTATATATGATATGTATGTGTTATAAATACTAACATAAATCTAAAACTTGACCGGTTTTAAGCATTTTATTTCAGGAACGTGGGGCGGTTATATTTAGAATAAACCATTGAAGTGTCATCACAGTAGACTGTTTTTCAACTGCACAGGAGCTTGGGTTTTCATATTTGTGCTTATTTCCTTTCCATTTTTAGATGATCATTCCCGTGTCAGGCTGCAAGCCCTTGAGGGAGAACAAAATTCTGATTACATTAATGCAAATTATGTTGATGTAAGTATTTCAGTAAATTTTTGTCTTAAAGGTCAAGTTGATTTTTTTCCTCTTGATTTTTATTGTTTGTTTGTTAGGGTTGTGCCATTTATCTGCATTCCTGCATATTGCTAATATTTATTATGCATGTATATGCATATATTTACAGTATGTACAGATATATTTTGTGGCTTATGTGGAAGAGATGATTCTGAAGTTACCAGTAAAAAACAACAGTTTTTCTTGCGCTAGAAATAAATAATTACCTCTCTTGTTTTCTTTGAACATCAGGATATTGGCATTGCTTAAAGGGAAACCAGACGTGTACGGCATTTTTTACCCATTTGAACTCAGACAAGACACATTTAAAAGCAAATCAATCCAATGCTTAATACTCACAAAGAAAATAACAGCAGCTTCTGCTATTTCAGTGCCCACCTCACTTCCCTGTATGCCCCTGATATTATGGCCAGTCGGACAAAAGTGTTGCATATGCATAGTTAGATTAAACAAAATGCTGGAGATCTGCAAATTACTGAGTTATCACAATTCTTTGTTTCAAGTATAAATGTTTCAAATCATTTCAGTTATGAGTAAAGAGAGTTAACTTATGCTGAAATAATCCTATCGTGGGAGTACTTGGCACAAGACAGGGGTTAATTTTGTATGGGACACTGTCACACATACCCTTGCTCATTAAAAGTGCATTGAGTTGCCCATTAACTAAAAATGAATAAAAGGACAAGTTAGCTTTGAATGCAGATGACTTTCCCCCATTTTTTCACTTCCTTCAAGTAATTTTTATCACAGATTTTATAGAAATTGCCACTAACTTGCATATATTTTTAAGACCACTTATTCTGGTTATGGCTTCTGAATACTCATCTAACAATAGTGCATATAAAGTGGGAACACTGCCTGGATGGGACATCAGCTGATAACAGGGTCAAATTAGTCATGCCATTTAACATGCCAATAAGTTATGGAGAAAAAATAAACAAAACAAGAAAAAAGGCACACATCAAATGGGGGCAATGCCGCCTTGAAGTGAGCCTATATAGCCCAAATATCTCACATACTGAAGTAGCCCATCATTTGAGTTTAATATTATCAGCTTTGCTTGAGACTTCTAATGGAATATATTTCAGTTTCTATCCTTGGAGAGCAAATTGAAGCCAGTAGGCTTTTAGGTAAACTTTTACAATACACTTCCCCTGATTTTTCTCCTTCATTTTGTATTTTATGGTGGGATACATCTGAAGAAGTGTCTCATTTATTCCCTTTCCCTTTCCTGTCTGTGTTAAAATATAAGGGCAACACTGCAATGTTAATTACCAGCAGAGGAGTCAAAACATGCTGTTCGTATCTGGGTGTTTTCTTCATGGCTCATGCAACTTGAGACAGTTTTGAAATGCAAATGAAAAACAAAAGAACTGCTGGGGATTAAACTGAAGCAAACCCATAAGGGACTCACTGTCTGTGTAATTCACAAAGCACTGTGATAAATGTGCCATCAGTGCTGGAGCGCTGTGAAGAATTCCCTTGAGACAGAGAAAATCGGAGGCTTGCTAACCTGCAATGCAACAGATAATTCATCGGAGCCAGCTGCACACTTTATTGTTCTGCTGAACAGATGTGGGGGGGCTCTTGTACATGAATATAGAACACCATAGATTGAGATGCTCCAAAAAATGGACATTTTTGCTTCACACTTAAAGCATTTTCACCAAATGAATTTAAATAAACAGGTTTCACTGTTAGAATCTCTTTAGAAAGAATAAGTATTATGTCATTCAAATCTATTATCAGATATTTTTAAATCAGTTCAGGGTCTCTGTGACCAGAGCCCACACCAGCAGCATCAGGCACAGTGCAGGCCCAGGACCCTAAATTGAGATGTCACCTAGTGGTCAGGTTATTCCAGGTCACTCACTCTTGTTTTTACTCTCAATTTAAAAATTAGCACTTCTCTGGTCACGAGGAGTGGCAGCAGATGTACACCCCTAGCAGGTCAATTTTAAGATGGCACTTAAATAACATAACAGAGCTTTCTTTGGGAGCCAGAGAAACACAAATACAAACCTGCATAAAATGTTCAAACTCCACATAGCTGATTACAGACAGGAATTGACTCCAAGTCTCCAGAGCTGTAAGAAACTTATCTCCTGTGCCTCCTGTTGAGCCACTTTAATGCCAGTGTATGTAAAGCTACAACTGCCCCTTTCACTGCATTCTACTCATTCCCAGTGAAATGTGTATGGTGCTGTCATTTATCACATCCAACATCTCTGAGAAACTCAGAATGGGTGATCTTTCTATGGAAAGTTCTCAAAGTTTTCATTTATTTATTTTTCCTTTTTTTATTTGCTATTAACCCAGTTCAGCTCTGCAAGTGTACATTTGTTTATTAATTTGTTATTTTCTGTTATTCATGTAATACATGATCAGTCTAAGAAAGTTACAAGAACTGGTCAATGTACTCCTCACTCCAGCGATGTGACGTAACATGTGAAGTGTACACTTTGCACCCTTTTCTGTATCCTTGTTGCTTTTAGAGCCATTGTGAATCTAAAGTATATTCCTATCATAAGTATGCTTTTCCAGTAGACTGTCTGGGTAGGCTGGTGTTAATTCTCAGATGGTTAATGCTGCAGAGCGGGAAGGCTTGCTGTGAAGTGCTAGGCTGATTCCCTGCCTCCTACTGCTTATGTTGACAAAGTAAATGTTATTTTCATTTTCTGTCAACAGCCTGGCATGTTGCCACATTCACCGGCAAGCTGTTTGCATATTAATGTCTGCAAAACTCTGTTATTCCTAATGCAGTGATTTGCAATCACTTGTCATTACTACACTTTACAGTTATCTTCAAAGCAGCATGTGAATTCATAATGCAGGTGGGGCCTTTCATACCAAATGCACACCCTTTAATTATTTACACCCATCCCACCCAGTGTACACTTTATATTATAGCAAAAAAAATACAAGACTCATTATTAAGCTACGTTATACAGTATGTGTGTTAATTCTAAGACAAAAGCATGCTTTAATTGTTCAGGTAGACATACAGTGGCATGGTTTGTATTTAATGTGTGTCTTTCACTTCTTGTTCTTTTGCGAATCGCATAGTGAAATTGTCTACACTACAACCAAAAAGAGCAAACACTGTTTTGTTCACAATAAGAGACTCATCAGTGTAGGACACATCTCCATACCAAACATCCAAAGCATCAGCATTTCACCACAACTCCTGTCTTCGCATGGGGCTGAAGCATCTAGAATATCAAGCTCTGGTAAATATTTTGCATGGGGACAATAGGGCAGAGCAGCAGGAATTTTCTGGACCTCCAAGCTCACACAATGACTATAACTGAAACCGTTAAAAAATGCTGAATCATAATTTGGTTTTGTTTGTTTCCTGCCTTGCGCCCTGTGTTGGCTTAGATTGGCTCCAGCAAACCCCCATGACCCTGTATTTAGGATGTGGCAGGTTGGATAATGCATGGATGGATGGGTAATTTGGTTTTCCCCATTTTAGTTACACTCTTGCCATTCTTCTATGGCCACTTTCAAGCCTGCTACATAGCATTAGCTGCTTTATTCCTGCATCCCTGTTTTTGATGTGAAATAAAGTGCCAGAGTGCAAGCATAAAAAAGGGGTCAGGTCTGAGATATTTTTACACCACAGAATCAAGTCTAGTAACAATACAGGGTGTTTCAGTAGGACAGTACCTATCCCAGATGTCTAGTTGCTCCGGCAGACTGTTTGACCCATTTCTGTGTGGAGTTTGTATATTCGCTTTGTGTTTGTGCAGGTACTCTGGATCTTCTCCCACATCCCAAAGGTTTGGTAAGGTTAGCTTAATTGGAGAATGTAAAGTGGTGCACTAGTATTCCGACAGAGAGACAATGGACTTGGAGAAGAGACAATGGCTAGAGTAAGGGAGAACGTATTGAAGTGACTGTAGTCATAGAAGTAATTATATTTTGCAAGGCCTAGTGGGGCTTTTACACACTGTTTTCTTTTTTTATTTTAGTTCTTTTAGATACTCTTTTATTGTTATTAGACAATTGGATTTCCAGATTCCCTCTCTGATTGTGTTGCAAACTGTTAATTTTTCATGCACAAACATATTGATGGAAGGTATTCATGGTAATCCAGCTGAAAAGAAATGACGATTTGCAGAGTAATGTCTTTCTACATTAGAGATGGTGAAAGTAGCACCATAGGCGACAGGAAGATGTTTTAACTGCTGCTAAGATTAGATGTTCAAAGTCCTGTCTACTGCTGATTATGACTCTAAGGCTGGTGTTTGAAGACATTGACATAAATTGGCAGGATTCAACATTTAGGAAGCTTCTTGGTTTGAATTAGAGATCACACAAGCAGTTTGGTTTTCAGCTATTGGAAGATGTCATTCAAGCAGAATATCATTTGCCTGTCATGTAGGATTTTGCTGAGACCTGACTGTGTGAGGGCAGTATAGGAAGCTTCTTCTTCATAGCTACAGCAGTTACCCGTTCCTTGCCCAGACTCTCACCATCCCCAAATGCATTAATTGCTGGCATGTCCCACCAACGCAGTGTCCAGTTCTCGTCCAGACATATCTAATGCATTCTGTGAAGTTGTCGTTCAAGTTACAAACCTGCATAGGGCCTTCATATCTCAACATTGTATAACAATACAGCCACAATTTTCTTTTGTTGGAAGACCACATATGTTTCATCAGTGACCTAATACACAATGAAATACATTTTAAATTCTTTTGCCGTGTTAACCATGTTTTGATTAAATTTTGACTAAAGATATTGTTGGCTCAGTGATGCAGGGCAAATCACACTGAGATGTTAGTTTCAGTGTCACTATCTATTGAGAGTTCTGCAAGTTTTCTCCACATATTTTTTAAATGGATTGTGTTGCTTCTAAATCCCAGAGACAGGCTGATAAGGTAAACTGGCAAATGAAGAATGAACTAATCTAATTACAGATATCAACCAGTCAGTCAGTCATTCTCCACCCCGCTATATCCTAACACAGGGTCACGGGGTTCTGCTGAAGCCGATCCCAGCCAGCACAGGGCACAAGGCAGGAACAACCCCCGGGCAGGGCGCCAGCCCACCGCAGGGCTAATTACAGATATCTTTTTATTAATATAACTAGCAGAATACCCGCGCTTTGCAGCGGAGAAGTAGTGTGTTAAAGAAGTTATGAAAAAGAAAAGGAAATATTTTAAAAATAACGTAACATGATTGTTAATGTAATTGTTTTGTCATTGATATGAGTGTTGTTATCATATCTATATATATCTATATATCTATATATATATATATATATATATATATATATATATATATAGCAAAATACCCGTGTTTGGCAGCGGAGAAGTAAAAAGAAAAGGAAACATTTTAATAATAACGTAACATGATTGACAATGTAATGTTTTTGTCATTGTCATGAGTGTTGCTGGCATATAAATATTTATATATATAATATATACAGTATATATACATACACACACACATATATAAACATATATATATACATATATATATATATATACACACATACATATATATATACCTATACATATAAATATATATACATATATTGTGACAGATTAAGGGTATGCTCGCACCCTTGCACCCTCAGACACCACATCAGACACCAGGTAAAAGTCCAATAATGATATTTATTATAACAATAATGTGCACAAAGCACCCTCCACTCCCAAATACTCCAATAACAATAAATAACAAACCAATCCTCCACTCCCAGACGCTTAGCCACCCTGCCTCCCAACTCAGCTCGTCTGTCTGGGATCTCCCAGAGTCCTTTATACTCCTTGACCCGGAAGTGTTTGTCCCTCAGTCCATGTGACTTTCTATCACTTCCGGGTCAGGTAAAAACTCCTCTTTTCTTCATCCCGGAAGCACATCATTTCTTCTGTCCATGTGAGTGGGACGTACTTCCGGAGTGTAGGGAAAATAATCCCTGGGCCTCCCTGCAGCGACTCCTGGCGGCCCCCATGGTTTCCAGCAGGGCTGTGCATGTAAAGACCACTGTCCATAATTCCCTGCTGGCATTTGGGGCACTTCTACGCTGCAAGGAGGGCTCCATCTGGCGGCCTGGAGGTATTGGCCGGGGTACATGGCCGGCCATATCTTACAATATACATATATATATATATACACACACACACATATATATATATACATATATACACATATACATATCTACATATATACTGTATATACACATATATATAAAAATCTACATATATATCTACATATATATATTAGGGGTGGGACTCGATTAAAAAAATTAATCCAATTAATTAGAGGCTGTATAATAATTAATCTTGATTAATCGTATGTAATCGCACACGTAAATTTTTAATTTAAAAGGGTTTTAGTGGGCGACAGAATCAAATAATAGACATGGACATGAATATTGTAAACTCAAGCTCTTAATTTCTGAAAAAAAAAATGCTTTTAAACTGCATTTGAATTCAAAACAGAAACACAAATATCATCCCTGGTTAAAATTGGGCAGACTTAAAAATAAAGTAGTAGTTTAAGTACTTTAAGTACATTTTCAGAATGGTATTGTCTTTAAATAATAATAACCAAAATTTCAACATAAAGTGCAGTTTTTCTTCTTAAAAAAATAAGTCAGAAACATAAAAGGTAATGTGACCAACTTAATCTTTAAACTCTGAGTAACCTTAGGCAAAATTATTTTGTACATTAGGCTAAAACAGTGGGATCATTGAACATTTTGTAATTAGATGTAATTAGAATTACTAACGGTCACGGAAGTCCAATGATCCCCAGTAAGAGCCACAAAGTCCGCTTTCTGTAATGCATCTAATTTTGCTTGCTTTTCAGTGTGCACAAAACCATGCTTTTATCAAGGCTTCGCTCGGGTAGTTTTTTGAAATGAAATTTTCCTTCGATCAGTCGTAGGAACGTGCTTCATTCCGACTAGCATTTTTGTAGCTGTGATGTGTGCATCAGTGTAATCGATGTACCAGGAAATCATGCATTGACAAAAGTTCCCCTTTGCTTGGAATTGAAAGTGTGATTAAATGCGTTATTTTTTGTTATGGAGTACATGCATCGAAGCTTCTCAGCTGTGCTTGTGCTAAGAAAAGGAAAGATTTTAAAAATAACGTAACATGATTCTGCGTTAACCGCATATTTTTTCATACGTCCCAAACCAAGGAGATGCGAGGTTAAAATGAATCGAGAAGCGCGCATACATTCTCAGTACATCCCCTCTCGGGAATCGAACTTCAGATGTCAGCGCTAGAGGCAAAGCCTCTACAATTGCGCCACGGCATGTGGCTTGTCTAGTTGAGAGTATATAGATCGGGGTATATATATATATTCGCAGCGGAGAAGTAGTGTGTTAAAGATGTTATGAAAAAGAAAAGGAAACATTTTAAAAATAACGTAACATGATTGTCAATATACAGTAATTGTTTTGTGAGTGTTATTGAGTGTTGCTGTCATCAAGGATTTGATTATCATTATTTGTTTCAATCAGGGTCGTATTTGTACGATGTGTTGTGTTCAAGTTACATTCCGTGTTTGTCAATCGTTGTAAAGATAAGAGGTTTCATTCATCGATTCGTTTCTTACTGCATCAATAAACAGCTCGTCTTCCTCTTTATTTGAGACATCACACACTGCATGCACGGGTTTTTTTTTTACACTGTCTTCCGTTAGGGGACATACACTTTTTGCACCGTGTGCTTTCTTTCCACAGTAGCTGCACTTATGAATATGCTTGTATGTATCAGACGCTTCATATTTTTTTGCTGCCTTCTCAATTGTGTAATTCGGTTTTTGTTCAGCACTCTTTGGAACTGTTGCTTTTTGTCTGTGCACTGCGTCAGTTCACGTGAGCCGCTTGGTGTTCTTGCATTGAAGGTTCCCAGCTGTGCTGGTGCCATCTTGTGTGATGTCCACGGCTGTATGTAATGTCAGCTAAGACCCGGCACTTAAAAGTTTCTCTTGCAGTTTCGCTAAGTTTGTGCAAAACACCACCCTGACCATCTCATCTTCCCCTGCATAAGCACAGTCCTTCACCCGTGAATATTTAGCGGCAGTGTTTCTATTGGATTGCCGCTGACGGACGGCCTTATATGGGCAGACACTAAATTACAAACACCAGCGGCAGCCTGTCTATGAACTTAATTTAAACTTTAGGTTTCCACTGTGCTTTGTTTCCAAAGTAGCAGCACTCATGAATATGGTTGTATATGTCAGTCGCTCGCTTCTTATTGTTTCGCTGCCTTCTCAATTATATAATGCATGTTTTCTTCAGCGCTTTTTGGAGGTCTTCCTGGTTTTCTACACACTGCGTTGACAGTCAGTTCACGTGATTACGTGGGAGGCGTGATGATGTCACACGAAACTCCGCCCCCACGGCTTTCGAGCTCAACTCCATTACAGTATATGCAGAAAAATAGCTTCCAGTTATGACCATTACGCGTAGAATTTCGAAATGAAACCTGCCCAACTTTTGTAAGTAAGCTGTAAGGAATGAGCCTGCCAAATTTCAGCCTTCTACCTACACAGGAACTTGGAGAATTAGTGATGAGTGAGTGAGTCAGTCAGTCAGTCAGTCAGTCAGTGAGGGCTTTGCCTTTTATTAGTATAGATAATATCCAATCATTAGTAAATTCACTAAATCTAGTTCTAGGACTTGAGTGCTCATCTTGACACAACCATGTAGCAGACAAGAACTAAATCTGAATGGTTTGTCAGACTGGCATAGGGCACACTCATGCACATGTTTCCAGTTAACCTAATCTGCATATGTTTGAGGCACAGGGGAAGAATCAGAATTTCCTGATAAGGAGAGAATGTTCAAATGCAGGACTCTGCGCCTGTGAGGCAGTATTGCTAATCACTATGCCAGTTTTCTCCCCCAATAATAATATAAAACTAAACTGAATTGAATATGAATGAGTGTGCTGGTACAGTATTTGTTGTTGTATCCTATGATGGACTAGCCACCCAACCAGGATTGGTTCATGCCTCGTGTCAGATTGTGCTGGGACAGATTTAAGCTCCTTTTTGACCTGTAAGAGAATGAGAGTTCAGAAATCAGGTGGGTGCTTTGAATAAAATACACACTTCATCAATAGTTGCATAGCAGAAAAATGCATACTTCTAAATTCTCACAGTTGTTTCTGGTATCTTCTACAGAGCTGTTTCCTGCGTTATGCATAGTGCTCTCGTCTTCTCATGATGCTGAATTGGATTGAGTGGGTTACATTACAACTATGGCATTTAATTATGGTTTTATGAAAATCTCTGGTTGGCATTATGGCAAACTGCATAATGGTGATACCTGGGTTTAGTTCCATGTCTGTGTAGAGTTTATATGCCCTCTGCAGACTCAAGTGGATTTTCACTGAGTACACAATGGACTTGTGACCCATGCAATGTGGGTTTCTTCCTTACATCAGGTCCTCACAATCCAGAAGAAGAAATAGATGGTTTATAAAATGGATTAATGGATAGATATAAAAAATCATTTTAAAAGTACAGCACTTGGTGTGTAAATTAGGAACAGCTCAGTCCTAGGCATGATTGTTAAGAATCTTTTAAAATACCTTTTCTGTTTCTTTTGCTGATATGTATTTTAATGACATTCTTTTCATTATTACATTCATATATTACCTGAATTTATAAAAAAAAAATCCTCATGAGAAATGAAAAACTGAGTTGATAAGATTTTTATTTTTGACAAATTACTTCATAATTAGTAGTGAATTCTTTACAATGTAAGAGGGAATATCTTGCCTAAAACTTACATACACACGTTCATTGTCATACAGAATTAAAATTAAAAGACATACATAATTATTTTTACATGATGAAATTGTTTAAACTGTTCTTGCATAGACTTGAAAATATAAAAATGACAGGGGCAAACACAACAAGGGAACAGTGCATGTTTATAATTCAACACAGCTCTTTGATTTGTTAATAAGGACAGTAATACAAATGTGTTCTTTTAGCATTCAAGTCTGGAAGGTCACGTTTACAGGCGTTGAAGAAGACTAAACAAGGCTCAGCACAGGCTTTGTTTCTTGCATATTACCAATTGCCAAGACAGTGTTTAATAAGTAACTGCAAACAGTAGAATCAAAGTTTGCATGTATGATTTTTTTTTTTTATTTTGCTGGAAGTTTTTTTACTTATAGTGGCATGGTGGTACAATAGTTGTCACTGCTGCCTGACAGCTCCAGAGTCCTGTATTTAGATCCCACTCTGGTCACTACCTGTGCAGAGTTAGCACATTCCTTCTGTGTCCCCTGAGTTTTTCACACAAATCCTAAAATCTTAACTATAAAAGCTGATCCATGACTTTTTCATTCTATTTCCTCAGCAGCATATTCCATTAATAAACATATAATCATAGTTCTAATAATATTGTGTATCTAGGGCTTCAGTTTTTCATTATGTTATTAAACACCATAAAATGACCACAGGTTAGGATTTGGAAGGCATGGTGGAACTATGATTAGTGGAGTCTGCATGATGTTCATGTGTTAGTATGGGTTTCTCCAAAAATGTGCATTTAGAACTAAGTGGCAACTCTGAATGATATGTGTAGTATTGTGCCCTGCAAAGGTCTGGCATCACATTTAGAAATGGTTAATTCTATTAATTGTCAATAAGTGCATGCATGGATGGGTTTGTATTTGTTTACATCGTGATCAGGCAATTGAGAAAAATACTTCACTTTGTGATTTCTTAGACTTGCACATACCTCATTTTTGTCTCAAGATGTTGCCAGACATAACCATTATTTTTTATCATTATCACAAATGATTTTTAAACCTGCTGCTTGCCCTATCTAAGCTCTTAAAAATCCTCTATATCTTGTACCATACATGTATCTTGTGTATTTCTTTGTGTAATAAACATAATTTTAATTTATTCTTTTTGTTACTACTGTTGGTTTAAAACTATGACTTTGCCTTCCCTCTTTTTACTCATTCAATATTCTAAACAATTTCACATTTTAAATCTGTTTTTAAATAACATTTTTAGTTACTTTTGATTTGTCTCTCTGGTAAAAGACTTCTTCTTCTACTTGTTATTGAATTCAGAAATCCAGCAGCACAAGAAGCATTGGAGCACACACAGAGGCTGAGTTAGGGATGACACTAGCTTCAGGTGTAGTGACAGCGGGCCAGGCAGTTGGGCCTGTTGAGCTCATTCAAAGCAAAACTGTAAGGCAGGTTCGTACATCTCTTTTGTGGAGTCCATAATTGTCGTATTCAATTTACGCAGTAAACAATGAGAGAAAGCCTAGAAATTGTACTACTAGATACAGCTTGATGAAGACCACATGCATAAAGAGTACTTTTCACACATTTACTTACTTTTATGTGGGTGAATTGTGTACTTACTTACCAATGTTTACAGTGGTAGAACACTTTTTACATTTAAAACAATTTTCAATAACATGCATATGCTTTGCAATTTCCATATGTACACTTTCTTATTGAAGTAGGAGGAGTACAAGCATGTTAAATAATTTGCACAGGGTCTCATTTCAGTTTAGGGATAGTCAATGAGTCTGCGGTGCTTGATTAGACAACCTGCAGCTACCCAGTCAAATGGAAATTAAAAAGTAATTTCCAGAAACCCTTGAGGTGGGAAATACGGGAGTGAGGTTGGGGTGCCAAAATGTCATATCACTCCAGTTGATTATTCAGATAAAAGTAACACTCATGTAATCAATAAAGCATAAGAACACACAAAGAACTGCCTTTTAAGATTAGACAATATTCAACAAATTAAATGTCAACATAAACATTCATAAATATATTCTCAAACCCATTTAATCCAGTTTGTACAATCCTAATCGGTCAACAGGAGCCTGCAATGCATGGGGCACCAGACCATCATTGAGCAAGGTCTCGCTCAGATCCACACTCACACAGGACCAGTTTAGACTATTTGTCTTTGGGAATGTGAAAAATTGAAATACCTAGATGAAAATCCACACAGAAACAGGGAGAATTTGAAAACTACACCAAGCCAACAACCATGCATAGGATTAAAACCCAGGAAGCATGATGTATAAAGCAGCAGCACTGATCACTGCACCACCATGCTTCTTACATTTTTAGAGTAGTGGTCGCAATATTTTCTAGCCAGAGCTCTAGTAGACTGGGCCACCTCTCATCAAGTTCATGATTTAAACAGGTTATTCTATCATCTGCAGACCAACCTCTGATGGATCAAGGTTGGGACACCATTTTTCCCCTTGTGCTACTGAAAAGCAAAACTTACCTGTTTCTCAGGCTCCAAAAAGTATAGCACATACAAGTACAGAGCATAACAAGAGGCCTAGACCAACAAGGAAACCATTGCATTCATCAAAACTATGAGAGTCAGTGAGATGCTTGAAATGGTGCAAAACTGTGAGCTTAAAGTTAAACTAAAGGTGTAGCCTAAATTTCCATTTAATATTGGTTCAAAAATACTAAGACCACATATGGTGATGTTGGCAGGTAATTGTGCTTGAGCTGAGTATTTTCTGGGTTCCAGAAACAAGGTCTTAATACAGTAGGCAGGGATGGATGGCTCATTGTTAATCCATTGAGGATCCCTGTTAGGCCCTAACTGTCTTAGACACCTTAGACATATGAAAGAGGGGGGTCCTTAGTAATTTTACAGAGACAACAGAGAGGATCTAGAGATAGCTATGGATTTGAATTAGCCTTGTGTGGGCTAGCGGGTTTTTTTCAGTGTATTTTATTTCAGTATGATGCTATTCACTGACAGCATGCTCCCAAAGTTCATACACAATCCATAATTACAATATGTTAACCATACAACATTTACATACATGAACACACAACGTTGTGTGAATCAAACAATAAAACATAGCAGTTTCAAATAGATAAACATAAGTAAATCATAATATTAAGTCCATTAGTATTTTTATTGAAATATTGCTAGTTGATAACAGAGGAGAGGAAAGCAAACACTCTTGTTAGCAGTATTTCTTTATTAGACAATGCAAAAAACAGATTAAATCCTTTTCTCATTGTAATATTTCTGGTGTCTCTTTGATGATCCGACGTGGTAGGTTGTCTTCTTAATTGAAAACTGGGACTTGATCCCTACCAGGGTCCTCTAGACACAGGTGTCTGATGTTAACATGTCAGAAAACCTAATGATCTTAGGTTATATCATTTATTGATTAGAAGGTGTATAAATGAGTAAATGGGCAAGTAGTAAAAGTTAATTAAGGATCACAAAGACACTGTGCTGCTGAAAAAGGAACCATCGTGCTTAGATTATGACTTGCTGAGTCTCTCACAGCTTGTGATTATTGGAGGTATTTCTTCAAACTGTTTATACAGTCCTGATAGTACAGCAATGTCTTGTAATGTCAGTTTCTCCATCTGTGATGCCTGTATAGAATGGTGCTCAGATGCAGAGTGACAAGTTTCCCTCATCAGGGCTCTGGGGGCTTCCTGAACAGCAAAAAACAGTCTCTTTTTGCAAACGCCTTTCTCAGATGTACTTTGTATCTTATTCCTCCACTGGGACAATGTTTGAAAAATTTCTTTAAGAAGATGACATGCTTCTCAACATAAGGAAAATTATTTTCCCATACTGCATATTACTCATCACTTCCACTTCCAAGTTAAACCCACAGAGCCTGGAAAAAAGAAGCTAAGAATGATGTTGTTAGCCTTAATTTTGTTTGTTGCTGTAGCTCTGATGCCCAAAAGAAAAACTGCTACAATGTGTGTGAACATTTCACAATTTTCCCTGGTTATGTGGGGTACTTCATAAGTGTAGGTGTATTTTATCAGCTCTCAGATTAAGGGTGCTTGCTTGATAAATTAAAGTTTTCAAGCATACAACTGTCTTTTGTATCATTACTTTAAACAGGTACCATTTCTGATGTTTTGAATAGTTGTCTACGTTTTGATGTTCCTCTAAGAATTACCTCCAGTTAGTCATTTTAGCTTTCATTTTAGGTTAATTATTGATGCTCAATTGGCCTATTATAAGTGACTGGGCCTAGTGAAGGACTAGGCTGTTTTCTGCCAACTGTACTTTTTGCTGCTGGGAAAGGCTCCAGCTCCATGTGACAATGAAGCTAAGAAGCTAAGCTAAGAAAATAGGCAGAAAAATGTGTTATATAAATGATGAATACAATGTGTCCAAGCATGACTTAGAAGGAAAACAGCTGAAATGCAGCTTCACTCCTTGAGAGAAAATTACTTTATTGCCTTTGTCACAAGAACGACAAAGAGTCATTGAAAAGGTTTGGGGCAGCCACCCATATAATATTTCCTGGCTGTAAAATTGATTAAACAGAACAGACATGTTCACACGACTGAGTCCAAAACAGAACTGATTTGCTACCTTTAAATGCAAGAATAGGAAGTGATGTCATCAGAGCCGGAAGTGACATCATTGGCTGACCCAGAACCGGGCTATATTTTCCAAGAATGT
Source organism: Polypterus bichir lapradei (assembly GCA_026402145.1). NCBI lineage: Eukaryota > Metazoa > Chordata > Cladistia > Polypteriformes > Polypteridae > Polypterus > Polypterus bichir. The sequence goes on from JANRMT010062819.1 coordinate 31,972,107, forward strand.
TCTGTAAGGAATTGAGAGAGAGAGAATTAGTGCACCCCGCCGCCCCCTGGTCAGGCATGGAATTACTATTATTCAGGCCCTTTAGTTGTCTCCTAATTGCACGTGTGTAACACCTTAAACAATCATTTGCACAGAATTTCATTTGATGAAGCATGCACACCACAACACAAGTGAAATATCAATGTCAGCATGTAACATAATGTATACAGCAATCATCATTCCTTAACAGCCCACAAAGAACTAAGTTTTACACTGATATTAGAATTTATCAGATTATTTAAGACTACTCTTAAGATTAGAACATTATGTTTGTGCATTTCACATCTTGTGAGAAGGTACTTTATGAAATGGGTTATTTCTGGTCTGGATTTATTTTAACTGTGAAGAATGATGTTTAGAAGACCAAAACTATAATTTCATCATGGTGTATCCAGTAAATGCAACCTTATCAACACAGTGGGTTGATGCTCAAGGGACAGCAGTGATTGACAGCTATAGACTACAAGATATTCCTTATGTAGTCAGAGCCCATGAAATTCAAAAGTTAAATAAATGCAGCTAGGTCTTGCTTTGGGCTGAATAACATTTTCAAAGGTAAAACCAAGAAATTAAGGACCTCTGAGGAATTCTGTAAGAGAAAAGGTGATAGTGAGCATGTGCATGTGTGAATTAATTTTATAAGGAAGTCAAGGAGAAAAAGTGTGTTTTGAAGAGAAAGTCATAAAGAGAGGAATCCACAGATCTTACTTTGTTGCACCTTTGGTTTTATATGTTGCGGTATGTTACAGCTGTACAGAAATGCCTTTCATGCACATACACAGGATGTATAGCACCAAAAAGCTTTTTTTTGTTTTCTCTTTTTTCAATAGCCATTATTTGGATTAGGGATGCACATTTTGTTCAAATTTCATATTTGATAATCCCCTTTGATTGCTTTATATCCAGTAATTTAAAAATAATCATGCTGTTAATAACACATAACATATTGTAAGGATACATTTTTTGAGAAAATGTTTTATTTATGCATGTAAGAAATTATTCTAATGGTAATTGAAAACATGTCACAAACTGTCCCATTTCATTACTGAAAAGGGCTTTATTAATTGTCAGGCTGGCAGCTGAAAACAGCGACACTGGTAGCACCAGCGTTTTGGGTATGCTCAAGTATCCTCTTGCCATAGTTGAAAAATGCTGCCAAGTGTCACCTTTGTTAAGTTTAATGGCAGTACTAAACTTAGCAAATGTACAGGGTTTTTTGGTGTGTGTATGAGTCTACTTTGTGCTGTGATTTTTGTAACATTTGTTTTTTGTGTGTTTTCATGAATACACATACATACTTTACTGCTGTCCTCATGTCTGCAGCACCACTGATTTCTTCTGCCAGTCTTTTTCTATTTAGTGGAATATTTTTGTGATAGTGTAGCCGAAAGCCAACGTCAATGTATATTTATTGTGTTTTGCAGTGTAAATGTGTTTAGGAACGGTTCTTTTTATATTGGTGGATACAGTAATGCTGGAAATGCCTAATTTGTTAGACTTGATTTACATGTACAATCCATGACATTCACTCATCACTCATCTCTAAAGCACACATATTAAATTAAGCAATATGGCCCAGGCTGCTGACCTTAGCTTCAAAACAGAGCAAGCAACAATACCTCAACAAAGACCAAGGAATCATGGTCCATGAGTACTTCCCCAGATACAGCTGCACAAATCAAGCAAAGCCATAAAGGCTGGTGACCTCAGTTTCAAAACCTTAGCAGAGGTTAGAAGCTGGCTACTTTGTTACCCCTTAAAGGGCAACACAATTCTAACAGAAAGAGCACAACTCATACCTTAAACAAACATAAAAGATGCACCCCAACAAATCCACATCACTGTCTTTGAAAGAGCTCAATTATGAATCAAGCCCTATATTAAAGCCATAGTCTTGATCACACAGTTTATTCACTTAAAAGCTACATTTTATCTAAAATGAAACACAAAAATTACATATTATGAGTCTTATTTAATAAACTAAAAACTCCATTTTACAAACTCCATTATGATTGGCTGTGGTTATCTAAGTTTCAGCTTGTGCATAATCTTGGTGTAATGTTTTTCTGTATGGCTAGTGACAATGCCTCTAGGCGACATGTGGTAACCTAGCTTAAGGCAATAAAGAAGCTGCCAATTGTCTTTACAGTCAACCACTTTGAATAGTAACATATCTCTCTTCTTTCATTCTATACACCCTCTGATTGATCTTCTTTTTTTCCAATCAGTGGTGCCAATATGGAAGATTACTACTGTCTGACCTTGCGCAAGATATGCTTGGTTTATATGTTGGTAATGTGTTGCTGCTTTGGTATTTCAGCACAGTATTAGAGTTTAAACTTCCTCACCCTTTCACTGAAAATGCTGCCAAATCTAATTTTTTTTTGATGAAGGCTCAAATTTCATTTCTTGATGCAAAATGATCTGAAAAGCAGCTAAAATATTGCCCTCATGTGAACATACACATATGGAGAAAGAGTGAATATAAAACCTCACAAAATGATAACAACTTAAATGTAGGACCTATGCCAGTTTTACAAAATACAACAAGCAGCCTTTCTCACAAATATTCTTTGAAGACATTGGCGATTTCTACTCTGTACACTTCTACTACTAACAGATTTGAATTTGAACTTGAACATTATATTGTGGTACCCGGATGGAGGTGGTACCCAGCCAGGATGCCCGAGAAGACAGGAGGAGGTCTTGTGCCTCCTCCAAACCTCGAGGGGGCGACCGCCCTGGGAGCCGCGGGTAAAGAACTGGGAAGCTCGACCCTGTAGAGACCTGGGGTTACCGCCAGGGGGACCCCAATACCTGGAAGACCCTGGACCTCAGCACTTTCACCACACCAGGAAGTGGTGGGGGGAAGAGGAACAGGGACACCCAGAGTGCTTCCAGGGAGACAACCGGCACTTCCGCCACATTGGGGCATGTTGGTGGGAGATTGCCGGGAACACACCTGGAGCACATCCTGGTTCTTATTTAAAGGGGCCGCCTCTCTTCAGAGGTGGACAAGAGTCGGGTGGAAGATTGGACAAGGTCTCTGGAGGAGGCAAGAGGCGGCCTGAAGAAGAGAAGAGAGAGAGAGAGAGAAGGCATTGGATTGGCCTGGATTGAGGGGTATTGGGGGGACATGTGAGTACCGAACTGTGACAAATAATGAAAAATAAACGTGTGCTGGGTGGCATGAGTGTGTCTGCCTGTCTGTGTCCGGGGAAATGTTCACAATATATTAAGAAACAAACTACAGTATATGCATACTTTTTAACAGCTTTACAATAATCAGAGTCAGTTTGATTAGTAACTTGGATACTTCCTGTGTGAAGTTTGCATGTTCCCCCAGTGTTTGTATGGATATCTTTTGTGAAGTCAGCTGTCAACCGAAGGTGTTGTATAGAGGCATTGCTTATTGGGAGCTGCTTACCAGATGTGAAGATTTATGATCAGGGCCGGCGCCACCATTAAGGCGACTTAGGTATTCACCTAGGGTGCAGATCATAAAGGGAGGAAACCCAGCCACACGGGTTAGCTATCGAACAGTTGATTGGCACACTAATAAGCCTTGGCCTAGGGTGCAAAAAAATCTAGCACTGGCACGGTTTATGATGAACTAATATCTCATCTAGGACTAATTTAAACTATAAGCTCCATTTCCTCTAACAATAACCAGGTCAAAGAGGGTGAAGAAACTAAATGTACAGTAACTTAAACAGGAAAGATGAATAAAGAAGATTGTTTTCTGCTTAACCACCCCAAAATAATATACATTCTCTTGCACCCAAACACCCATTTAAAGTAAAGCAAAGAAAGTTATCACAACTGTTCTGTACAAATTGTGTGGATTGAATAATAGGATATTCTTTTTCACACTTCAGGTATGACATGGAAATGCATACCATACCTGAATGTCTGCATGCTCTTGCAATAAAAAAACAGCATATATTTTGTTGTTTTTTTTCTTGTTTTTCTCTATTATGCATCTTTTATAAAGAAATAAAAGAAAACAGGCAGTGACAGAGACCCATCAGGAAATTATATATGGATGCTATCAATTTAGAAAACTGTACAAAAAATATAATGCACATCATGCTATAAGTAGAACTTATTAAAAATGGGCTGGGAGAATGGAAATAATACTGCTATTATAATTCATACTGAAGCTGTTCTTTCCAACAATAAAATTATAACAACAAATGCAAAAAAAGAGCAAAGAAATCCTCAGTGGCTACAATTTCTTTGAAAGATACTGTTGTAGTCCCACTAGGCAAAAATCCAAGACAGAACATCATAGGATTACTTTACAAATCAAAGACTATAAAAAGAATTCTTGTGTTATGTTAATATGATGTCTAGCCATCATGTCCTCAAATGTTTATTTAAAATCTAAATTCTTATGAAATTTGTTAAAGATAGAGTAATTCCACCTATTATCTGATTAATAAGGTTATGTGGTGATATTTGATGTACACCAATGAGCCACATTAAAACCACTGACAGGTGAAGTGAACAGCACCTGTTAAGAGGTGGGATATATTGGGCAGCAAGTGAACAGTCAGTTCTTGAAGGTGAAAACTTGGCAAACATAAAGATCTGAGCAAGTTTAAATGGGGCCAAATTGGGATGTATAGATGACTGGGTCAAAACATCTCCATGACAGCAGATCTTGTGGAGTGTTGCTGGTATGCAGTGGTTAGTACCTACTAAAATCCTCCACACAAGGACAATCTGTGAACCAGCAAAAAGGGTAACGTGTTTTTCCAATGCTCATTGATGCACATAGGTAGTGAAGGCTAGCCTGTCTGGTCTGATCACGCAGAAAAGTTAATTGCTGAAAAACTTAATGCTGGCCATGAGAGAAAGGTGTCACAACAAACAGTGCGTTACAGCTTGCTCTGTTTGTATCTGCGTAGCCGCAGACCAGTCAAACGTGCCTACAGTGTACAAGTGGGTGTCAGAACTGGACCATGGAGCAATGGAAGAAGCTGCCCTGGTCTGAATCATGTTTTCTTTTACATTATTTGGACGGTTGGGTGCGTGTGTGTCATTTACCTGGGGAAGAGATTGCAGCAGGTTGCATTATGGAAAGAAGGCAAGTGGGCAGAGGCGGTGTGATGCTCAGGGCATTGGTCTACTAGGAAACATTGGATCCTGGCATTCATGTGGATGCTACTTTGATACCTACCACCTACTTAAAGATTGTTGCAAACCATTACACCACTTCATGGGAACAATATTTCCTGATGGCAGTGGCCTCTTTCACCAGGATAATGCCTTATGTCACACTGCAAAAATTACTCATAAATGGTTTGGGGAACATAACAAACAGTTCACAGCGTTGACATGTCCTCTAAACCCTCCATATCTCAATACAATCAAGCAACTGTGGAAGGTGATAGAAAAACAAGTCCAATCCACCTCGCAACCTACAGGATTTAAAGGATCTGCAGCTAACGTCTTGTTGTCAATTGCATACAATATATCTGGCACTTTAATATACACTTATGAATTTGTGTTCTTACTTTAGCTCCCCAAGTCTCTACCACTTTCCTTTTTTACTTGTGTCAAATTTAAATTGTGAACAGTATACTGACAGAAGGAGGGCTTAAAGAATGAGTGAAATTAATTTCCTTTTCAGAGACAATAGGGGAGCACATTCTAAATTAAGTGTGAACATCAGTTGTGTTAATTTTAAAATAGTTTTCCAACAAGGTAGGCGAGAAACACTAAGAGCCCAGCATGTTTAAATAAAGAGGATTCAGAGACGTGGAACAGGATTATTTTTATTCAGAGTTTGTATTTATTCCATTAACATGATGAGTGAAAAGCATCAGATTATCCCAAATTTATCCAGCATTTTGTCTTTCTGCATTCTTAAAGAACACTGACACTGAGTGCTTCATAAAATATTAAAGACGAATATAATCCGATGGATATTCTCTATAGTGGCAGACAGCAAAAAGAAACAATACAATAGAAAAGTGTAAATCAACAGAGTGAGACACTTCTAGAGTCCCATCTGTAGTGATCAATGGTCAAAAATGACAATGTTGTATTTTTAATTTAGTGGAGAATATTAAATATTAATTCATAAGATTAAAATTTTAAGCTCAGGTTTAAAATTGGAAGGAAGTTTACACATTGCAGTTATTAGGTCTTAGAAGCTAGTCTATTTTCATACAGTATACTTTCAATATTAATAGGGACCCATGCACTCTATTACTGATACTTTTTGTGCCATTTATTTTTTTTTTCCATAAATTCTATGCCTGTCTGTCTATATCATTCTGACTTTCTAGTTAATGTATGTTATATACTGTAGTGTCCGATTATCCCTGGTTTTTGCCCAAATCCAACTCTTCCAAGGTCATTGAGTTAGAAACTTTTGTGGAATGGAAAATATTTCATTGGACTCATTAATCTCCCGTGTTATGCTCATTTAAAACCATACCTCCTCCTCATCTCCTTTCACTTCATCATGACATAACTAAGTAAATTGATTTCTGGATTCTGCTCAACAACAATTATTCTGATAAGCTTGATATGTGTGCAACAGCATACCTACTGTACCTATATTCAACAGGTTTCAGGAAAAGAATATTGTAATAAAGAATAGAGCACTTCATTAAAATACCTTGCAGTAAGAGAATTTAATGCACATTATTGTACTGTTTGTGCTATGCCTAATTCCATCTAGTTCTTCAGTCACTTAGCTGCTATTTAATTTATATAACACCATTCATATCATGTAACATAACAAGGTGCATTCCAGTGCAAACAAGGCTACAGTACATTATCCGTGAGAAACTTATGATTACTTGTGTTATATTTATGGGTTCTATTCTCAAATATGCTGGAATTCTATGAGAAAATAGCAAAACTAGATGATTCGAGAAGTACCTTCTGTTTTTCAGAAAGCTTTTCATAAGGTCCCACCTGAGAAGCTGGTGATTAAACTAAAAGAAGTAGGATATCAAGGCACAGCTTATAGATGTTGTCTTATGCAAGGGATTTTTTCTAAAATGGTGTTGCCCTTTAGCAATAATTGGTGGAGCTGCTCCTCTTCGCTTCTCTGTCACTCGCATATGTGGATTTCACTTTCACCAAACAACAAATCTTTTAATTCTCACGGATACACCTCTTCATTGGGAAGAAACATTACTTTTCCCTGATGGCTACACAAATTAGACCATCTAGAGGTCTCTGACTTAAAGTTTAAATCCAAACAAGATATTTGATCTCTTTTCGCTGATCAATTATTTTACTGAGTAATAATTTCCATTTGTTACTGCTAATACGATCTTTACTATCATTTTTTTTTAAACTTTTGAATTTTAGTACTTTCATTATCTCTAATCTGCTTTGCATGTGTATCACGGCAACATTTTTGAATTCTTTGCAACATTCTACTTTGTCATCTACTCTTTGTCTTCTGTTTCCGGCCCCGGGCATGGTTAAATCTCTTGGCACAAAGTCTCGTCTCACGGAACGTGAAAGTATCTCTGAAAAAAGTCTCGTCTTGTCCCAGGCTAAAAAGTCTTGTCTCGTCCCAGGTTTTTTTTATTATAATAGATAATACTGTATATATATATATATATATATATATATATATATATATATATATATATAATCGAAGGTTTGAAAGTACACCTTATGAGAAAAACTTTGAAGTCACAGAGGACTTATCGCTGAACACAAAGTGCAGAACTATCTAAGAAAGAAATAAGATGTTGGGTTATGTACCTAGATGAGTCAAATACAAATCAAGGGAGTTTATTAAGCAGTATGATGTACTTGTGAGGTCTCATCTGTAGTGCTTGAAGTGGAACCAAATTACTGGCAGTACTCTTTTTTATAGTGATACAGTGACATTCGATCAAAGAATAATTTGGGGGAAGGGTCCCTTGTATAGCTTTGAGTACTGGGATATGTCAACACTCAAACAATAAGTAGTGGGGTTGGCATGAATGTTCTCAAAGAGATTCCATTACACACTGATATGCTAACAAAATGTGCTTTTAGAGGAGCCAGGCCTGTATATTGATAAGTATCAGCCCATTGCTCATCTGGATTACTTTGTGCAATTTTGGTCTCTGTATTACAAAAAAGACCAGAGAAGAGGGACTAAACTGATTCCAGGACTGCACAATAAGAGTAATAAGGAAAGACTGAATTGAAGAAGTTGAACCTTTTCAGTTTCAGCAAAAAGAGATTAAGAGGTGACATAATTGAATTGTTTAAAACTCTGGAGGGTATTAGTACAGAGGATCCCAGCTGTTCTGATTTCTCTATTGAGATGTAATAGATATACAGTAAATACAGCTAATCTCCTCCCATTATCAAATTAGTAGCTTGGAAACTAGCCTAACACTGAGTGTACAAATATACAACTTTATTAATTAAGAGCAGTTATTAGACTACCAAGCAAAGAAACAAATAATATTCAGCACATATTTCAACTGCATTTGATGCCAAAACTATAAATTGCATTGACAATTACACTGTATGGCCAAAAGTATTTGGACATCCCTCCATTATTAAGTTCAGGTGTTTCAGTGACACCCATTGTTAACAGGTACATAAAATCAATCACATAGCTAGGCAATTTCCACGGTCAGTAGAACAGGTCATACCAAAGAGCTCAGTGACAATAAATATGGCACTGTCATAGGATGCCACCTTTGCCAAAAGTCACTATGTGAAATTTATACTTTGTTAGATCAACCTAGACCAACTGTCAGTGATATTACTGAGAAATGGATGTGTCTAGGATCAGTAACAGCTTAGCCACAAAGTGGTAAGCCATGCTGACTCACGAGTGGGTGTGCCAAGTGCTGAAATGCATACTGTGTAAAAATTGCCTTTCCTCTGTTGCATTACTCACAGAAGAATTCCAAACTGCCTCTGGAGACAACATCTGCATAAGAATTGTTCATCAAGAGTTTCATGAAAAGGGTTTCCATGGCTGAACAGCTGCACACAAGTTTAATGTGGATCGCCAAGCGTCAGCTAGGGTGGTGTAAAGCATGTTGCCATTGGACTCTAGAGCAGTGAAAGCATGTTCTGAAGTGGTGATTCAACGTTTCACTACCTGACCAGCTGATGGACAAATATGGATTTGGCAGATGTCAGTAGAATGATACTCCATAGTGCCTATTAAATTCATGGCAGAGGAGGGGTAATGGTCTGGGGCTGTTTTCCAGGATTTGGGCTAGGCCCCTTGGTTCCAGTGAGGGACACTTTTAATGCTAAGGATACAATTTTTAGACAATTGTGCACTGCTGACATTGTGGCATCAGTTTCAGCATCACTGTGCACGTTTGCACAAAGCCCAGTCCACAAAGGCATGGATTGACGATTCTGATGTGCAGGAAATTGAGTGGCCTACACATATACCTGACCTCAGCTCTGTTGAACACCTTTGGGATAAATTGGGAACCTGATTGTGTGACAGGCCTTCCCGTCCAACATCAGTACCAGACCTCACATATTTTCTATTGGCTGAATTGACACAAATTTCCACAAACACAATCGAAAATCTTGTGAAAAGCCTTCCTAGAAGATTGTGGGCTGTTATAGCAGCAAAGGGGAGACCACATCCCTATTGATGTCCATAGAGTTAGGATGGGATGTCCAATAAATTTATATAGGTGTAATGGTCAGGTGTCCACAAACATTTAGCCATATAGTGTGCATCTGAGCTGCAGCTAAACAGTGACTCACAGACAACTGCAAATTATGTCAGTAGCTGATAATAAACTTCAAGTACCAGTATATAATTGGAAATTTCCATATACTGTATGTAACCTGCTGACTATGCTATTAAATAGACAGTCACAGTCTCTGTAGTTATTAAGCTTTATTTTGTAAATATCAGTTTAATGTACTTACTCATTTGCTTTTTCAGTTTAATTTTCTTAAAAATAGAATTATTTCCATTGTTATTTTTCATCATTTGATTGGTGACGTCATCCCACAGCTTAGAAACTGAGAAAGACCGATTCCTTTTCCTATACCTATATCTACTGCATATCCTTTTACTATATTCACTATGCTATATATGAAGAAAGAGAGTCAAAGCAGAATCAAGTTTTGGTGGTGAAACAACAGATTGGTGACAGCATGGAGCAGAGCCATGTAAGCGGTGTAGCTCAAGTCAAGGGTTTTATCAAGAGATGCTAACAGTGAAATCACATAGTGTTAGTTATTTGATGGGGCAGAATAAAATGGAATATGCTTGTTCCATGAAGCAATAGTCATGAGGCAGAAAAGAAATATTCTCAAATCCATCCATTTCAGGATCAAAGTGAGGCTGATACTATATGAGCAGCAACGTTTATGAGGCAAAAACTAACCTTAGTTGAAATGGCAGTGCATGTTAATTTCTAAACAAATAGTTTAATTTTCTTTAGAGTTTGGCTCTGTAATGATGTTCACAATGAATTTAAAGTTAACCTTTCATATCCATTGCCTCGTTTCCTGATTAATTTCCATTGTGAAATACAATAATCAATCCATCCTAGTTGTAATAAACCCTTTAATTAAATTTTAGGGCCAACTTCTAAGAACAAAACTAACCAGGATTGGGTTGTATATTAATTACGTTTCAGATGTGTTGTTCTTATTTTATGTTTTTAATAGAGGAAGCAAAAATAAAAATCTTTACCTACAAACATAATTTACTAATAACATTCATAAATTGTTTGTAATTTTTCTTTCATGAGATGGCAAATGCAGAACATAATGCTTGATATTACGCATAATAAAGCACTCACCAATCCATACGTGGACAACTCAGATAAAGAAGCAATTAAAAATTGCTTATAATTGAATATTCCAAGACTGCCAAAGGCTTGGTAAAAGGAGGTTTCATTTTGTTTGTCCTTTTCTCTTTTTCTTCCTTTGGAAGCATTAATTACAGTTGAGTAAAATGAAAAATGATAATGACAAGAGGCATTGGGCAAAGTGGAAAAACCAATTGTTTAGATGCACGGATGGGAATTACATTAATTCTTAATGATTCGTTTCTTTGCAATGAATTCTCATAAGCACATAGGACTTTTTCTAAATAAAAATTTTTAGAAATGTTATTCCAGAGCGATTTAAATAATTTTGTTGAAAATTTGCCTGATGGCATTTTTGGTTTCTCTGCATTATGTCATATTTTTTTATATTTATGCCCAAAAGGATATTCTTACTTTGTACCTTAACAGAAAATAATGTGTAAATGCAAATTATAATGTAAAATACAGTTTGAATATTCATTTAGTGTGCACCAAGTTTAGTATTAATAGTTATACTTTATTTTTAACGTGTAACTAAATGAATTAATGGAAGGGCAGCAAGATGGTGCAGTGGATGGCACTACTGCCTTAGAGTTCCAGTGCTCTACTTTAGTTGCATTCATATAAAATATGAAAAGCACTTACTGTCATTGTCATGTTTGTATGTCTGTCCGCATGAAACAACTCGGCTCCAAGTCCAAGTGAACTGATTTTTTTTTAATTTGGTAGCTGTATCCTTCAAGGAAAATAGTCAAGAGATTTTGGTTTTCATTGAAATATGTCAAGAAGAACATGCTATACACATTTTTAAAATTTGAAAAACTCACATTTAAAAAGCATTATCAAATTTTTTGAACTCATCCAAGAGTGATAACTGGATGTACTAGTCAGTTTTTGACAGATGTGATTTATTTACTGTTTTATTTAAGACAGAAAATGCCCTAAGATACTACAGTCTTCTGCAAAAGACAGTTTGTGTCTCTTGGATTCATTAAAACCTTGAGACACTTAATGCCCACATACAAAAATGGGCCATTTGTAAAATTATTGGTTTAAAGCAGTGTTTTTGTGTCTGTTTTTTTACTTACCTATACAATTGAGTATGTTTTTAGATTAGCTTTATTACTTTCACTGAAGTGTTTGATTACTGCATGATGTACACTCAACCTGAAAGACCATTCACTATGGTTTTTGAAAACCTGTATGGCACTTCCATTAGTAGTTTAATTTGCAATTGAACATGCAGCAAAATTATTACTTGTCTTGTTCATTAATTAAAAAATAAAAGAAAGGAGTGTAATAAGGGTAACTCAGACATGCAATACATGCTCATTATATATAAGCTCATTATAGCATACAGCATATAAGCAATAGAATATTCAAAGCTGCCACACACCAGTCAGCAAAAAGTACATATTCTCCTGTGCCTGCCCCACTGGGCTGGAGTGTTATGAACTGAACTGAACTTTTAACAACTAAAATGAATAATCATGAAATCGGAAGAATCTCACTGCTATGAACATCTGATTACATTATTGTGGTGCAGATCAGAATAGCTGTTTGTTTAAAGGTACGTCCCTGTGGTGCTTAACTTTTGAATTTTCAATAGTATGTTTGAACACAGAATGTTATCTTTTTGAGCTTGAACAGCAGGCCAACTTAATAAATGGTCATCTAGTGTACAGTATGTTACCAAGAGAAAAAAATTCTAAACATATTTCAGTGATAACAGGTGACATTTACAGTGTATTCACAAATGAATGTTCATATTGTAAAGCTAATCTGTAGTATTGTGTAGTAATAATAATTAAATGATTCAGTTGCTACTTGTATAACTTTTTTGAGTTGAAGATGTTATTTTTACTTTTTTAATATTAACCGGTCACTGTTTAATATGTTTATTTTTTCATTACAGGGCTACCACAGACCAAACCACTACATTGCCACACAAGGTTAGAATTATTCCTCACAATCTGTTTTTGTGATTTTTGTGTTTTGTGTTAAGTTTCTTAATAATGAAGTTATGAATGAATATTTTCAAATGAAAAATACTGTAACATCCAACTTGGGAAAGCTTTTAACATACTTAAGGTAGGCATATAAACTAGATGTTAAAATACTGAGTTTAAAATACTTTTAATACAGTGAGTGACATTAAGTATATATATCGTAAAATAAACTATATTGCATTAGAAAGCATTTTATTGCAGACTGTAGAGCTATTGCTTGGCATTATTGGGAATTTAGGGTTAAAGGTTAGTTTGAATACTCAATTCCACACATACTAACTTATTAATGAAATGTTGCTAATGACAGATGTTTACATAAAAGTACTAGCATGTTTCCTTTCTAACATTGTTCTATATGTATATTTATTTGCATATTCTACGTGTACTGTAAATATTTTAATTCAGATTTGTTCTAAATTTTAATGTCTGTAATTTGCAAATGAGGCTAATTTAAGCAGTACTCAGCTATGATACTTTAGGTGAGTATTTAACTTTTAACAATCTTTATAGATTGAATAATTAAAAGTGTCTTCAAATGTATGTTAATGGACCCTTACTGATCTGTCAACGTATGCATTTTGTAAACAATATATTTTTCTAACAGTGGGATTACACATCTGTAGTGTCTGCTGGATTAGAGTCATAATTGCGGGGGTCAAAGGAATTTTATAACAGCAACCAAGATAGTGTATAATGTAAACAAAGGGAAAAACTAACAAACTAGCCCTTGCTTAATGTGTGACCTTACATAAGTAGCGTAAGTAGTGAAATGTCACAAATCAGCTTTTTCTTAATGGTAGTCATTATGAGAAAATATTTGACAGTGTGATTTTTTAAATTTTTGATTGCAGAATATGAGCATTTAAAATAAGACAAAATAAGTCCTAAAGAAGGTTTGCGGCTCCAGAAAGAAAACCCCATTTAACTGCCAATTTTTTTAGGAATAAAAAGATGTTGTGCAAATGGCAACATGCAGCCCACATATCACCAAGTCTTAATGTTGAGCTTCCTCTCTGAGCCGTGCATGCTTAAATTGAAGGTCAGGGTCAAAATTGATAACATCCTTGTGGCATTGTTGTTTTTCTGCACTGGAGGTTAAGGGGTGGAATTGATACCAGGCCATTCCTATTAGTGTTTCTCCATTTTAGAATGGAAAAAAAGACAGACTAAATAACTCTTCCACATCTGGTGCAGTGACAACTCATGCTCCTGCAGTTTTGAAATTCTGTGTTGGGCAGTATTGCATCTGTTTAGCAGTTCATTGCCACACCTTCCATTGAGCGTGTCTGTCACTGTATGCTTGTTCACTTCTGTTATGTGTGTTCCTAGACACACTTCTTTCTTGCAGTTCCTTGGAAACTATAATTCCCTTGACTGTCTTTAAATAAAGGCTTCTTAGACTGACCCCAGCACTGAGCCATTATGTTGTTGTCAATTGCTTTGTGCTTTTTCTTCTGTTTGATTTGATATAAATCAGAGATAAAGTGATCACATTTTTTTATCAGTGCATCGCCTTGTATTTTTGAAAAAGCCAACACTGTTGTCCACCTACATATCATCATTAAGTTTGGTATACCAATCAACAATTAGTATTAATCACATTTGGAAGTAAAAAATAGGAAAATAAAGAAAAAACACTGCAAATTAACTGATGGAGTCAAGCCACAGTTGAAAAGAATGAAAAACAATTTTTTGTTCTATAGCTGGTGGAAATGCTGTTTTCCTGACTGTGATAAGAGGAGAGCAGGGCAGTGCTTTTGAGTGAATAAAAGTAATTAGTAACTTGGACTTTTACTGAAACCCACTGTATTCCATAGCAGCATTATTTCTAGGCTTTGATGCTAATAGAGTCAAGCTTTTTAGCAGTTATTATCTTTAAACGAATCAACTCTAAATCACCTTTACAACATTACTGAATACCCTACTTTGGTGATGTCCTTTAATACAAAGTCCTTTTGCAATCTCTTTCATATAAATATCACCAAGAACTGATAATAGCCTGTTTAACTGTAAGTAGCTCAAGTCAACTACTATAATATTAGCCCCTAGTAAAAAAAATACTACAAATACTGTATACAGAAATTATTTATTTAGATACACAGTGCTTCTCATTCATCCAGTTAATCAAAGGCACTTTGACTGAAAATTTCCTAGGCAAAGCCTGGTAACACAGCTAGTATCTTACAAGTGCTAGGCCTTACATGAAAGCCTACCAGAGTTTAAAGAGAAGACCTGGGGCCTCATGTGTAAATGGCACGTATGCACGAAAATGTTGCATACAACCATTTCCACGTTCACTTCAAGATGTACAAAAACTAAACTTTGCGTAAAGCCATGCACATTTTCACGGCAGCCTCACACCATGTATACACACTTATCTGCTTGGTTTAGTAAACAAGCAGCACCCCGCGTTGAAGCGGTGCTAGTGTTTTTGTGTGGCGTCCCTTTCTTTTTTAGATTTGTATCTATAACGTGGGATTTATCAAATACACCAAAATTAATTGCATATCGTTTAAAAATTTCATTCACTTGATTGTAATCATTCTGCAATATAATGGTGTACAGAATGGACAAATTATTCCAACTACTATATCTGCTTTTGCGTTGTTAGAAGACATCGCAAATAGAAGAATTAGAAGACAGAACATAGTAATAGATGATGATGACTGGCTTCTAAGTGTATTTCAGTTTCCAAGAGCTTTTCTCTTGGAGCTGTGTCCGGAACTGACCCCGGCTTTACAAAGGCAGACGTTGAAGAATGTGCTCTACCTGCTCCTTTGCAAGTTTTGTCCACCCTTGGGTTTTTAGTCACAGGAGTTTTTCAATGTAAACTTGCTGACTGATCAGATATTTCACAATCATCACTGAGTCATTCCATGCCAGCTATATGGGATGGTATTATCCGCTTGACATCCAGATATATAAGAATTCCTTACACTGTGGTAGAATTGGCACTTCGGCCACCATAAAAAACCTCACACTGGTTCCATTCCATCTGAACTTGTGTGGTGCTGAGGTGTCACCCGTTGCATGGCTACACTTGGGTCCCAATCTGGATCCAGAGTTGGTTCGTCATGTGTTGAGTGTGGAAATGCAATGTATCAGTGCATGTTCCTAACCTCTCCTCTCCTCACTCATACACTGTGGTTCAATTGGAAAACATCAAAGCGCAATTCATTGCAATGTCCGGTTTTCCAAATGTAATTGAAGCTGTCAGCTGTGTGCACATTGCTACGTTACATCAGCCATGGATGAATCACCAAAAGAATGAACTGGCATTACATCATCTATAGCAGGAGACCCTATAAAACATAAACTCCGCACAGTCATAGGGACTTTTTCCAACTAATGCGGCAAAAGACAAGCAGTCCATTTAAGGATAATGAGTCACCTCAAAGAGCCATGTAAAGAGCAGAGAATCTATCCATTGTGTCAGTCCGCACCAATGATGCAAAGGTGCCATCAGAAAATGAATTTGCTTATGTAAATAGAAAGCATTTCCACTCTATTAATGTTCTGCTGTATAGTCCACAGAAAATGTGTCACATTGTGCAAGCAGGTAGTGTGCTGCATAACATGGCACAAAATCATGGCTTGCCTGTACCTGAAGGTATAATGAACTTGACCCTGACCCACCAAATTAATAAACCAAAGCAGACAGTGTTACAACTTTGTTTGAACGTAATGAGCAGAATGTAAAAACAGGTAATAACATGCAGCATTTAACTTTTAACCAATTTATTTAAATTGTGGTCAGTATCACATAATACAGCCATTATACTCCTTAGTTCATTGATCACATATTTTACAGCATCCACTATTGCATTTTGTGACTCCAAAACAGCATTTGTCAGCACACAGCCAAATGATCTCCCAGCAGTTTCCAAGGCAAAGGTGTGTGAGTAGCTAGCACCTGAAGATCTGCTGGGCACAGCAGCACCATCACCACCTGGAGTCACTTCCTCAGCACGGGGTTCAGCGGAGCTGCAACTTGATTTTTCACATTCACTTTGATATCTATTTCTTTTTTATTTTGGGCACTTGTGCAACTTTCTGAACGTTTGAGTGTCTCCACCACACTTTATCACTCCATGAATTTCCTCTTGTTACTTATACCACTGCTTAAGCCAACAAATAGTACGTTTTTCCTTGCCACCATTTCACATTTGCTAAAATTCATCTTTTTTCCATGGCCCCAGGAGAGGAAACATAAGATGATCAGAAAAGCAGTCATATCTTTCAACTAAGCCAAATATTTAATTAAGAAATCATTGTGAAGAAAATCAAAGCAACAGTCAAGAACCAAAATGTGATAGTTGCACAGAAAGATTGTTTTTTAATTTGAATATCCACAAATTCAGATAATGATATTGATTTTTATCAATACTTCAGTTCTAGTATTTACAGCATTTTTGAAGACATGCTTTATAGCAAATGATAATGTGTTCTAACAATGCAATTTAGCTTGGTGGCACCCATAAAAAAATTTTTTAAAGGTAACAGAAACAGCACATTACTTTTAATTGATACCTGAAAACAATGGTAGTAATAATAATAATAATAATAGATACACCAAAACATAACAACAGGTGATGTAAAACCTCATGAAATGACCGTGCAGAAATCTAAAGATGAGTTTGTATGTGCGAGAATCCTAGCTATAGAGTTCTGCACATGCTGATACTGAGGTCTAATTGACTGTGAAAGCCTTTAAAATAAACAATTCCTATATTTTAGTCTAGAATGAATTTGGATTATACATTCTGCAGTTTGTTTGGGCATAATCAAGCCCTTTTTATCATCTAAAAACAATGCCCCTTGTACAAGGGCAAACTGAAATTAGATGTTGTCCCCAGAATATTTACTGTCTGTACTGCCTATATATCTGAAATACCAATCTCAAGACAGAGACCACCACGTTGGGATTTGATGGCAATAAAAATGACCGCTGCCTTTTCTCTGTTTAATTTCTGAAAGTTATTAATCATTGCTGAAAGCTATACATACTAGACAGGCTTTCACTTTTTCTGCTGGAATACCAGAGGAAGGTACATAAATCTGTGTATCTTCAACATAGTAATGAAGGCTGAAATAAAACTGTTTGATAATGCCACCCAAGGGCAGAATGCAATATAATAAATGTCAGCAAACCCAAAATCAAACCTTGAGGAAATCCCTGCATTACCTGAGCATCATATAATCAGTAAGGTCCAAGGGATATATAATGCTTCCTGTCAATACAATTAAACTGAAACTACCACTAGGAAGCCCCTTGAATGTGTAAAACTGGCTTCTTATGATCTAATAAAATTAGAATGATTGACAGAGTCAACAGACACCAGACCATTAAAACAAAACAAATTGGTAGTTGTCTCATGAGCAGCAGCTAAATGTAAATCAGTTACAACTTTGAACAGTGAATTTTCAGTGATTATGTCAAGTATGAAAGCCAAGCTGAAATATTAGAGAAAGGCAAAATATAATTATAGTACTGCAACATTCTCCATAACATTTACCAAAAATTGTAAAGTGGAGATAGGTTGAGCATTAGCAAGATTATCTGGATTAAGACCTGTTTTTATAGTAATTATCTTGTAAGCAGAAACAACTGTTGTTGACAAAAGGTTAATGATATTGGTGATGAAGGGGCCTACTCTTGTGATACAGCCTTTAACGACTCATATAATAGTGGGATTGAGAAAGCAGTGGCTATTTTTACTCCTAAGTACTCCTGTCAGTAATCATTAATTTTGTCATACTGTATAGCACATAATTATTTTTCCTGTGGAAAAAAATGCAAATTGTTTATATTCAAATAACTTAAATCAATTTTCCATTGGGGGTTCTAATATTATTGACCAATACTACAGTAATGCTAAGGGTAGTTTTATTGAAATTTTGGAAATGTTATTATCAGTTCTCCTTTTTTTTGCTTACTGTCTTTATTCAAACAATGTACACAATGTATTGTAGCCGTGCTGACTCCTGAATCAGCTGACAATGACTTCAGCACTGAGTCAGCAGCAGTATGAATTGATGTTCCATGTTTAAAGGAGTAACTTCTATGCCAACTGCAGGGAAGTCTATAAAAAGGGGAAGCATATGTAATTTGTGCTTTCACATTAGTTTCTGTTAGACTGTTCTTTTGGTTTTCCCTTTAAAGTCCACTTTTTCATTTACCCCTTGATCTCAAATCATTTTAGTGGAAATACCATTATATTTAAGACATCTACAAGCAGAAGTCTGGTCAACAAGATTTGGGCTTACCATCACATTTTGCCAAATGCACAAAATTTTGCTCAAGCCACAGATGAGTTATGGCCCTCTTACCATGTTGAGGTATTTAAATTGGACCTGTTCAACAAAACCAGATATGACCTTCAAAAAGCCAATGTACTAAAGGAGAACATTGGAGAATGTATAAGGATCTCAAATTAAAATCCCTGACCTATGTTATATGTGTCAGGGTTAAGTAGACAAACCATCATAAACTTCAAGAGAACTGTTAATAATGGTAAAATGAATGATGTTGACACCTCATAACCACAGATCATTCACTTGTTTTGAGCCTGCAAACACAAATCCAACCTTTCAAATTGAAACTATCCTAGAATATTCTATTACTGTGTCTGAATGAAAAAAACATTTCTATGAGTTGAAGTATAAAATATTTGTGGCCTGGATGTGTCACTATGACTTGTGGATGCTACTTCAAAGAACATCCTTAATCTCTCAACCCTTCTGCCAGAAAATGTGGATATGTCAAAGGATTGGCTCTTGCCATCTACCTGAAGCTCCTGTTTTTAGGCTTCAGCTTCTTGCAAATGTAACCTTGGATCAAGTGAGTTCAATAAATATATATACTGATACTTCAGTCTGGTGTTTCTAAACTTTAAAACAAACTAGTATTTAACTCAGGGCAAAAAATAGATTGCCTTCATGATTACTGCCCACAAGGCTTTTTTATTAAATGTCACTGAGTGCTTTGAGAGGTTGGTTAAAGTTGACATTAACAACATACCTGTCAATTTAGATCTACTCTGATTTTGATTACATGACAACCAGTAATACAGTACATTTTTCCTTGCTGTCCAGAATTTGAATTTCACTTAAGCCACATCCAAAAAGAATTTAGGGAATTATGTTAACACAACATTTTTATCATCTAAGCAATGCTTAGAAGCTATTCAAAACATAAATACAATTTTAGGATATATCATAAAAACTGTTGAATATAAATTGAGGGACATTATGATCTGCTTATATAATGCACTAGTGAGACAGCATGTGGAATGTCGTGTGCAGTTCTGGTCACTGCGCTACCAGAAAAACACGGCAGCACTTGAAGCTTTGCAGCCGAGAGCATCCAAGTGTATCGTAACGCTTAAGGACTTGTACTCCAAAAGACTCAGAGAATTAAATCTGTTAATCTCATGTAGAGTAGACTGCATGTGGACCTAATCCATTTCTTCAGATTTTCAAAGGCATTGATAAAGTAGATCCAGCAAAATACGTTCAGTTTAAGGGTGAATTACATACTTGAGGACATTAGTGGAAATTAAGGGGAAGTGCATTTAGGACTGAAGCCAGGAAGCACCTTCAATGAAAGAGTTGTGGGAATCTGGAACAAAAATAACAAGACAGTTAATAATAACAATTCTTTGCATTTATATCGTGCTATTCTCACTACTCAAAGCGCTCAGCAATTGCAGGTTAAGGGCCTTGCTCAAGGGCCCAACAGAGCAGAGTCCCTTTTGGCATTTATGGGATTCGAACCAACAACCTTCCAATTACCAGTGCAGATCCCTAGCCTCAGAGCCACCACTCCGCCTGTTGAAGCAGTAACCTTAAGAATCTTTAGGAAGTATCTGAATGAGATATTGGGACGGTGTAGCTGTTTGCTAGTCAAACAGGCTTGATGGACCAAATAGTCTCCTCTCATTTGTGAAATTTGTTATGTTCTATGTTTTTATGTTCATTACCTTTCTCACTGTAATTTAATTTTCATAATTTTATTATCAGTAGGCTTCATGTTTCAATAACTGGTACCCATTAGCTAATACATAATTCTTTTTAAACTTACTCCATCTTGCTGAAGTCTCAGCTATAATAGTGCTGAATCCTGTAAATGATGCAATAGATAGAGCAAAAAACTCGCAGTGTGGTGCGATGACAGTAACCTCTCTTTTAAATTGATGGCAGTAAGAGCAGGGAGGTGATCCAGAACTTAGACATAACTATTACATCTTCACAGTGCACTGCCTCATAATGGCAAGGTATTATTATTTTAGTTTATCTCAGACATGTATGTTTAAGTTTTTCAACTATGAGATGTAAGCCTATTATCAGTAAATACTCAAATTACATTTTTCTGTTCACTGATAAAATATTCAAAACAGGTTACCAAATAGTGTAGCTGATAGTAGTATTTGGGGTCAATTAAAGCTTGACTACATTTTGTACAGTATGTGTTTATTAAATAGTGACTAACAAAAGCAGTTAGTCTAAGTGGCTTGCTGTTCTTAAAAAGTCTTATTGTGATATTTTTTTTTTTTTGGTACAGGACAACTAAAATCCCACACTTCCAGACTTATGCATAGCCACCTCTTGGTACCTGTCTTATGGTTACATGGGACTTCATATTGTATACATTTTCCTGTTGTAATCTAGGTCTCTTTATGTTTTTATAAATATATAATTTATATGTTGTAGCAGACAAATAGAAACTAAATGAAGTTGTCCAACTTTTGTAACAATAAATCTTGTATTTACTATAAGGCAGACTTTTTTGCAGATTTTATTTGCTGTTATTTTATATTGAGAAAGCATAAAGAGTAAATGCTTTTAAAATTTAAGACATGTTTGCTATTTATCCATAAAGGCATAAAGTCTCCCCATAGTTTGCAAGTTGAACACTCAGAATGAATAAACATTCTCAATGCTATATGCAGGCTGTGCGCGAGCAGACAACCGTCATGAAGGCACAAAAGAAATGGCCGTTGGGCCAGAGTTTATGTTAGTCGAATCAACTTCTTGACAGATGTTGTTTGAGTAATTGTCCTGAATCCCTCTGGGTTGTGTCTGATTGATAGTTAATTGTTGTGATATTCTTACTGAACTGCTTCCAGATATTAGGAAGTGATGTGCAAAGGTAATTGTATGCAGCTAAAAAAGAGGCAAATGTAATCAGTTTGTAATAGACTTGCAATCTGGCTTAGTAGAGCTGGGAGTTGCATAATTACCTGTTTATTAGAGCATTGCTATCTTCCTGCTGTGCCAACTTTTATTCAAATCCCCCACTGATTGGCTACATTTAGAGCAGGATGGTGCAGCCAAGAGTGACTTGCTTTTACAATCTATTATCTGACCTTAATGGTTTTCTGTCCAGGCCCCGGATATATTCACTGCTGCCACTTGCCACTGTAATGAATTTATTGTGATACATTGCTCAGAATATCACCTGCTGTTGGACATAAAGTCCAGATGGCGTTAAATACTATACTTTGTGTTTTTCTCCACTCTCTTGATTTACTATTGCCTGCATTTGAATTTCAAGTTTCAAAAAGATACTTAAGAGGAGCTTTCCAGTCGTTCACAGAGAGTGAATCTCTGGCAGCAAGCCCCCTTCCATTTGCATATTCCCACTCAATTTGATATTCACATCTATATGCATGGATGTCTCCAGCCAAAGCAAAGTGACATGCGTCATTCTCATTAAAAAAAGATTAAGCTGGTTTTCACAAATTGTATTATGCTATTTGTTTTATTGGAATTCTTTATCTGTAAACTATTGGTCAGCCTTGAAGCTACTAGAAGAAACACATGACTATTTTTTTTGGTAAAATTCCTGGTCAGGGTGAAGTAAAAAATTAAGTGTCATTTTTTTTTTCCTCTCACTTTTACCAAGACACTGCCCTTAACTGTCTAGCTGGGACAAGCCAGTAATTTAATTACATGAAAAAAAAGAGCCTACTGAGAAGTAATTTACACGGAGTCTGGACAGAAAATTAGGAACACCTGATGAAACACCATCAATAATCTGAAGTACCATCCTGGGGCCCACTGAACAGCTGTGCTTCACAATGTCTTGTGAACCTTTCTTTGAGTCAAAGATACCATGTGACAAGACTGCATAATTCTTCATATGACTTTTGTAACACCAGCACCACAGAAGCTACAAGCAATTGAAATCTTTTGTAGTGAATTCCAAGCTGCTGTTGTCAGGCCTGTGTTTCTGTGCATTTTGAGCATTTTGGGTTGAAGTACATTTGTTTTACAGTGCTTTTGCTTATTGTTTTTTTTCAGTTTATGTAACATTATTCTATGCTCTATATGTGCAAAAGTGCTGTAAAATCATTTTAGAACCATTTCAAATCATTTGACTATGTTTTGTGTTTCATTTTTTTCAAATTTTCATATTTTTTTTTTAGTTTTATCATCATGTTAATGCGATCATTTCGGCGCATTCTTGTCACAGTTGGCACCTGTTTATGTTTGTTTCACATGGCCACAGCCATATTGTTTATGGTTATTACTATTGTGATTGTGACATATCTAGAATTTCTTTCTCAAACTTTTTTTAGTATACTTGGAAATTTGAAGCATCAGAGATCCTCGGGCCCGCTTTATTTGGTAATTCTTAGTCTCTGGGCTTGTATTATTTTTTATCAATATACATTCTGGTTTTAATCACATGAACATTTTATTTTTTGTGGGTCATACAATTTTATGGTATGCCACAATGATTTACATGGTTTTTGGGGGTTGCACCTCAAGACATCACCAGTGTGACGCTTTATCAGACACCGCCACATTCTTAATGCTATTCACTATTGTGGATTGAACAAAAAAACTTTGTAACTTACATCAAAAGTACTTTAGCGATTTAATTTTTGTCTTTGAGTGTGGTAATGGTTTTTCAGTTTTGATTGCGGCATTAAAAACTTTTCTGGTATTGTCACCAGCAACATTTTTCACTAGCAATTATTTTACTCGTCCTCTCTAATAGTATTGGCTGCTCAGTAGGAAAATGATTTCTTAGTAAAAGTCTTTTTTTCTTGATTACAAATTTTGTCTGACATCTTTGGTTTTGGTATTAAAAGCTGTAGTCTTCAGCATCTAACTCCTGTTTGTTTTTTGTTTTACCCTTTTAAAATTTGTGTTTTTCATTTCATAATTAATTTGCTATTCTTAATATGGGTCTTTGACATTCCAGTTCTCATGTTTGCAATAATAAAAGGATAATTGTTACTTCAATTTCAAAGTTAATCATTCACCTTGAACCAAATGCATAATACCGTATTGAAGCTGTAATTCATATGAATATTCTATTAGTAATAAGGAACCAGTCTGGCCACTGATTCCTTCCAATTACTATTAGGTTAGATTAGATTAGATTAGATAAACTTTATTAATCAAAGGCATATACCAGCAGAAACATAAAAATAAAGATACAGGCCCACAGGGTAAATAATAAAGCAACTCAATCAAGCAATCAATAAATAAATAAAAATAAACTTAAAAATACACCAGGTGGAAGCATTGAATTTCCTAATAGCAGTGGGCAGAAAAGAACCCCCAGAGGCACTTCTTAGCACATTGTGCTGGAATAAGCCTGTAGCTAAAAGTGGTCCAAGAGAGCACCTCCTGGAGGGGATGGAGGGGATTTTTCATGATGGCATCTAATTTTGCTATCATCCTCTTTACCACAACAGCTTCTAGCATTGTCCAGGGTTCACCCAGTGACGGAGCAGGTCATTGTGCTTCTTTTTTGCTTCAAGTTACTTCCCCAGGATACTGCAGCCTAGAACACCACCCTGGCTACTATGGTCTGATAGAACATTGCACACATCAGAAAACCTGCGTCTCCTCAGCAAGTACAGTCTGCTGTGGCCCTTCTTACACAACACCACTGTGTTTTGGAGGTTCTGAGAAGTAATGTTGGAATTTCATGAAATGATTACTCTGTATATGGAGCCTGTACCAGCCTAGGAAGGGCTCAAAGAGGCTGTGGTGATATTAGAATAACCTTTTATTTTAAACTGTCTGCCATCATGCACACAAAAAGCCTCTATCTGAAATGTATTTTTCTGTGCGCCGTATTTGCTGACTTGTTTTGATTGTTTTAATTTACTTTGTGTTGGGTAATACTTGTTTTTGATTCAAATTGAAGTAACATGTAACAAAGTGCAAATACTTTGATACAGGATTTGCAAAGCATCAGTGTAAAACTGTGCCCAAAAATCTTAAGATAGAATATACCAAATCCGTTTAAAAGAACTATTAATTTTGCAGTAATTTTCTTTATATCTTCTTTGTGGGCATGTGCTGAAGTAAATTCCTCCTAAAGCTATGTCACATTATGCAAAATTTCCAGCAGTTGTTAGTTGTAGCTTTAATTTACATAATCTTAGCAAGTGAAAGGCAGTCAGTAGTATGCTCCTGTGAAGCTGGTCACGTAATGTGACATGTCCAATGACTCAGTCCATCTAGCCCATGACTTGCTCCCATGACTTGAATTTGTCTATATTCATAAGGGCAGACTGTGTGTTAATGAGAGCTGACCACCAATGAATGCTCACCCAGAAGTATAACTCATATAATGCAGCAATAAGAAATAAGAAAGCTGGGTGTTTTGGACCTCACAAACAGAAGAGAAGTTTGTCTGTGTTGTGTTTTATATACCATGACAGAATCAAAAAAGAAGCAAAAGGGGTGAGACTGTTGCTGAACTCACTTTATCTGTTAACCCTTCGTAGAGCTCCAGCTCCATCAGGCAGTACTTTATTGGCTATCACAAAAAGAGGCAACAATGACTGCCCTGGAGTGTTGGCACTCAGTTGGTAAATTAGACATGTCCAGCAATTTTTAATCATTTAAATGACAATAGTCTGGCGATGAGATCAGCAACTATGTCAGCAGGTCTGGCATACCTCACGACTGTTAGTCATGTAATGTGACTTCGGCTTTAATGTTTGCTGTACACTGTATAAGTATATATTCATTAGAGATCTTGCTTGTGATGGAAAAATGTTGAGAACCATGGCTCATGCTTTGTTGTAGTTGCTGATAGGTATCCTCATTGATCAAAGAATCAACACGCATGCTAGGGTCACGTTAGCTGTTTTACTTTTTTTATTTATGTACACAGCTCCAGTTGTGAATGTTGGAGAAAGGGAACTCTGGGCTATCCAACTCAACTTGTTTCCTCATAGATACTAATCAAGATAAAGGGGTATTAGAAAAGGGATAGATTGTAAATAATTATAAACTTCAAGGAGTTCATAAGGTTTATTTAGCTAATATAATTAAATTACTTGTTTCAGAATTAAATATTTATCATCACTTTCCATACCCATGAATCTCTTTTAAATATTTCCATCCTCTCTGATACATATCCAGAAATTATGGTTTTAAAGTAGGATATAAATATTCAATGTTTTTTTATGTAGCGCATGGTCATCAAACAGTCATAGTGCTCATTGCATCCTGGTCTGTATGTCAGTCCATTTTAAACTATTCTAGGATAAGCTTTACACCACATGGGTGGCACAACCTGTAGTACTTCTACTAGAGTAAAAGTCATACAGAGATGAGAGAGTATAGCTCAAGGACTTTAAAATATGTAAAAATCAAATTAATGACAAGCAATAGGAGTCAAAAGCAGTAGCCATAACTACTATTGGAGCAATTTCCTTTAAAGGTTTATTTATGCATGAGAATCTTATCAGTGTTTGTTTTTTTAATGTTACAAAAAGTGTAGGTAATACTGTATAATGAACTTTGTGTGAGTTGTGTCTGATAAACAAGCACAAATTACACCTCAATAAATATATGAAATTGTGTCACTGATTTGGCTAGAATGGTGTAGGGCACCATATACAAACTATTTTCTTGCTCCTCTGTATTCTCAGTGAGATGTAAAAAATAAACTTAAGGTTAGAAAGTATACAAAAGTTTCATCACTTTGGTTGAGCCACCCTAACTGGGTGAGCAATCGCTTTATCTGTACCTGCATTACAGACATACAGTATGACAGTGGCAGAAAAGATGTCTTCAAAAATGCATGAAATATTTATTACTAAAAAAGCCGCATTCAGTGTCCCTAGACACATGAAAAAAAAATAAGTATTCTCCCAAGTCCTGCAAAGAAAAACATTTTGCTTCAGGCACAGAGCTGCAATTTTGAGAAAGTTATATTTGAGTCTCAATATACAATATTTTAAATTGGAATACAGAATAAAGCTTTAATGGAGGCATACTAAAGCCATCCTGCATTTTATTTTTTTGTTTCATTATTTATACCATTAAAGTGTTTAACTTTTTTATCTGAAAATGTCAATATGTTGCACTTTTTTCATATCAGTCCTGGGTTAATGTACAGAATACACATAATGTTTCCATTCCTCTATTAAAAGCTTTTGAAAGTACTTTTCTGAACCTATTGCATTTGTCTTAAGAATATATATTTGTCTCTTTAATCATTCCCTTTTTTGGGAGAAGAGAATAGTGGAAAAAAACAGAAAACAATCTTAAATTCACAAATTATTCACTTATTGTAATAAAACCAGGCACAGCAATTAATTTGGTACAGATAATCATTCATCAATCTATTATGTAACCCATTTAATACAATTCATGTCACAGAGGCTAATGTCTGGCTCAGCATAATACCAAAAAATTGAGAAATATGGATAAAACAGATGCTAGTTGTGTTGAGAAAAACACAGTGACCACAGAGGAATATTTTGAAGATTCCCAGCTAGCTGAGAAACTCTGCAATAGTTGTTGATATTTGCAGACCCTCCTAGTCATTTCGGTGTCGCTCCATTGAAAAGATGTTGTCACTAATTATCACACATATACTGTAGATCAGTAGACACATACTGGGTCGGACCTACTGGAAAAACTCTCATTTTCCCATCTGCTTTTCCCTCAACAAGAAAATGCGTGATGGCAGCAGGCCAAGCAGGTTATCCCAGACTTCCTTGTTCCCAGCTACAGATTCTAGCTGTTCCAGAGGAATTTCCAGGTGTTCCTAAACCAACCAAGATTCCTCCAGCATGTCTTGGGTCTTTCCTCACTGGGTCAGGCCCAGAGAAGTTGTAGGGGGAGCCGCCGCAAGGGTCATTCCTACAACATGCCCAAACCACCTCTCAGCTGACTGTTCTTGATCTGAAGGCATATACTCCGAGATTCTGCCAAATCACTGAGCATCTCACGCTATCATACAGGGTCAGTATAGCCACTCAACGAAGAAATGTAATTTCTGCCGCTTGTGCTCATGACTTCATTCTTTTGACGAAAACCCACGGCTCATGACCGTAGGTGAGGACAGGTATGTGGATCAACCATTAAAACTAGAGCTTTGTCTTTAGAATCAGCTTTTACTTCACTACCATGGACTGGTACTGCATCTGCAAAACAGCCATTACTGCACCAATCTGTTTGTCGATTTCAAATTCCCTTTTTCCATCACCCATGACCAAGAACCTAGGATACATGAACTTGAATGCATATGGTTTTTTGCAACTCACAGTAATTGTATTATTCATCCATTTACTGAACTTGCTTCATCCAATTTTAGAATCATGGAACGTTTGAGCCAACACTCTTGACAACATGAAGCACAAGACAGCAGTAGACTCTTGGCTGGACATAAATCCAGGGTACCATCATGCATGTACTTACTCCCTCACATCAGTCACATCTTAGATGGTAATGCTGGCATTGTTTAAGATGTAACATTTTCACCATCTTGCCTCTTACATGTTGTTTTACTATAGTTATCAGAAATTGCATAGATTATGTACTGTAAATTGCTTTCTATTAGTGTAATGTAAATTTGTTTCTAAAGCACTATATTATGAGCTTAAAGAATCCCAATATCATACAGAATCAAAATATTTTTGCATAGTCACTGTTTCTGCTAGTTTCATATACTTTTCAGAGTGCAGTGGGATTTATTTCTCATCCCAAAACTGGGAAAATCAAATTGAATTTGGATCCAAGTAGACTGTCTGTAACTAAGAGAAAGTGCGTGGAGATCATGGGCAAATCAACTTGAAATAATGAAAAAGTCCCTTATTGCTGTTTAGACGTGCCTTTTGAACGAATTGTATGGTCAGTCACTTTTTTTTTATTTTCCTATTACTGCCTTTGTCATGCAGCTTGAATATAAAATAATGTTTCTTTTATTGTTAGGTGTATGCCTGAGATACTGTAGGTTGCAACGCTACAATGTGAAATGCTTTTGTGTACACATTACTGACTTTTTAAAAGCAAAACAACCAAGTAATAAGAATCCAAACTTAGCCCCAGGAAATAGAAAGAGTTAAAGAAGCAACACTGACGAAAGTATAAAAGACAAGATGGCTCTATTCTGTAACATCAAACAAACCTGCTGAAACAGGATGCAAGGATTTTGCATGCCTAATAATCAAATGGGTGCGTGAGCATGAATATGAAGACTGTTGAGCTGTTGCTGGATGCAATTTGTTGTAGCTTTGGGTAATGTGAAGTATTCCACTCCACAAAGCACTGGGATTTAAACATTCCCTACTCTCTAATTAGTTTGTCAAAAGTAATTTTTCCTAAGCCTGCTGATTAAAAACAATACTAATTTGATTTAATTATGTCCATAATTTAATTCTCATCAATACATGATAATTACTTAGCACAATCTGGACTCAGTGTTTTATTTTTGACTTTATCAGATTAGATATTGTCTTGGATATTGTCTAATTTGTAACTGCAAAAGTTGTAGTCTTAATTGTACCATTCTTAATTTAAGCAGTAAATGCACATATTTAGAAGAATATTTATTTTGACTGTGTAGTGTGTATTATATCAAGCGCTGTCTCAGGACATTTTTACAAAGCAATTTGGTTTGAGTTAGGAAGTGAATTCTAAGGAATGTGTGCTATAGCCTGCAATTAGCATTCACTGAAATCTGTTTATGAAGCAGCTGTCAGAAGTCTGTGCTGAGGATTTGTTTCTGTCCACCATCAAAGAGTGCAATGTTGTATTTCTATATTTTTCCAGTTATTTGAGTTGTCTTGTATTTTAATTATTCAGGTGGAGTTTCCAAATTAGCCAAGTGCACAATGTTCAAATAAAAAAAACTCAAACAGAATGAATTTAAGGAAAAGGAGAAGGCTGACAAAGAGTCTTGGTAATTGCAAGCCCATGAGGCAATGATGTTTGCAGAGAGAGTGTTGACCTTGTTGAGAGGTTTACTTACCTTGGTAGTGACATTCATGTCTCTGGTGACTCTTCCTATGAAGTCAGCAGACGGATTGGGAGAGCATGGGGGGTCATGAGGTCTCTGGAAAGGGGTGTGTGGCGCTTCCGATATATATGCAAAAGGACAAAGATCCAAGTCTTTAGAGTCCTGGTGCTTCCTGTCTTGCTATATGGTTACGAGACATGGACGCTATCCAGTGACCTGAGATTAAGACTGGACTCCTTTGGTACTATGTCTCTCCAGAAAATCCTTGAGTACCGTTGGTTTGACTTTGTGTTGAATGAGCAGTTGCTCAAAGAGTCTCGAATGAGGCACATTACCTGCATTGTGAGGGAGCGTCAGTTATGGCACTACGGCCATGTGGCGCGTTTCCCCGAGGGTGATCCGGCTCATAAGATCCTCATTGTTGGGGACCCGAGTGGCAGGACCAGGCCAAGGGGTCCCCCACGTAACACCTGGCTGTGGCAGATAGAGGGTCATTTCCGGAGAGTGGGACTGGACTGTGCATCTGCCTGGGGGGTTGCAAACCAGGATCCCAAGTTGTTTCATCATGTAGTGGGTGCGGCAACGCACTGTACCAGTGCATGCTCCCCCACTTGACTTGACTTAACTTGATGCAATGTCTGATGTGGGTTAGGGTCTAGGCCACGACACAGGCCCCGCTCGACCAGGTATTTCCTACCCATTCCATATCCGGTAGTGGCAATGTGCCCAGCCCAGCCTTGCGCAAAATTAAAAGCAAACCTGAGAATGAGGATTCCTTACATTTGCCTTTTTTTGTGCCAGTTGCACCTATATCATTTTCATCTCATACTGTACCTCAACTTCCCCTTTGACGTTGGCCTAGAATGCTAATATGCTGCAAAGCTCAGCCGGAGCACTGCAGAGATGATCAAGCAGATAACCCTTCTGATATGAAGATTTTAATAATTAATTCAGTGTAGATACACAGGAATGAAGTGAAAGAAATATGAAAAAAATTCAAGAAGTGGGAAATGGAAGGCAACACTGGAATGATTGACTATAAAATGAATGTACGGGGGAGACGGTCCTCCAGCACTATATACTACCCTGATACACTAGGTGGTGGTATCATTGGGTTGTTGTACCCATCCACATCCCATAGGGCATACTAGTAACTGTAGTCCCATTGGGCAGCCCTGCTGGGTCCTATGGCCGCCTCCAGGGGAAGCTGCAGTGAATGGCTGTCCGTACTTTGAGGAACTTCACTTGACCAAAAAGTACTCCCAGGTCTGGCATAAAAGTGGCCTCCTTGTGTCATTCAGGGAGCTGGAGTCTGAAGAAGGAGGATAACACTTGCTGGAGAAGATTTGGGAGAAAAAGAATGGATTTGTGCCTTATGATATATAGAAGACATATATTTAAAAAAGGTTATTTGAACCTGTGACAAGGATTTGTGTAGTTGTGTTGAGGGTCTGGGGTCCCAAGATGCCCCATAAGGGCCAGAAGTGAACAAGGAAATGTATAAAAATTTGAACCACATAAATCATGGGATGAAGGATGAGATAATTTGCCAGGGTTACTGCTTTGAACAAAACCTGAAGTAAAGAGTGAAAAATATGCAGCAGAGTAAAACAAAGAAAAATGTGATGGAGCTTGGTGCTCACTAAAAAATACAAAACATATGTTGACAGTCCATGTCATTGTACTGCCTGCTCAGGGTGACTGCAATTTTGAAAAGGACTGGAATCAAAAGATGGATTGATACTATAAGAATCTAGTAAACAAAAGAAATGAAACAAAAATCATAGAGCAAGAAGTATATTGAGTGAGTGAAATCCAAAGTAGTTCACATAAATAGAACAAAAAACACATGACATTAGTGTAAAGAACAGGAGGGAATTTATAACCAGAGATCTATTAAACACACAATAAAAGCACTAGATTTGTTGGTTGTATCCACAAACTCGGGCAACCAGGAAGTGAACGACACTTTACACCATTGCAATAATGATGTCACATACTGCTGACTCACAGTTGTCCTGCCTAGCAGCTGCTTAGCAGCAAGTGACACAAAGTGACTCAAAATGGTAATACCGATGCAAAAACTAAAATGCCACCATGGGAGAATGTAATTCATTTTCAGCATAAGTGAAAATGTACTGAAACAAAAATGAATATGCCCTTTGGATTCCATGGTCTCTAAAACCCCCAAAATGAAGTTTCAAATATTTCTAGAGGTGAAAGAATGGCTGTGAAAAGTTAAAAACAAAAGACAGATCATGATAGTCAAACAGTTGGAACAAAATGTGCCAGCTGCTAAAAAAAAAAATACCATTTTAAAATGGAAATGTAAAATACTTTGTGAAAACTGCAGGAACCAGAAGACTGATTCAGATGAAAAGATGTCAGAATCCAAGACAGGAAATGCTTTCATTTTTTGTAACATTATTAAAGAAAGTCCAGCAATGGGTGAAGTTGATGACATCATATGTTTGATTTATTGAACAAAACAACAGTTTTCAGCTGAGCTAACACAATTGCAAAGAACTTTAATAGAACATATTACTTTTATTTACTTTTAAAACTAGCATTGCATTTATAAAATTAAACTACCATCAAATAATTTACCTATTTATATGTTATAATACATTTATATATTATTATATATATATATATATATACACATTTTTTAAATAAAATACACTGTTTTAAAATGTTTCATCAAATGTATATTCATTTACCTAATTTCTTTAGTAAGCTGCTAGTATTCGTTATTCACTAAGAATTGTGAAATTCATTTAAAAATATATATATACAGTATAAGTATGTATAGTTCACATAAAATGTATACATTAGTGTGAATATACAAGTATTTCATAATCCATTTAAACTACCAGATTACAAACAAAATATTATGCAGGTAATACTATATCAAGGAGTGAAATAGCAATAATTCTACAACTATGAAATGTCTGCATCATAGAAATAATCATACAATTGGCCCAGCAAAGGGGATGGGGTGTGGTCGCCATTTACAGCTTTGTTTAGGGCAGCAGAAATGGTAACACTGGCCCTGACTTTCACTGTTGCAATCATTCCAGTAAGTTGGAAGAAAATCAAGTCACCCTGTGCTAGCTGGGCAAACTCCATAATTAAGTGTAGACTGCAGAAATTTAAGAAATTTTAAAGGAAAACAGTACTTTCTGTTTGATCTCAATGAAACTGTTCACAAAAAGTGCAGTGTTTACTTGTTTTCTGTTAACATTTTCTAGTTACAGTTACAAATTCAACAGTCACACCAGGCTTTCTGGTCAAAGTTTTCATTAGGCAAACAAGTCAGGGGTGAACAGACCCATAAAGAAAAAAGTCATTTTTTTAATCTTGCAATAATCAAAAGTCATAGCATATTATTCTATTCAGACTTTTGAAAACAAATGTCAAAAAAGTGAATAAAACTAAAAGTGGGTTTAAAATCTCCAAATGTCTTGAGAGCTACAGCAGAACTTGGAATATTTCGTAAAAATCTAATTTAGGGTTGACATCCATAATCTCGTAAGTATATATGACTGACCAATTTTTTGCTACAACTAAACCTAATCTAGAACTGAGAGAAAAGAAAATGTGTCTAGCCTTAATGCTTATGCTGAAAATGATTGTAAACATGAGAATTTCTTCTGCATTTAGAACTCATTTATAGGCTTACTAAGAAGTTCTGTGTTATGCATATGCTTCTCATTCCTCATTACTTTATTCTAAAAAAGCTACACTATAAAGAATTACTCAGCCATTTTTTAAACTCACTTTCTTCTGGCAGTTTAGAGACCAAATAAATGTTTTCATTAAGTGCAAGGTACAAGCCATTCATGGCAAAGAAGCCACTCCAACACAAAAATATATAGTCAGTGTCTCTAGGGCAGGAGCTTATCTAGGCAGCATCATCACGAGATGAGCTCAAACAAAAACATATTATATATAGAGAAGATGAGAAAAACAAATTGACAGCATGCTCAAAGACTGCAGACTGAAGGAGCGGACTGCATTTAATGTTAGAGTATAAATTTACATATGACAGCCTTAATGAGACAGACCCATCTTAGTGATCACATTAGCAGATTAAATACAGTGAAATTTTAATTGTTACGCCAATCGTGTTTGCTGTGGCAGGAGAACTGAATATGGGCTGTCACAACAGAAAGCAAATCAAGAAAAAAATGATTTTTATGTGATAATGTTAACAGTTCTTCAGAAACTTACCATATGATAGATTCTAGTTCTAGTGATAATGAAGTATAGTAAGGTGATGATTTTGCTTAACCAAGAAATTATGATGCCACTTCTGAATGTGCATTGGTGTAACTTTGAAAGCTGCTGTTCACTGGTCTCCAAGGTGCAAGGTAGATGTGTAAAATCAGTAACAGCATGTTAGGCAGACAGATGTGCACAGAAACTGATAAAGGAGAACACATAAAACCAAATTTCAGACTGCATGTAGGGTCTAACACCTGTCATGATAAGCTGCTGGCTTGCTTTGCACTTTTTGTATATCAAAGCATAATTCAGAAGCCTGAAATAGAGGTTTGGTGATCAATAAAACCTTTTTCTTTTGCACATAAAATCACAGTTTATTTCTCAGGTGTTTGTGTTTTATCGACAACAACTTACCTCTTATTTTACATAGGGAAATTTTTTTTGAAAAATAAAACCATTCTTTGACACCCTAGAGATATACATATCTGAGCAGAATGTTGTTGTTGACAAATCATTTGAGCTTTAGAAAGGTCGTTTGCTAGTTAAGTGATACACACCTTAGATAATTAATGAGTTGGCCGTATCTCTGCCAAACTACCACTACTAAGGTTTATTAATAGCCTGACTAAACTGTCTTGAGTGTGCATACTGGTGGGAAAATCAAACCTGATAATGTGTTTTTTATTTTTTGCATTATTTTATTTATTTTTGTTTTTATTTTTTTTTCTGCATTCACAGCTAAAAATACTTAATACTATGAAAATAATTTGGTGTCTGAATTTTTTTAAATATTTTCCCTCCCTCCTTTTTTTGTCTTTTTAATAAGATAGTTAAAAGATGTTACTCCCATTGTTCTTAACATTTGAATCGTCAAATTCATTTGCATATGACTGTCAATGAATGTATATATAGTATATATAGTATCGTAATCTCAAATGTTCTGTTGTTTTATGACCGTCCATAGTCCTATTGAAAACTCTTGCTCTCTGCTTATGGACTACTTGCTGTTCTTGTTTATTGGTTACTAATGTCCAAGCAATTACCAAGCCTTGTTATTCCGTAGTAGTTTTTCTATAGTAGCTAAATGGGGTATAAACAATGATTAAGGCCCTGGGGCCCTGAATGACTAAGGAGTCATAGTGAACCCAATACTACCAACTGCCAGACAGTGTTCAGAAGCCATTAGGGAGGTTAACAGAATATTAGCTTATATAGCACAATATGAAGAGTAATTAGTAGAGTAGCCCAAGGAGATTATTCTGAAGCTTTATAATGCACTAGTTAGTCCTCACCTGGAGTACTGCATACAGCTTTGGTTTCCAGGCCACAAAAAGTCCAGAGAAGAGCGACTAGGCTGATTCCAGGGCTACAGGGGATGAATTATGAGGAAAGATTAAAAGAGCTGAGCCTTTTCTGTTTAAGCAAAAATAGATTAAGAGGAGAAATGATTGAAGTCTTTCAAATTATGAGGGGAATTAGTACAATGGATTGAGACTGTTACTTTAAAATGAATTCATCAAAAAAGAACACAGGGACACAGTTGGAAACTTGTTAAGGTTAAATTTCACACAAATATTAGGAAGATTTTCTTTACACAGAGAACTTGTAGAGTGGTGGCTCTGTGGCTACGGATCTTCACTGGTATCTAGAAAGTTGCCAGTTCAAATCCCTATACTTCCAGAAGAGATCCTACTCTGTTGCGCCCTTGAGCAAAGTCGTTAACCTGGAAATTGCTCCAGGAGTGCTGTATAATATTTGACCTTGTGCTTTGACCCTCTAAAGGTCATGCAAAAAGACAGTTTTCCCTCAGGGATTAACCAAGTGTATCAAATCAAACCACAGACACATGGAGTAAGTTACCAAGTAGTACGGTAGACAGTAGGACTTTAGGGACTTTCATAACTAGACTTGATGTTATTTTGAAAGAATTAAATGGATAAGATTGGCAAGCTTTGTTAGGCTGAATGGCATGTTCTCATCTACATTGTGGCTTTTATTATCATATCACAATAAAATGCAGTGGAATGCATTTCCTGATTTTTTTGTAACTTTTCAGGCTGGGAAGTAGCAAAATTCTGTTTACAAACCAGCATTCGTTGAGACAGCTTTAGAGATTATCATGGTTGATAGAAAATGACAAAGCCTTGTGTGTGAAATTTTTTTAATAGAATATTAAAAGTGAATCATAAAATGCACTTATAGGGACATCACAAATTAACCTTTAGCCTGTTTTTGGGTAAAGAAAAAGGTAAGTTCAAATAAAGTGTCAAGAACCATAGAGCATATGGAAGTCCAAGTCCATATAATGCAAGACAGCTTGGGGAACAAACTTAATCAAAGACAGAAAATGAGAAAAAAGAAAAAATACAGTGTTTTACAAAGTTATGTAACATGTCATCTTTCAGAAAATTTCCTGCTTCTCTCGACCACAAATTTAATATGCCGTGTTCTGCACGAGTAAATGTTATGTAAGACTGTACAAAAGTGAATTGTGCAGTGGAGGCAGAAGTATTCTTCTTCACTTTTTTGCAGCATTAGACTATTTCAACCATTTGTTGTTTACTTAATTGTAGGTAAATTTGGAGTAAGAATTTACATACAAAATTGCCTTTTGCTCAGTAAAAATACTCCAAAAATATAAACAATTCATGAAGTGTTCATATTCCGTAACTGGGTTGGTTTGTTGTTTGCTATTAATGGGGCCTACTTCTTGGCTTCTACTAACATTAAACAAATATTATTCATGAAATTATTGATTCTACAGTTCTGTCTGATTGTAACACAAAACTAAACTCCATAAAATCTCTTGAGCAATACTATAATTATTAAAACTAAAACAATACATGTATGTCTAAAACAGAAACATCTTTGTGAAAGGAACACTAAACTAAAACTAAAAATGCAGCATGAAGACTAACTAAAACTAAACTGAATTTCCAAGTAAGATCAGAAATGAAACAGAAATAAAAAAACTATTGTTAAAAACCAGAACTATAAAAATCTTTGAATAGAGTTTATGTCTTCCAGCAGGCTGATTGGTTTTCCTCCTACATCCTGTAGCAGGTTGGTTTATGACTCTTAATTGGCCCAGAATGAGTAAACAATGGTTGTGTGGGTAAGTATGCCCTGACATAGCCCAGGCCCCCACCACCCTCAGTTGGGCACAGCAGATTCTATCATTGTCTGTCTAATTAGTCTGATGTTTTTTGTGACACTGTTCACCTACTTCACTGTCTCCTCTCTTATGTATTCACAGGTCCAATGCAGGAAACAGTGTATGACTTCTGGAGAATGATATGGCAAGAGAACACTGCCAGCATTATCATGGTGACTAACCTTGTAGAAGTGGGACGAGTAAGTGTCAGTTTTACAAAGTAATAAATAAATGATTTTTCATGGAATTTACCTTTTATTATATCCTAATGAACTTTAAAGCCAAAAACAGTTCACTAGAGCCTTGGCTGTGTTTAAAGATCTGAATTTAATTGCATATTTCTTTTTGGTTGCCTTTCTTTAAAATGCAGGACTCGATTATTTGACGTATTTTTTGTTAATCCTTCCCTCTCACTCTTGCCCTCCTAACATTTCTTCCGACCAGAAGCCCATTATCCTTCTTCTCATTAAATTCAAAGCTTCAGTGCATCAATGATATGCCACAATTAAAAATAAAGTAATACTCAACTGTATATATTTCCCCCCACTTACAGC
Organism: Polypterus bichir lapradei; assembly: GCA_026402145.1. NCBI lineage: Eukaryota > Metazoa > Chordata > Cladistia > Polypteriformes > Polypteridae > Polypterus > Polypterus bichir. The sequence goes on from JANRMT010062819.1 coordinate 32,010,104, forward strand.
ACCTACTCTGTTTATGCACTGCAGTCTGCATTCATCCATCTATCCATTTGTGAATCCACTAAATCCAACACAGTGTCACAGGGGTCACTTAAAAACTCACTGGCCAAAACTATGCTTGGATGTCTGTCATTCTATCAAAGTCCATGATGCCAAAATCTGCAGTATACATCAGACACACTGGTAAACAAATCATTTGATAACCACACATTTTAAATGTACACAGAAAAGAGGCCAATTCTTATGGTACAAAGAAGAGCTGGTTTTGATTTAAGCAGGACTACATTTGAGAGAACCAAAATATTGAAAATTTTAGCTCGTATGTTTTATTTAGCAGTAAAAATGAAACTCAGCATTGTAATTGAAGATTACTGTGGAAGACTGAGGCAAAAAGACAATAAACACAGATAATAAAGAAATAGGTAAAGACATGTATGAAATAGTTTAAGAACAAAATATGAATCAAAGGATTATTTTATTAATAATTTTGAGGTAGAATTGAAGTGAAACAGTATGCAAAAGCTTTAATTAGACAGACAGACAGACAGACAGACAGACAGACAGATAGATAGATAGATAGATAGATAGATAGATAGATAGATAGATAGA
>JANRMT010062819.1:32015525-32055549 GCA_026402145.1 Polypterus bichir lapradei
GGGTATTCTGCTAGTACACAATAATGTAATGTTGATACCCTGCCAGCTATAGCTACATTCCACCCATAAGAACAAGAAATATAAACCCGATGGGTGTAGTCTATATCAGTAGGCACCAAAAAAAAAATGTGTAACTTTCCAGAACATGCACTTGATTGCTTTGAATGGTTAGTAACCAGTTCAGGATTATCATGTATATAATTTGCATACATCCTTAGAGGAATTAAAATGAATTATGTCATTTTTCACAAAAATCAACTTTATGAACTTACAGCCCACTCCTTATTCTAGTCTAGGGAAAAATAATTGTCCAGCTGCCAATGCTAGATTTTAAAAGTTAAACAAAGTTCTTTAGTCCAGGTACCATGTACTGCACTCTTTTGTTTCGGAGGCAACTCCCTAGCTATCCCCCCAAGGCCCCTTTTAAAGAGTTAGGCATCCTTGGCAGTTGCTGGGTAATTTTCCCTTTGGCATCCTGGAGGGTTTACTCAATTCATCCCAAGTCCCATTTTCTCCCTCACTCAGCCTTGCTTGGCCCCTAATCCTCTCCTGTACCACCCTTTTCTCCCTAGCAACTCTTTGGCCAACAGACAGCCAGTCATACCCTCCATTCAAATAGCCTAGATTGAATTTTGTTTTGTTTTATGACCTGAATGGAGATGAATTCTGAACAGTGAGAACAATAGTGGGTAATGCAGCAGTAGCAGGTGAGAATCTCGAAATTTAACAGCATGAGTACTTGAGCTCTTACCAAGGCATTTTTTCACCGCAATACTGTATTTGCAACTGTCCACATTATAATTTAGCTGAGGGAACAATAAAATGACACTATTGTGATAATACACAGCCGGCATGTTTTTAAGGGTCTTCATTGGGTACTCAGGCACCATACATGTTAGACTCATTATAAACTTTATGTTGAATTTATTTTTTGTCAAAGACAATCACCATGTAAAAGTGAGTAAAAGGATTTACAGACCTGCACCTCAACCACTTTATTTATTTTTACTGATTAGGTAACTGGATGTTCCATGTGCCTACCCGGATGGGCCGCCTCAAATTGGACCTGAGTGCTGCCGTGCAGCGGGTGACACCTCAGCACCACATCAGTTCTGATCCCCAACAGACCTGATCCCATTGGCTCTTTGACGATTTCAACTCTTCCTGGGCTTACGAGTGTCCTGAATAAAAACCAAGATCCAGGCCTATAATGACCTCTTAAGCACAGCCATCAGCAGTGTGTCTGGGTGTGTTGACCTTGTCGAGAGGTTTACCTACCTTGGCAGTGACATTCATGTCTCTGTTGACTCTTCTTATGAAGTCAGTAGATTGATTGGGAGAGCATGGGGGATCATGAGGTCACTGGAAAGGGGTGTGTGGCGCTCCCGATATCTCTGTAAAAGGATGAAGATCCAAGTCTTTAGAGTCCTGGTGCTTCCTGTCATGCTATATGGTTGCGAGACATTGACGCTATCCAGTGACCTGAGACGAAGATTGGACTCCTTTGGTACTGTGTCTCTCCGGAGAATCCTTGGGTACCAATGGTTTGACTTTGTGTCAAATGAGCAGTTGCTCATGGAGTCTCAAATGAGGCACATTACCTGTATTGTGAGGGAGCGTCAGTTGCAACACTACGGCCATGTGGCGCGTTTCCCCGAGGGTCATCCAGCTCGTAGGATCATCATTGTTGGGGACCCGAATAGCTGGACCAGGCCACAGTGTTGCCCATGTAACACCTGGCTATGGCAGATAGAGGGTCATTTCCGGAGGGTGGGACTGGACCACGTGTCTGCCTGGGGGGTTGCCAACCAGAATCCACAGATGTTTCGTCGTATGGTGGGTGCGTCAATGCACTGTACCAGTGCATGCTCCTCAACTTGAACTTGAACTTGGTAACTGGGGTATCATTTATGAAGATCAATAATCCAAGTGAAATGTACAATGTTTACAAGCAGATGATAACATTGTGTGCAGATTTCCAAGTGACAAAAAATATTATATAGTTTTTTAGTGTCCTTAAAGAGAAACACCTAATGCATTCTATCAGAGCAATATAATGAAATCAAAATTTCAGAGCATTTTTTTCCCAGTGGTTTTGTTTTCTTTTGATGGGTTCAATATCTGGTTAGACAGTAACTACACTGGGGCAAAATCAAAGAGACCTCAAACAAATATCTAAGGCAAAGGTAATGGGAACAGGAATTATTATAGGTAGAAAACATAAGTGCAAAAATCTTTTTCTAGTTTTTACTTACCAGTAATCCTTAACCCAACTCATCTTCCAGCTCTCCACGCAAAGCGGCACTTGCAGACATCTAACTTCAAAATGTCATCAACCCCAAAAGTAGTTTAAATTATTCTAGACCTGCACTCTAGTGGGCCCTAGGGCCACTGCGATCCTGAGCTTACTCTATTACTTTACAGGATAGGCCCCTTTAAGATAGTGTGGGCCACCTGCAATTCAGAGTAGTTTACAGAACTCCTTTTGGTCTGTGGTGGGGCTTTTGAGCTTCTAGGTGCCCAGCTTGGCTTGCAGAGGAATTCCTCAATTGCGAGTGTGGGCTTCCTGTGTCCCTCCTAGCACTGTCATTGTATGCTAGTGAGCTAATTAATCACAATAGATAAAGGAAAAAATGTTGTTAAACTGTAAAGTTTCACAGTGCTACAACATATTTCAAACACTAAAACTGAGCACATTGGTTTGTACTCTATTTCCAAATGATACATACATTTCCTTGTGTGATTCAACTAAAAAAGGTGCACATCCTGTTTGGCTGGTAGTTGTTCTCAACCTGTTTAAATACAATATAAAATGCTTTCCACAATGCTCAAACAGATTTGTAGCTGGAGTAAGAGGCCTTGAATTAAAGTTATTCATGTCATATTGCCTATTTATTGCCCTTCTTAAGGGACTAAGCTGAAAAATGACACCTGTCTAAAATGCAAATAGCTTCAGTTATCAGCAAATGCAAGTGCCTCCTGCCCCGACTCTTTCTGCTTCTGCCTTTCCTCATGCAGTGCCTGAGGCAGGAGCGAGCATCACCTGATTCATTTCCTGAAAGCGGCTGTGCTTGCTGATGGGGCAACTTGAGGGGGTCTCAACAAAGCTAGAAAGGGCAGAGGTTGATTGTGTGCAGAAGATTGACAGCCTCATTAAGGTTACTGTTAAGCACAGAGAAGTGCAGTTTGTCCTTCAGCTGCAAGAACTCCAGCCTGCTTGTGCTTATTGGTTCCCTGTGATGGCGGACAAATTTTGAACATTTGATCTGCTAGACTGAAGTGACACTTTTCTTGGTCTCAGAATTATTCTAAACATTTTCTTCAGTCTATTTGATGTTAAAAATATAAGAAGAAGGAAATATAAAAGACTAACTGTGCTGTCTAATCCAATGTGGGCCAAATTATCATCTTTGACTTTAATTATCTATGCACTCTGCAAACTTACAAGAGATAGGATTCCTCTGTGATTTGGAACTACTTAAATTTATTAACAAATCATGGCAGTTTATAGATTTTTTTTGTTAAACTAATGGAGCCTCATTTATCAAAAGGCAGTAGCTATTTGCAAATTTTGACCCTTATGTTGGCCACCCAGCTTTACAAAAACTTTATATATGTATGTTGTATAAATCTAAATGCCATGCAATGGTAGCATTCCCACTCCATTGCCGCCAAAACAGTTGACTAGAGTTTCCACATTCTTTCAGCGAGAGTACAAGTTTGCAAATTATAGAAAACAGGATGGAATATAATAAAGGGAATAATTTCACTTAGCTGTATGCTTTATTTTCTAAACTTTTTAAAAAGGTTTTATTTTAACACTATTGGTTCCATAATGGGATTAAATCATAAAACACCAAAAAGCAGCATGATTGTGCCTTTGTAATCGTTTCTTTAATTTAACGGTATATATGTTTAGGGGCACATGGTGACACAAAGATCGAGAGTCATCAGTTTAAATCCTGCAACCAGCATCTGTTTGTATTAAGTTTTCACGTTTTCTCTTTGTCACCATGGGTTTGTACTTTGGCTACTTTTACTGACACATCTTCAGAGATGTCTGTGTTAGGTAGATTGCCAGCTCTCATTAATTGGATTACATGTTCTCCTTTGTTCTGTTATGATTTTTCTCTGTTGCGAGTATTCTGCTAGAGCAGGACCAAGCGCTCTTTGACCCAGAACATTATTCAGCACATTGAATAATGGATGAATGGATATTCATCCTAGCTGGGGTTAATGGGAGAGATACTATTCTGATAGCAAAAGTTTAAACTAAAATGTCCTGTAGGTGGAATGCTGATCTACAGTATTGTGGATGCAACTTCCTTATGACATAGCCAATTTACAATCAGTCATCATAGTTAGTTAATAAAAATGAGGACTGAATATTTACTGAATTGGTGCCCTGGCTTCCTTGATCCTAAAAGGGTTTAATATTGGATGAAAGTAAGATTTTGAAAACAAATGGTTCATTTCTGAAATTCCTTAAGATGACAAACACATATTAGAGGGAAAAGCAAAATGGCCAGGAAAAAGTGTGGTTGAGTGTTAATTTTAGGTCTCTGAAATGATTTTTTTTTTTGATTAGCAAGAAGAGAAAAAAAAAATCTAATCATCTCAGATTTGAGCAATTCTGTGGGGGTATGCATTTTAATTAGTATTTTATTATTCTGATAATTAGTCATGGGATAAGCCAGTTACTCAGGTTGAGAGTTTCTTTAGTTATTTGCTGCTAGGACCTTCCACTACATTATTACTTAATGACAGATAAAGTACCTGCTGGGGCCATGCTTTTTTTCTCGGATTAATTCCAGTCTTTTAAATTTGGATTATTACTCAGTGCACCTAACAGATAAGAAATGCTCTATAAGTTAGGGAAAGAGCTTTTGTGGATTTTTCCTCATCACAACTTCATTTTCTGCATGACTACTAAGTTCTTCTTACAATAAACTCTAATAATGGTTTCCTAATTCTTGCAGCACTTACGCAAGATCAAATTTCAGGATGACTTTCTTTGTTCCATGTCTGATAAAAGGCAACAGCAGTAAGAATATTTCATTTTGCTTCTGCTGCAGTGCAAGTACCAATAAAGAAGCTAAAAACTAATCTTTCTGAGTGATGGTGAGAAATAGAAATGATACCCAGCTTGAGGTGTTAAATAATGCTTGCAGATTTACCCCACATTTAAGGGTACTTTAAAATATATAATGCTTTTTTGCCACAGTATATACAGTAGCAAGTATGTGAACCCTTACTGGTTTTCTGCATTAATTGGTCATAAAATGGGATGTGATCTTCTTCTAAGTTACAAGTATAGAGAAACACACAATATGCTTACACTAATAACTCACAGACAATTGTAATCTATCATGCCCTTATTGAACACACCCATCAAATATTCAAAGTGTGCTGTGGAAAAAGTAAATGAACCCTCTGATTTAACAACTGATCAAACTTTCTTTGGCAGCAAAGACCCCTAACAAGTACTTCCAGTCACTGTGGATCAGACCTGCGCAATGTTCAAGAGGAATTTTAGACCTTTCTTCCTTACAGAATGGCTTCAGCTCAACCATATTTATAAGATGTCCGTTGTGAACTGCTGTAGCTGCTGTTCAGCTTGGCTTGCAGAAGAATTCCTCAGTTGCAAGTGTGGGCTCCCTGTGTCCCTCCTAGCACTGTTGTTGTATGCTAGTGAGTTAATTAATCACAATAGATAAAGGAAAAAAATGTGTTAAACTGTAAAGGTTCACATTGCTGCAACATATTACAAGCACTAACACTGTTAGAAACAGTAGATTTTCACACTAGACGCAGTCTTGTCCAAGGCGTTCTTGAGCACATTGGGTTGTACTCTATTTCCGAATGATATATAAATTTCCTTGTGTGACTCAACTAAATGGGTGCACATTCTGTTTGGCTGGTAGTTCCTCGCAATCCGTTTAAATACAATATAAAATTCTTTCCACAATGCTCAAACAGATTTGTAGCTGGAGTAAGAGGTCTTGAATTAAAGTTATTCATGTCATATTGCCTATTTGTTGCCCTTCTTAAGGGACTGAGCTGAAAAATGACACCTGTCTAAAATGCAAATAGCTACTGTCCCGGCTCTTGAGATCATTCCACAGCATATCTGTTGTGTTCAGGTCTGGGTACTGACTGGACCACTCCAAAAGGCAGATTTTCTTTTTTTAAGCCATTCTGTAGTAGGCTTACTTCAGTGTTTGTTGTCATAGTCCTACTGCATTACCCAAAATCTAATAAACTTCAGCTAATGCACAGCCACCCTGACATTCATGACGTTATGCTATAGGATACCTTGATAAACTTGGGAATTAATTTGCCTATCTATGATGGTAAGCTGTCCAGGCCTTGAGTCAGCAAAGTAGACCGAAATCACCATTGGGATCATGTTTTCATGTTGGTATGCAGTGTCCAGTCTATGTCATACTTACTGCTACATATTCTATCTGAACAAATCATTCTTAGTTCTGTCAGTCCACAAAACATTTTTCCCAATGCCATTGTGAAATGTCAAGATGGTCTTTAACAGACTTGCAGCAGTGTGTTTTTTGGAGAGCAGTCACTTTCTCCTAGATGCCATGCCTGTTCAATGTTTTGTATGTAATAGACTCATGAACCGAGGTGTTAACCTGTTCCAATGATTCTGTCAAGCCTTTAGCTGTTTCTTTAGGGTTCTTTTATTACCTCTTTAAGTATTCTGCCTTGTTTCTTTTGAGCCTTCTTGGCATGACACCCACGTGTAAGAAGACCAGTCACAGTACTAAATCATCTCCATTTATTCACAGTTTGTCTAACTTTGGACTGATGAATATCTAAACTCTCGGAAATTATTTTCCAGTTTAATGCAAATCAACAATTCTTAATTGTAGATCTTCTAAGATTTCTTTTTTTGTGAGGCATGCTTCACATTAGCAGAATCTTCTTATGAACAGTAAGTTCAACATTTCATTTTTTTATTGGTCAAAGTAAACGTATTATCACATTTAAGTAGCATAGAGGGATTTGCATTTAGGAACAGAAATTATTACAAGATGTTGTACTGTATAGGGTTTAAGTTCAAAATGACTGCTTAAGGTAATATGTGAATAGTTCACAGAGATTTGTGGGTATATCAAAATTGTAAACTTAAAAGTTTACAATTACTTGCATATTTCCCACAGACAACTGACAGTAGCAAAAAGGTAATTAATACATTTAAGATTCACAGAACTTCATAAGACACTCCATTTTCATCCTAATACAGAGGCCAATGGGCACAATATATTTACAACCCTCATCCTCCTGTATTGAGGATGATGTGGAATGATGACTAGCTTCACAGTGTTTGTTGGTGAGCAACTTTAAATATGTAGCCAGGGTGTTTTTCTATTATTATTTTAAATTAAATACAGATTTACAAATGCCTGTTCTTATACTCAGCCACTGAAATCAACAAACATCTGCAGGGTGTAGTTCCGTACCAATTTTGTTGGGGTCTTTTAAAAGTGACCCATGAGGGACTCTGAACTGAGGAAGACCTTACTGTTCTGACTGCTGAGAAATTCATTTCCACAATTAACAAAATATGTAAATGGGATAAACTGCGTCAAGGTTTTTTTCCTTGTGACACATATTTATACACTATAGGGATATGATTTCATTTCAAACATCAATCAAACAAAAATGGAAAAATTAATTGCAATATACAGTATTTCACAACTGAATCATATCCCTTAAATAAATCATAATATTATCATATCGTGACCCAAGTATTGGAAATAATATTGTATTGTGAGGTCCCTGGCAATACCCATGCACTGGGACTTCCACCATGTTCTTACTAATCATGCAGGATGGCTTTCCCACTCAACTACCAAAGGAGACTTACAAGTGATGTCCACATTAGAAATAATGCTGTTAAAGGTGTAGACATTTATTTGGATTTGGATTTGGATTTACTTTATTGTCATTCAAACCATACAACAAGGATTTTGCAGCTGAACAAAATTGTATTTCTCCAGGCTCAATGTATGAACATAAACGTAAAGACAAGTGCATGTTATACATCAACAGATACCAGACAGCATAAACATACAGAATATAATCCAATAGACACATTATTTAAGAGTTGTAAACTGTTCAAGTGACAAAATACATTAACATAATGCACAGACTATGAGATTCCGACTATATGTGTTAAAGCAGTCTTGAGTGTGTGTTCAGGAATTTAGCAGTCCCAATAGGCCAGCATGTTGTTTGTTGTTAGTGGGAGCTAAGTAGTCTGACAGCCTATTGGAAGAAACTCCTACTGAGCCTGAAAGTCTTGCACCGCATTATGCAGTAACATTTGCTTGAGGGCAAAAGTTTGAACAGTCCATGAGTTGGGTGTGTGGAGTCACTGGCTGTCCTGGAGGCTCTCTTAAGGCAGGATAACAAGTACAGATTTTGTATAGACAAGAGGGTGTTTCCTCTGACAATTTCCTCTGCTGTCCTCACCACTCTCTGGAGGGACGTCTGATCTGAAAATATGCAGTGTTCATACCAGACTGTGAGGCTGCTGGTCAAGATGCTGTCTATAGCATCTCTACAGAATGTTGTGAGGTCAGAACAGGGGAGTTTTACTCTCCGAATCCATTGCAGAAAGTGAAGGGTGGAAGGTGGTGTGAGTTGGTACTCCATGTTATGTCATCCATGATGTGCACCCTCAGGAACTTGGTGCTTCTACCTAACTCCACAGCGTTGTTATGGATTATAAGTGAAGTATGTGCCATGTGTTTCTTCCGGAAGTCAACAGTGATCTCCTTCGTGTTGTTGACATTCAGTGACAGATTGTTGTTGTCACACCAGACGCAGAGTTATTTCATCTTTGCTGCTGATGAGCCCCACCACCATTGTGTAGTCTGCGAATTTGATGATATGATTCGAGATATGCCTTCCACAACAGATGTGAGTCATCAAAGTGAACAACAGAGGTTCTCAGAACACAGCCCTGGGTGTCATCAGTGTTTATCGTGATGCTCTCAGAGATGTTTTTTCCAATGCGTCCTTCCTGGGGTCTGTTTGTGAGTAAGTCCAATATCCAGTTAGGTAATAGGGTGTTGATGCCTAATGGGTCAAGTTTTCTTACCAAGCGCTAGGGGTTAACTGCATTAAACCCGAAGCTAAAGTCAATAAAGAGCAAACGTACATAACTGTTCTCATTCTCCGGATGGGCCATGGTCAGATGGAGTGTTACCAATATGGCGTCATCAGTGGAACGATTAGGGCGGTATGCAAACTGAAGTGGATTGAACATTGCAGGGAGTTTGGATGTTATATGGTCCTTGACCAGCCATTCAAAGCACTCCATCACAATGGGGGAGAGTGCTATAGGGTGATAGTCAATGAGTGTTGACACTAGTGATTTCTTTGGCAATGGTATGATAGTAGTGGCCTTGAAGCACAAAGTTACTATGGCTTACCTCAAGGAGGTATTGTAAATGTCTGTAAGAATGTGCATCAGTTGTTCAACACATTCCCTAAGTACACACACTGGTATGTTGTCATGACCTACAGCTTTCCTTGGGTTGACCTGCACAGTATCTTCCAATCATTAACTGGGTCAAGACAGAGTTGTACATACTGCATGTGCTTTTTAAAACTGGAGAACATACAGATTAAGTGAATTGCTGAAGATCATGATGTGCGTCACTGGTGGAAACTGAAGTTGTAACCTAATGTCTAGGCCCTTAACGAGTACACCAGACACACAGACACTTAACTTAAACTCGGCAATAACTGTAACCCCCACATTTTTGGATAGCTTTAGGAAACAGGAGTACTTGAGAAATCCAGTGCTAAAATGAGGAGAACAGCAGGGATGTGATCCCAGGATTTTAGAACTGTGACCATATCACTAAGCCCCCCCAAACTGACCATATTGTAATACTGTATCTAAATATTTGATTTTTGTTTTTCTGGGGACACATGTGGCACAAATAAACAAAAAATCCTAATATTTTGTGTACTCGTAATATAAACCTGAAACATTTTAATCTGATATGTGCCTTCATTATACATGGATTTACTCTCCCATATGACATAATATAAGTTATCTTAAAATGGTGCTGGCCATTACAAAATTTTCTTCGTATAAATTGCATGTTTATTGGAACATCCTACTCATTTTGTGTTCATTTTAATTGTGACTTTGTGTATTGATCCAGAAGACTTCAAAATATATAAACAGTTGCCTTTGAGGAATATTTTTTCTTTAGTAGTTGTTATGCATTTATTTGTATTTGTAGATGGCATAAAAATTAAAAACAAACTTGAACACTGCTATTCAGGTTTCAAATTAAAACTGAGATTGTCACTTTAATTTAATATATGACACTCCTAGGTATCATTGGAATGGGGAACCCTGCCTCCAGCAATATTAGTGACTCAGAGGCAGATGGTGATTCCAAAATAATCATTTTTTATTAATCAGGCTACAGGTTTTCAAATAATAAAATCTGAACAGCCGCCTGTTTCTTTCTCCCTTTTGGGAGCTTTCTGACTTTCTCTAATCCAAGCTCATATAGCCCCTAATGCACATCTTTACAGTGCTGGAGATTTTAGGTGTGCTTCACAGTCAGTGGCACGTTGAGTGTGGAGATTTAAGGAAAAGGTGGAGAGAAGGCTTAGCTAGCAAATGAAAGTGGCCAGGTCACAGACAGATACAGTTATAAAGCAACAAAGGTAGTGCTTGGTGCTCCTTTGGTAGCCATGTGGGCAAGTCACCCTATGCAATAGACTCAACCCAGAGAGGTAGGCGTGTAATTTTGTGTGAATTGAAATAAATCCCACCCTTTACAGTTAAAATTAAAAACCTTCAAAATGATCTCAGCTGAAATAATATGGAGCTGGTTGAGTCTTTTAATGTTTTATTAAAACCATACCTCCTGATGTTTATGAATTTGTCACTTTTTTTATAATTATGTAGAGGGTAGTATTGTTGTCACTTGGTGTTCTTTCTCATGTCTGTTTCCAGCTGGAGTGCCTTCCATGTCTAATTTGGGCATTTTATCCCAGGTTACTTTCCTTCACAGACTTCAAATTCCTTCTACCGGACAAAACATTCTGTCAGGTTTTATGGTTCAGTGTGTGGGAGCATTCCAAACTGTTTTCTGGCTCGTGATTATTTTCACAGAGGTAATGAAGTGGTGTGGACTGTTGAGTACTGTAAATCATTTTTCATTATGATGGTACGTTTTCCGATGAAGAATATGGACATGTCTCTGTGTTGTTACAATATAGTAGCAGGCACAAGTTCGTTCTTTCTTTTTATTATCTTATAATTGTCCTAGAAACCAAAAGTGTTTGTGCCATTCTGTTCAATTTTAATCTGCTTTCCTGTTCTCATTTTCTTCTTAAAGGTAAAGTGCTGCAAGTATTGGCCAGATGATACAGAGATCTACAGAGACATTAAAGTGACGCTCATTGAATCAGAACTGCTCTCCGAATATATCATTAGAACATTTGCAGTTGAAAAGGTAAGCTACATGTATTCAAAATGAACCTTTTAAAAACACAATTCTTTCTTCATGGGAGCTTCTTCATACTTTACAGGTGATCACAGGGTCAAAAAGGCATAAACAGATGATTACCTGTTCAGTTGTTTTCACAGTACAGCAGTAGACTTCATGCAACCCAGTATATGAGCAGCTGCTAAAATCTTACACATGGCATCAGTCATCTGAGTGACACATTTATCAAAATTCATTAGTCTACCTTCATTTACTTCTTTGGTTGTAGTACCCCTGGATCAGTGCACAGTATTGTTAAGGAACTAATCTCCTGTATTGCATGGAGTAGCACAGGAACACCACAAACCCACAGTAATGACTTTTTCCTAGCTTTTTTTTTTTATTCAGCAAACTAAGATATTCACTTTTCAACTTCATTTGAGAGTTGATTAGCAAGAGGTCATAGGTTTGAATCCTAAAGGAGCATGTGATGGGTGCAGTGCAGAACTTTCAATATAAGGCAAATGCCCATAATTTGTAATAAATATGCTTGTACTGTAAGTCTTACATCACTGTTAGTTTGCTCAAAATGTCTAAATTTGTTTCTGGGATTTATGGGTCATGTTTGTTTCTTTCAGCTTTATCACTCAAGACCAAGGATTTTTTTAATTATTCCCAAATGAAGTGTTCTTCATGCAGTTGCATGATAATACACCACTTTCAAACACCAAATAATAGGAATGCAGTAGCCTCTAGATGGCAGAATGCACTGTATATGTGCTGTGTACTCCAGAATGGCATTTGACAGGGGCACCTCTATAAGAGAACAAAGTAGATTGTGTGGAAACCATAGCAGGAAGGGATGCCTGCCCTCTAGTCAGAAAGAGAGCAAAGTCAGGGAGGAGAGACAAATGATGGACAAACTGTCCCAAAAGAGCTTGAAAAGGATCATAATCACAATCTAAAGGAAACAGAAGCTGAGGAGTGCTACACTACCAGGAGCTACTAAAATGTTATCTAGCTTGATGGATTTAGTACAAAAAAAGGCAACCACAAACCTGAAAGTGACTCCAGGATAACATTTGCAATAAATGTCCCCCGAGGCTATTGTGTGTTGGTTGGAAGGGCAAACATTTAGCTGGTAAAGACAGGAGATAGGCCAGGGGTCTGCAGAGAGAAGGTGAGGGGCAATGTGGTTGAGTGTGATGCTGTGGTGGGCAAGTAGGCAGACTACTTTACCAAAGCAGACATTGGTTTGAGACTTTTTCATGAGGATTAGAGAGGCATCAGGGTTTTGATTTCTTTTGTATTTATTTCTACTTGGAGTTTTACCTTGAATTTATTTTTGGGAATAAATATGTCATATTTTTTCTGTCTTTTGCCTGCTTGGTGTTATTTCTAGTTATTCATGGTATGCCATGAGGGGCACCTGCATGGTGTCCTCATGGTTTTTGGTGTGGCTTGTTTGAGAAAGTTCCAGTTTACATAACTCTGTGATATGTACAGGATACAAAAAGAAAAAAATGTTTTCTTATTCTGAATGATTTAGTCGTATCCCCCATGTCTTCAAAATACACTTTTCCAGTAGCTGGGAGATATGGCATAATTACTGCACTCTCCTGCAGGTGACTCCTTAGTCTTCAGTAATCACATTTAGTTGCTCTCCAGTCTTTTGCTTGTAAGAACGCCATGCAGCTTTTTCCCTCTCTTATCCATAACACTAAACCATTAATCACTTAATCAAGAAAGAAGTAAGTCAGCATACTTTTGTGTTTCTTATCTACAAGATGCAAGCTTAGGTGAAGTCACATTTCAGCTTTTAAGCTATGGAAGTTATCATCATTAATCACCATATTAATTTTTTAAAGGAGGTAAATGAAAGAAAATCACAGCACCCCTGTATTAACTGTAGTGCAACTCATTTCTCGTTGTAGAGAGGTGCACATGAAATCCGAGAAATCAGACAGTTCCACTTTATTGGATGGCCGGATCATGGTGTGCCATATTATGCTACTGGCCTTCTTGGGTTTGTACGAAGAGTCAAGTCTAAGAGTCCAGCTAATGCTGGCCCAATGGTGGTCCACTGCAGGTAAGAGCAACTGAATACCTGTGGGTTACTAACTGACGTAAATTTTAGCATTTTTTTTTTTTTCATTTCTCATTTTGCTAAAGAAACTTTTTTTTTTTTCCTCCTAGTGCGGGAGCTGGAAGAACAGGTTGCTTCATCGTTATTGATATTATGCTGGACATGGCTGAGCGTGAAGGAGTGGTGGATATTTACAACTGTGTGCGAGAGCTTCGCTCCAGGAGAGTAAATATGGTTCAGACTGAGGTAATATGGACATTTGTATTTGAAAACATACACATTGTGATGTTGGTTATTTTTTTAATCTTCCCGGGTAAAAACTTAAACAGAAGTGAGAAAAAATGGAGAGTAGATAAAAGTGTAATAGAGCAAGGTGAACACCTTACTTACCTTCAAGTTTAACTAGTATTGTGAAGTGTTAACTACACTCATAAGCGAAACCAAAGTGTGTGAGTACAATATCGGAAGAATGCTTTTGTGTTCCGTCATGTAGCCATGATTTTCACCAAGCAAATTTGATTTTGTATCCTATTACTCCATCTGTCTGTTGTGCACTATAACTGTACAGCTGATGTGATCATCATCTTAGTAAGTGCCACAGAAAAAGACTATCTGCATCATGGGCATTCATCATTTTGGAGTTGGGCAGAATGCAGTAACAGTGTACTGGAGGAGAATGATGTTATAACTTACATTTTGAAATCTTGGAGTGACTGAATTGTGTTTTTCAGTTTGAGTTATCAAACTTCCTCCAAATATTAATAAATGCTCCATGTAAATGTAATATAAGAAGAACAGACTTCATTTAAATCCTCGTGCAGACCAATTTGTTAGAAGTATTTTGTAAAAGTACAAGTTGTTTTTTAGGACATTAGTTTAGATTGGATAATTTGAAATAGCTAGAAGGCACACAAACAACAATATTAAGGGAGATTAGAGATAGTAAAATGGTATAAAGTGAGCTCACTCAGAGAAATGTGAGTGATAGTCAGAAAAACATGAATGGGCAACAGTGCCTACTGAGATTTAAGCATGTTTAACAAATCTGCAGCCTCAGCAAAGAAAACAGAATTGGTTTAGAACATTGCCAGGTGGGTGTCTAAGGAAAATGTAAACATCAGTGTCAAAATACATACAAGTGCATCATGACCATCTTCTGCAAGTCTTAGAATTAAAATAGGGTTTTTTGTACAATTCAAGGGTGCATGAGGCCTCTGTGATGGATGCATGCCTTATTCAGGCCTGGAGAGGTGTTCAAGATCCTTGCAGTGCCAAAATAAGAAAATGTTAAAATCGGTTAAGAGAAGCATGCTCTAACGACACAGCAGTAAAGACCTGGGTTCAATTCTTAGTCCATTTGCTAACCATATTCAGTTTATACAATATCTCCATATTTGTTGGTTTCTGTGGGATCTCTGGTTTCCTCCTGCATTTTAAAGACATGCATACTGGGATTATTTATGTTCACAAATTGAACTGGTATGAATGGCTTGTGGTTGTGTGTATGAGTGTGCTCTCTGAAACAAATGGCATCCAGTACTTTATACTGTTGAAATGTAAAATAAGCAGACTTTGGCTTCACATTACCTTTATATTCGGGCTGATCTATCTATCTATCTATCTATCTATCTATCTAGAGTTAAATAAACATTAGGCACTGTATTTCAATGTCTTCATAGTCCTAAAGTCTGCAAATCACTGACCTCTACACTAAGCGCCTGTCACAAATGTGACAAGCACAATTCTCTTGAAAATGTCACGCCATTTATCATTTACATCAAACTCTGCTTTTCACGTCTTAGATTTTTATTTGTGACATCACTTAAAAAACAGACTAGAAGCTTTCACTGGGAAGCAGCTGGTAAGACTAGATTGAATTTTTTTTGTTCTGTCATTTTTTAAAGTCACCCTAAAAACTCAGGAGTGAATGATGGCCCCTGTTGCATTTTGTTAATGGCATTTGAGACTTGGGCCATATGTCCATCTGTGTACATTGCACCTACTGGTCTTCAGCTGCCACATTGGAGGCATATCATATTAACTGCTTAGCTGAATTTGGCTGGAAGTGGAACACAAGCGTGCCAGCCCATTTTTACATAAAGGTCTTGTGTCATATCAGCACATGATAAGACATGACAGGAAACCTGGAGCTCCACTGCCTGAAGAATGTTTTTGTTTTTCATCTCGGACTTTCCATGGGGTCAGCATGTAACAAAAATTAACTACGCTCTTGGTATTAAAAATAATGTGTTAATTTTAAAAAGTGGGTTGAAAAGTGATATTTACTATATTACCATGCAAGTAGTTTTCGTTATTAGGTAAACACATTACTTTTGCATTTCCATTCCTTGTTAATACTTCTGTAAATGGTGTTTTTTCCATTATCTTTTTTTTACAAATTCTCTTATTTCTGTCATCATACATGTTCACTCATGCTCACACCAATTCATATTAGAGTTATAAATCAGCCTAACAAGTATATCTTAAGGATACAATGAGGTAACTGGAGCACATGGACACAAAGAAGAAAATTTCATGCACACACATTGTCCAGGCTGAGATTTGGAGCGGTAAGGAAGCAGCACTAAACACTGCACCATGCTGTGCCTATACTAAAATTATAAGGCATTAATAATGACTGATGAATTAAAATATGAATCTGGTTTGCTTATCTGAAATTTCTTGAATTCACTGACTCTTAAAAAGGGATTGTTTAAAAAGGGATTATTTTAAGATTTTTTTAACCCGTTGTGTTAGGAAATGATTTTTAAAATTAACGGCAGCATGCAGAAATGGTGCATATATGCAGTAAGTGCCAAACAGGCAAATGTCCATGACTCTCTGCTTTGTGGAACACCACGGATGTCTTCTGTGGATTAATTTGAGAGAAGTACAGAGGTTTTTTTTTTAACATATGTTAAAAAATGCTAGCAATGTGGTAACTATAGCACTATTAAGTTTGCTGAGTCTAGGCTGAAGAGTTTTACTTGCCATATTTTATATTTTCTTTGTACTGTTTGTTTTTTACACCACAATACATTCAAAAAATATCAAGATGGGACATTTTCTTCCATCAGTATAGCATATGGTGTTTTTTTTTGTAGCAGATTTTGGTGGGCTGGCATCAGCTGTGCTTAAAACTTCTGTGAACATAATGTTACAAAGACAAATTGACACATACTTGGAGTTTTGGCATAAGTGACTGTGAATACAAGTATTGTATCCAGTATTGCCTATGTATTATGTGTCAATACGCATCTATATCTCTATACTCATCCCACCACATTTTTTCCAACACTCCAGCATTCCATATACCTATTAAAATTAATTTTACAGCTTTATTTTATCTCAACCAAGCATCATCAGCAATAACGGAGTCTAGATTACCAGGCCAATATATAAATGTGCTTAGGCTGCATTTTTATTTAAACTAACTTATTTTGTATGTTTGGCTTTAGATCATTTCAAATGTAGACTATACTTCACATTTCAGCCAATGTTTTTTTGGACAGGAACAATATGTGTTTATTCACGATGCTATACTGGAAGCCTGCCTTTGTGGGGATACTACAATTCCAGCTTCTCAGCTCCGCTCAGTGTATTATGAAATGAACAGATTGGATCCACAGACCAACTCCAGCCAAATCAAAGAAGAGTTTCGGGTAGGCATTTAATCAAAGTAATTGTCTAAATGTTTGTATGTGTATGTGTTTATATAAGAAAGCATATCCATGTTTGGGAATGAACTAAAATCTCCTCAGAAACAAGCATGTAAAAAATGTACAGTTCACAACTTAGTGCCTGAAACTCATGTTATGTAAATATATTTACATTTATGTAGTTGTATTCAGGAAAATAAAAGATCCAGAACGATGGTATCTTTGACCAAAAATTGAATCTGAGGATTATTCTTGATGTGAATTATGTAATTGTCTCATCTAATTTTTATACCCAGTTCAACTGGGTAGTTTTAGCATTGCACAGGAAAGGCTACCAAGTTTTAAGGTGACAACTAGAAGAGGAAATGTAACCGAGTGATGAAACCAAAGATAAGTCCTATTAAACATCAACACCCAAAACTATACCCAAGAATCGTATTAAGAGAATTTAAAAGTCAGATATTGGGAGATCTTAATTAGGACAACTAACACAAACACAAAGATAGATTTTTCTTTGATATCTGCAAACTAGGATAGAGAATAATCCAATGTGTCGGTTCCTATTGTTGTCAACCATGTAACTTTTTGGACCTCATACCTAGCAACCGTCAATGCATAAAGACATCAGTGACACAAATTGGTGACAAAATCGCCACAGAATAATTTCTAATCACTGACAATTTCTATGATAAAATAAATGTATAAAACAGATTCAGTGGCTCAATTAAAAACAATCTTGGAAGTAATCATTAATAAAAAGGTTTAAATGAATGTGCAAAAATATGCCGACATACAGAATCATAACAGGGATGTTCAAGGTTAACATAAGTATATCATTAATTATGGCTGTTTGCAGCATATTAACAGAAAAGGAGTGTTTCTGAAAGGCACAAGTGTTTATTTGTATAATGTTGTTTTCAGTTTGCTTCACAGGAATCTGCATTGCTAAAAATGAATTTGTAGTGTTGAGAATACTATAATCATTAAAGAAGTAATGAAGCCACACACACATAGATAAAGAAAAGAGAACACAAAATGCCAAACAAATAATAATAAATATAAAATTTGCCACCTCTTGGTTCCATATTTTCTGGAGAGATGGGTCCTTCTAGTCAAAGTATGACTAGAGACTGACATGAAATTAGTTTAAGAGTGTAAATATCCAGACAGTTCTTGATTCAAGTGTTAAACGCAGGTCACATTCAAGTCACGTGTGTCTGTTGGACTTAGTACCATATTTGAAAGTCGGTCAAATGTGATCTGAAAAGTTTCCATTCTGTGTGTTTTATCTGCTGTTCACTGAAAGGATTTTATCTGTGTCACATATGAGTGAAAATTTTGGAACGTAACAATTGCTGCAATGATGTCGCAAGTCATATGACAAGTATCATATATGTGCAGCATCATACCAACAAGATGCACAAAACAGCTCCTGTGAAAACAAATACTCAAAGTGGCCATGCTCTGGATAAACAGGGACACACAAAATCCTAACAAAAAGACATTACCAAATAATAATCAAATATTTAAAAAAATCAAAGTTCAAAAATGAAACAAAATTAATAAAACAAGTGAAATGCTTTCCAAGCAGTAATACTGTAAAACGCTGTAAAATTTATTAAAATGATGCAATAGAGCAAACTGAAAGCAGCTGCTTTTTAGCATTACATGGGAAGTACTTCCAAGGAACTGATTGTGTTCTGTCACTTTTGATGATGATTCATTATAGATTAGTGCAGCATGTTGGCATGGGTGAAATTGCAAGTCGCCGGCTCAATGCTTTCTTCTGATTTAGTGTATGAGCCTGTGCAAGCTTACTCAGCCTTTGATTTAGGTATAGCAATGTTTGTAGTGTTTGTTTCTAAAATCTTATTAGTTACTATGGATGAAAGTATCTACCTAAAAAATACAATAATAACTTATGAATCTTATTCAAATGCTTGCTGACTTTAATGTGTCTTTAATCATCACAGACGTTAAACATGGTGACACCGACATTACGAGTAGAAGACTGCAGTATAGCTCTCTTACCCCGAAACCATGAGAAGAACAGATGTATGGATGTTCTTCCTCCAGACAGATGTCTCCCCTTTCTTATCACCATCGATGGAGAGAGCAGCAATTACATCAATGCTGCCCTGATGGACGTATGTACAATTTCTGTCTTTTGTAATTTTACATTCATTTGATAGTATGCAGTGCTTCTTTAAGTGTCTGAAAGAGTAGGATATGGGCTTATTTTTACACCTTATAGTGCTGACAAAGTGTAGTTTGTTAGTTTTTATGTGCCCAAAGAATAGCTGACTTATAATTTATGGAAAGTGACTGCCCTCTTTGTCAGTTTTTTGTCATGGTATTCATCAGTTAACTAGGGTTAGACAACGGATGGGCACTTAGTATTGTTCTGAAATTAAACTTGTACAAAATCTGGAATTTTGGGTAAGTTTTTTGTTTGCTTAAATAAGTAAATTAATGATAACATCCTAGTAAGTAGTAAGAAAACATTAATAAAATTAATGTGTCTACTGCATATTGTCATAGAAACAGACTCTGAGTCAGCCACAGATTTGGCCAAATACAGTGTCTTCATGAATAAATGGAGAGCAAAGAGTTACACATGAAAAGGGACTGCAGTGATTTTACTACTGTGCCATTGAGATATAGCAGATCCAGTGAATTGTGCTTGTCCGTGGGGTCCTTTTCACACTCTCACTCTCTCTCACAGGTTGATGTATTTGTATAGTTTACCAATGAATTGATCAATCTTTATTTTGTACAGATTCATTAATAGCATGGTCCATAACAGTATATATAGTAATTAACAATTGCACAGTGTAACACATACAGGCAGGTGCAAGAAGAGACATTTTTATCCTGTCGCTGGCTGATACAAATATCTTTTTGTTCCCTGGAGCAGATCAATGCAGGGTAAATCAACGTCTCTAAACAAAAACCCAGACACACATGAAGATTAAGCAGATACAAAACCAATCACAAAGCTATTTCGCCTCAGCCCACTTACAGGATGTTAAACAACAGATACTTATTAAATGGCAAACATGAAGAGTAAAGCTCAGGCTTGTAGCCGAAGGCAGGATACAAGAGCAAACAAAAAACTAATATTAATAAAGCATGTGGATGAAATTCTGAAAAACAGGTAGACACTGTTTAAAAGAAAAACTTTTCCATAATAGTCTGCAGATCTGCTGTAAATTGTCTTTTTTAAACCCCTTATACTTTTTATAATTTTAACATTAGCAATATGTGACATATAGAATGCACATATAATAAAATTAAATTGAATTTAACAGAAGATGGTAACCGTTGTATGCATTTGGAGGCTGGCTGAGACTGTACTCTCCATCCCAGGTGTTTGGGCTCAACCAAGCTGGAGCTGCAACAAAATATGAACACCAAACCATTTATCAAGCACGACAGGGGGCCAGTTTCATGACAGACTCAAACCAAAGATGAAATCATTGCTTGTCTGATAAAATTGGTGCTTTAAAAAGCCAAATGTTGATTATACCAAGACATCATATTTCACACTGTGATGGAAGTCTTTTGTAAATTGTGACATATTAAACCACAGGTTTCTATTTTATGTTATTATTATTGGCATTATACATATTTTAAACACATGTAACAGAAAATGGAAATGCCTTAAAAACGCTAAATTGATTTGCCAATGTTTATGCTGTGTTGTTAATTGTGGAGTCAATTACACCATTTCATCTGTGTTCAAACTACAAACACATAGATTTCTCTGTTCTGAGTTTCATCACACTTTTCTGATTCTCTGCCAGCAAGTTGTAGAGAGTGGCAGTGTACCCCTCCATTAGCACCTGTTTGACAGTACTTCCTTAGTATTTAGTGCCACCTGAAGGGAAAGAATATGCTTTTATGTAAAAAGTTTGCTTTCATTTCTGTTTCCTTTTACATTCTTGCATAGATGCCAGATGCTACAGCCAGGCCACCAAAATGTAACAGAATTTGTGTCCTTTCACTGCACTTGTATTAAGGACCGATATCCTTTTGTAAACTTACAAACATCAGCTTATGCCATAGCACCTTAATAGAACTAGACAGAGGACATAGGTAATATTATACAGTGTGACCACCAGGAGGCATTGAAGCACCCCAAACCTCAGACATAACCTCACAGACACAAATCCCAATTGCACAATGTAAAAAAGTTTATTAACACAAATACCTTATTCAAAAAGCACCAAAAGTAACATAAGTCAAATATAAATCTCTCTTTTTATTCTTCTCTTCTTCAACTCTTCCAGGCAAGCTTCATCCTATTCCACCTGACTCTGACTTGCCAGGATGAGGTTGACCGGTCTCTTTTATGTTGGACACAGGAGTACTTCTGGTGCTAGGGCATACGCTAATGGAAGTACTTCTGGGTCAATCACAAGCCCCAAAAAGTAGGGATTGTGGATCCTTCAGCTACCCATGGCAGCTCTCAAGGACCCTAACAGGGCTGCCCCCCAGAACTACAGGTCCCATCATGCCCTGTGGGCAACCATGTGGGAATCGATAGATAGATAGATAGATAGATAGATACTTTATTAATCCCAAGGGGAAATTCACATAATCCAGCAGCAGTATACTGATACAAAGAAACAATATTAAATTAAATAGTAATAAAAATGAAAAAAATGAAGAAAAAAAAAGGTTAGCATTTACTCCCCCGGGTGGAATTGAAGAGTCGCATAGTGTGGGGGAGGAACGATCTCCTCAGTCTGTCAGTGGAGCAGGACAGTGACAAAAGTCTGTCACTGAAGCTACTCCTCTGCCTGGAGATGACACTGTTCAGTGGATGCAGTGGATTCTTCATGATTGACAGGAGTTTGCTTAGTGCCCGTCGCTCTGCCACAGATGTCAAACTGTCCAACTTTACTCCTACAATAGAGCCTGCCTTCTTAACAAGTTTGTCCAGGCGTGAGGCATCTTTCATCTTTATGCTGCCACCCCAGCACACCACCGCGTAGAATCCTTATTGCCATCTTGCATATTGGTGAAAAGAATAATCAGCAATTCTCATTTCCCCTGGTCCTTCCATTACAGTGTCCTTCTGGCCAGGTAAGAATCCCTGTTCAGCCCCGGCCGGGATGCCAGTCCCTACATGCTGTCCATTACATTGTCCCCTTCACAGCTGAGCCATGTAGGATGAGGTGGCCAGTCCCTTGAGGGGTACAGTCCCAGCAGAGAAATGCTATGAATCACCATATCCATAGCATGTATTTAAAACAGAGGGAGTACAGTCAGAAGTCATATGGCTCGTTCCACAGTTATCTTGACCCTAGATTCTCTTTTGCATCCTGTAAGGGCAGTGTCTTCAGAGCCGTGCCTTGTTTCATAGCACTCATAGCACCGGAAGTCACAGCAGAAGGTTGGTTCCCTAAAGTATTCCCATATTTCTTAGATGTTTTCTTCCCCGTGGTTATAAAGGTAGCTATTTCGTTTAGCATACTCTGTGTATGATTGGTCTGGATGTTTTTGACCACAATAAATTTTCACATACAGGTTCCTGCCAAACACATGGCCAGAAATCCTGCTGACTACACTACTTGTGATGACCAGAGGGTGTTGCAGGACCCCAAACCCCAGACACAACATCACAGACACAAGGCCCAATATAAATAATAGGCTTATTAACATGAATACCTTGCACAAAAGGCACCAAAAGTGACATAAACCAAGTATAGATCTTCACTCTTTTTATTCTTTTCTCCTTCCACTCCTCCAGGCGACCTTCATCCTCTTTCATCCATCCATCCATTATCCAACCCGCTGAATCCGAACAGGGTCACGGGGGTCTGCTGGAGCCAATCCCAGCCAACACAGGGCACAAGGCAGGAACCAATCCTGGGCAGGGTGCCAACCCACCGCAGGACACACACAAACACACCCACACACCAAGCACACACTACGGCCAATTTAGAATCGCCAATCCACCTAACCTGCATGTCTTTGGACTGTGGGAGGAAACCGGAGCGCCCGGAGGAAACCCACGCAAACACGGGGAGAACATGCAAACTCCACACAGGGAGGACCCGGGAAGCGAACCCAGGTCTCCTAACTGCGAGGAAGCAGCGCTACCACTGCGCCACCGTGCCACCCTCATCCTCTTTCACCTGACTCTAAATTGCATGGATGAGGTCGAGTGGTCTCTTTTATCTTGGATCCGGGAGTACTTCTGGTGCTAGGGCAAAGCCCAATGGAAGTACTTGTAGGACAATTGGAAGATCCAAAGAGTAGGGATTGTGAATCCCTTCAGCTCCACTTGGTGCCCCCCATGAAACCCAACAGGCCTTCACCCATGGAACTACAGGTCTCGGCATGCCCTGTGAGTGTCCGTGTGCAAATCCTAATCCAGGGAGACTACTACCTAGCTTATTGGGGAAGAAAATAATCATTAATGCTCATCTCCCCTGGTCCTTCCATTGCAGTGACCTCCAATCCATGTATGGATCCCTTTTCAATCTTGGCCAGGATGCCAGTCCCTGCATGCTGCCCATTATAGCAGTTACTATTATGTAAACTAAGAGCCAGTCAACCAAAGACTTAACACCATTCATTCATCAGATTTGGGCATTTTCTCTTCTAATGGCCTCTCTATTGACCTACTGTTTTCTTCATACCACAACCCCCACCTTGACAACACTATAAAACATTTCTGTGATGAGAGGGATACAATAAAATAGTTATGTGCTCTATTATTGTGCCTTCAAACCTCTACAAAATGCCTTATAGACCAGTGAGTTATATTTAAGTTGTGTATCTTTTAGCATCTGTCAGTTCTCTTCTTGGATTTTCCCAGGTTACACACCCGAGTTCAGCTCATCAGCACAACTGGACATGACTGCTATATCAGCTTATTATCTGTTGCTATTGCTAAACTTCTGTTCAGCAAGAACAAATGATAAACTGTTAAGGAAATTAATCACCTTTGAAGCATGGTCACTCAGGTTGAGTAGGGCACTATTTGTTCTTGAGTGATGCTAGTGTGCATGGTTCATTTAGTAGCAATCTGAAGAGCTGAAATACACTTTTCAAAAGATGCTCAAGGTAAAACATACATTTTCCTCCTTCCTTGACAAGTAGCTGCTGAAAAGAAGCAAATTTCAGGTTTACACTGTGTAAGAAGCTACGTAGAGCTGCTGCACTGATACAGGAATTTTATTCTTTTATGTAGTTAATTGTAGAATATTGACCCCTCGTTTTAAAAGACTGTTCATGGTTTTCTTTTTTTTTCATTTTTGTGCTTCACAGAGCTATAAGCAGCCATCAGCCTTTATAGTCACACAGCATCCATTGCCAAACACTGTTAAAGACTTCTGGAGGTTGGTTCTGGACTATCACTGTACTTCAATAGTGATGCTGAATGATGTTGATCCAGCCCAGGTAAGTGCATTGTTTTAGAGGGAAATAGAAATCGTGACTTTTTTCAAGACATACTTTTTATGACTGTTAGGGGGTGACATATACCAGCTGAGCAGCTGGTGCCATTTACTATCCACTGAAATGAATGCCATTTGCTGTGTACTGTCATGGATTAATCTAGAATTTTATTTAATTTCAGAATTGTTATCAGTAACGTGTGGCTCAGATATTAACACTGCCATCTCACATCTGGTAGGACCTACGTTAAATTCCTGGGCTAGTCACTCTATGAAGAGTGCAGGTCCTGCCAGGGTTCACAGAGATTTCGTATGGGTACACTTGTTTCCATCTGCTGTTTTGAACAAAAGAAAAAGCACCAGGAAGTAAGGGAGACAAATCATTGGCAAAAAGAAAATAAAAACTATAGGAAAGTGTTTACCAAAAAGCCACAAATGTCCATGTATTTGCATTTTAAAAATATGTTATGGTTTTATAAAGTACTCTATGCTTGTTACTGGCTTTGTGAGAGAATATAGAAAGGGAGCACATCCTTTGGCAAGCATCAAGAGGATTTGAAAAACAGCTGAGACTTTCATTAGAAACAAGCAAACTGATGCTCCCCACAGGTCTTAGTCCTTGCCTTGGTCTCAATAATGCTGATCATCAAGGCTGAAGTGAGCTGAACTTTTATTTCTCACTACAATAGATCTGAATATGAAATAGAAAAAGCTAATTGTTAGTTGTTTTTTAACCTGTTTTACCCTCAGAATTGTGTGCGTCCATCTTTTATGCTCTTGATTAACTACAACACAGGTCTGTGGCAGGGTGGTGATGTAGTAAATTGTTTTATAGTTTGCAATTACCTTAATCCATATGATGAAATATCCATCTTATTATTGTACATGCAGTATTTAGGTTATGTATGTGTTGAAAAAACTGTTTTTTCTGCGCAATGCAGGTCAGAAGCTTTTGTATACGGATGTTAAATCCAAGCATGATGTGATCCCTTTACCTAAAATAAGACTATCCTGAATGATGGAATGCTCCATAGCTAATTTATCGTATATTCCATGGTCCAAGAGTAAGATTTCAGTTGTTAGCCAACACTGAAGCACTAACGGGACCTTCACATAGTGACAAGTTATTTCACAAACAGACCGCAAGGAGTTTATAGCCAAATGTGATTGACTTTCAAAATCTCTAATACAAAAAGAGCTACTTCAAAAAATGAGTGAATGCAAGACATGTATGTGCTGTGCATTTAAAATTGTTCATTAGTTATTATTAGTTCTAAACATTTTCTTAAAATATGATGAACTACTTTGGGCTGGACTCTCTTGTCATATTAGTGTCTATGAATCAGGTAGTGGAAGAGAGTTGTGTGTTCTGTTTGATTGATATTTTTGTATTACTGTATTGATTGAAGGTTTGACTGAACTGTGTTTTTCTTTTTGCATTTTGTGGTCTTAATAAACAAAAAATATTGACCAAAAAGAGTGGTGAGTAATATTGTGAATTGTTTCTCTTCTTCTAGTTATGCCCTCAGTATTGGCCAGAAAATGGTGTTCACAGACACGGGCCTATTCAGGTGGAATTTGTATCGGCAGACCTTGAAGAAGATATCATTAGTCGAATATTTAGAATTTATAATGCAGCAAGGGTAGGTATTTTTAATTACTCTGTTTTTCATGAATACCACAGAGACATAGAATATTTTTTGTAATGACAATGGAAATGCTTCACCTCCAATTGTTTCAGCATTTCACCGACACTAAATTGAATTACATGGTTAAAAACAATGTTGGAATTGTCAGGTTTAAGTCAGGTGTTCAAAAGCATATACAAGCCCTCCTACACATTAAAGACAAATAACCAGAATTGGAATTGAATCATTTGTTCATAACATACATTTTATTCGGTAACAGTTCCAACAAAACTAATATAACATAAAGTACATTATGAGGTGTAATTAAAATACGAATAATACAACTTAAAGACATGTTATTAGATTGATTGTAAAAAAATTTCTTGTGAGAGTGATCAGTGTTGTGTGACTTGTGAAGGACTGCCATTGTTTGTATTGATGTGTCCTGCTTCTGCCAGTTGTTTTTATGATGGGCTCTGGATGCATTGAATACAGTAGGTGGGTACAGGAAATGGATGAATGAAGGATGAACCACGTTTTATTTTGATGCAAAGATTTGTGTAACACTCCGGAAGCCCATCTTGTAAGACAATAAACAATAGGGAATAAACGGTAGAAATAAATAGTGGCATGGTAATATAGTAAGTAGGATAACACTGCCACTTCACAATGGTGAGCTCATAGTTTGCTTTTGGAATCCATTGTTCTTCACACAGACATGTCCCTGACAATACTTTTCATGATGACTATGTTTTCTTGTGTCCAATCACAAATTAGCATCTCTTCAGTTAAGCTACCAAATGAAAATAAAAACCGAATGACAAATTTAGGATTGCTACTAGATTTGTTTAAATTTTACACTTTCCACATTTAAGTCATAGTGTTTCTAAGGCAGGCAATGTGGCATAGTAGTTTAGACTTTGTACTTCGATCCCTGAGGTACAAATCCTGCTGCTGATACTGTGTGACCTTAAGCAAATCACTTTATTTGCCTGTGATCATTTGGTAAAACAAACAAAATGTAAACAATTCTGTCTTTAATGTTGTAAGTCACCTTAGATAACGGCATCAGTCAAGTAATAGTAATAAATTCTAAATATTTTTAACAATTCTAAAAATTCCAGTTACAAACATACATACCTGGGATATTTTAAGTTATCCAGAACTAAGGATTGCCCTTTTTTTCCTTCTTTTGAATTGTACAGCCTCAGGATGGCTATCGAATGGTACAGCAGTTCCAGTTCTTGGGATGGCCAATGTACAGAGACACGCCAGTATCAAAACGTTCCTTTCTGAAACTCATTCGACAGGTCGAAAAGTGGCAAGAAGAGTATGACGGTGGAGAGGGACGTACTGTTGTACACTGCTTGTAAGTCTGAAAAACATGGCTTGTTCCAATGACCTGTGTTATTTTTTTATAATTAGTCATATTCTCACAATGTCCAAAAATGCATGCATTTTTTCCAAAGAAACTGTAAAATACATACTTTCAGAAAATCAGAGTAGTATATGACTATGAAGCAGGTTTAGATGGGATTGAGCCTTTGAATTGAAGATCTGCCTCTCCCCCACATCGATTGATTAAGGCATCCTGTAAGACAGTAACAGTAAGAAAAGAAGTGGGCTGAGAAAATGGATAAAGTGATTAACTTGCACAACTGCCTTGGTGACACTGTAGGATAAAGGCTTGCTCAAGTCCTTATATTAGACACTCCTTGCTACATAACACTAAATAAGCCTCCTTTTAAGGTCCTGTTACATAACAGTAAGTATCTAATAGACGCATAGACCCTATTCTAGTCTTACTAAAACCAATCCAATCCTTTTTTAAGCTCTTGTTAAGTAGCACCAACTTAGATATAACTGGGTAGCCCTGTTTTGTGCCCATTTGTTAAGGTTTTCTTGCTAGTAATTGATTAAGAGATGCACCTCGGGCTCCCCTATTCTAAAGTGTTATTACTCCCCAGCCCCCTTTTTCATCCCTCAGTATGCCTCTTTATCAGGTGGTTTTTGTAAGTGTTATGTTTTAATAAGGATGATGTTATAAATTTGACTTACAAGAAGAAAACTCTGAAAATGATTTCGGGGTTTTTGGTTACTCAACCTTTCCATCAGTCAACAGAAACAATTGAAATCTACACTCTGTTATAAACTATTGAGTGCAAATCAAACAATGTGCCTGAACTTCCTAATGGATGTGGCATATCCTGTGTAATTAGGTGATCAGGCTACAACAGAGACGTACAGTAGCAGACAGTCATACCCTGACAGACCTCTCTAGGCCACATGAGAACCTAATCCAAAGTCTTCAGAATTCTTAAAAATGTTGATAAAGATATTCCAATGGATTTCTTTCAGCTAAATATAGAAGATTTCTAATGGAAACTGAAAGACTACTGTATATTAAAGCTATAAAACAGAATGCACTGATTCTCACAAAGAGTATGAAAGAAATGAAAGACTTGAAGCGAATAATCTGACAGCTTTACACATTCTAAAGAGGTGCTGGATTATTGACCATGCCTGTAAAAAAGGTTCTAACCTCATTTAACCTTCTCTAATTTAGTTGTCTACTTTAATGTATTTTTAAAAGTGTTATAAGTGATACAAGAAACAGTAGCTGTTATCTAACAATGAAAACTAAATGGCTTATTTTATTTTACAAAAGTGTAATTTTATGTTAAGCCAGATCTTGAAAGGACAGTAGGAATGTTTAACATGGAGAGCACAGCTAAGTTGAATGACTAACCCACTTCTTCTCAATGCAGAAATGGTGGAGGCCGCAGCGGAACCTTTTGTGCCATTAGTATTGTCTGTGAAATGCTCCGACATCAAAGAGCTGTTGATGTATTCCACGCTGTAAAAACACTTAGGAACAATAAGCCCAATATGGTGGACTTACTGGTATGTACTTTACAAAGTGTCTCACACTTCTATTGAAAGACAAAAACACAGACAGTACATCACAATTAAAATGTAAACTGTGTTTCGACTGAATTGTGCTTTGCATTTTTGTCTTTATTATTAGGCAGTAATATGTTTTAAAATCTTGAACTACATTTCATTTTCTAGCATTATAATACCTGTCAGTTGATGTACCTGCCTGCATCATTATTGAATTCTACCTTCATTCTCACCACTTTTATTGTCATTTCTTGTTTTGTTTGGCTTGTCTAAATGTGTCCTGTTCTGAGGAAAAGTGTCAGGTGCATGAGACCCCCTGGTCACCCTTACTGCTCTGCTAATGCCAAGGACAATTAACCTGGCCACTAATAAAAAAAGAAGGAAATAAGCACACCGTGTAGTCTGGGGTTAAAGCATTTATTGCCGGTGTTCTCTAGAAGCAGCATAAGGTAACCACGAAGGCTGACTCTTCTCAGGAGACTGGCCTGTGTTCCGTGGAGGCTGACATGGCTACTGTGCTGCTATCTGTGATGAATGACATTTCATAGCTTCTGCAACCTGCTGAACCTACAGAGCTTCATCCACACAAGACATATGAGGTCATTTTGGGTGCATTGTGTGTGTTTGTGTGTTGTCTGATGGTAAACTCTAGGCACCCCTTAGCAGGAACCAACAAGAATCTGTAAACCTGCCTATAATTATTGGCACCCCTGAGAAAGATGGGTAAAAAAAGGGTTAAAAAAATTCCCCATTTGGTGAATTTCACATATCTTACACTGAACACAGCCTTTAATTGAAGTAAATTATGAGAAAAAAAATCCCACATCAAGAAATAATTATTTTTAACAAAACCGCTTATGTCATGATTTTTGGCATCCCTAGAAATTTTTATGAACAAAGATGATCAGAGTGTGTAGAAAGTGTGTTTTCAAGCAGTAATCCATGACTTCCTGTGTCACTAGGATATAAATATGAGGTATCACGGGAGCCAAATACCCACACAATTCAAATGAGGGAAAAGTGTGTGTTGACCATTATAAGTCAAGGATTGCTGTAAAAAATAGCTGCTCTAATGAAAATACCCATATGTACAGTTGGGGCAATAATGAAAAAGTTCAAATCAACTTAGGCTATTACCAACTTGCCTGGAGTTTATTTTGCCCCTATGCACAATGAGGAGGGTGGTAGAAGAGTTAAAAGGAATCCCTAAAGATCACTGTTAGAGAAATACAGAAAAAGTAACAGCATGGGATCGCCAGTTCTCCAAAGATGCTATGGAACTTTCACTGGAACTACATTCAGTGGGTCATATTGGAGCAAAAATTGACCTTTTTGGCAACAAACATTTGAGGCAGGTTTGGCATAAAAAGAAGGTTAGCTGTACTGAAAAGAACCTGCTCTCTACTGTCAAGTGTGGTGGTGGTTCTGTGATGTTGTGGGGCTTGTCTTCCTCTAAAGGCTCTGGCAACCTTGTTAGGGTACATGTTATCATGGAATCCATGAAATACCATAAGATTTTGGTTCCTGCAGGGTCATAGTTGGATCTTCCAACAGAAAAATTATCCAGAACATATGTTCAAGGTTAAAGGAGCACATAACCAAGCTTCTGCAGTGGCCATCTCAGTCTCTAGACCTAAACTCCATTGAAAACCGGTGGGGAGAGATAAAGAGGAGAGTGCACAAGACGGGGCCTAAGATCCAGCATGAGAGAGAGGAATGGTCTCAGATTGACAGCTCCATGTTTAACCTCATGTTACAGGAGAGGGAAAGGAAGATGTACAAATGCAAGGGTGCCAATTATTGTGACATACGTGGTTTTTTTAAAAAAAAAATTCAGTTATTTCTTCACAAACATTGTGCATATACCCTTGCCACGTGAATTTGTTTTCTAAAATTAAGCATTTTCTATACATTTTAACATATGATTTAAATTTTAATATCTTGCCCAGACTCATATTTTGTATTGGTGGCTATGAGGCATGGAACACCACTGGAGAATAAAAGCCTAAAAACTTACTGAATATGTCCACTTTGAAGTGGCAAAACATAACTTCTGTGTTTCAAGTGAGTGTTTGGGACAACAAAAGGGTTCTAGAAATATTTTATGACATATTCCTGGGGCTGTTTTTATTGAGGTAAGTGTACGTTTCCTATTCGCTTGTGTGGCAGCAGTGGCCTTTGTGGGAGGAGTTCTCACATAAATATGGCAGAAAATCAACACCAAGCACATGGCAAGAAAAGTTTACTGTGATTTGGTCTTATGAGAGGAAAGCCTGCCACTCGGAGTGAACGATTATGGTGGAGTAAGACAAGCACCAAGCACGCGTGCACAGCTGGTCTTCTTTTTAAATGGGTGAATCTCATAATATTGGTGATTTATTGTTCAAAAATGACATCTATCTCAAGACGCGGGGATCAATGCTCAATATGTTTTTTTTGGCTTAAAAAATGGACAGATTCAGTAAGTGCTTGATGACCCCTAGCCGCTATTATAATGGGCAAGATATATTTTTTTTTAATTTATAGAAAACTCTTAACTTTAGAACACAATTCTCCATGGCAAATGCATATACTGCATACCATGTTTGTACTGAAATAACTGAAAAATACTAAACGTATCCAATAAGGTAATTTACCAAAAATGGAATATTTTATAACCCTTTGTACTTATCTATTCCAGGGGTTCAAATAATTGTGATGGGGAATCTACGTATCTATCATATAGTGCCTTTCATATCTATCTATCTATCATATAGTGCCTTTCATATCTATAGGGTGGTCCTGATCTAATTATGCAATTTTCATTTAGCTATAACTTATTAAGTTTATTACACAGAAAATCACCCGGAAAATCCCGGACCATCGAGAAGTGTGCGAACTGACGACATGAAGAATCGTCTTTGCGCCGAACTGGAATCGTCCCCGCATAAATCAAAGTCATCCAGACAGTCTGGATGTGCATAATTAGATCTGGACCACCCTGTATCTATCTATCTATTATATAGCATCTTAAATGCTTACTGGTTTCAGTTTAAGAGTTGGATCTGAGAAAGCAATGTAGAAAGTGCCGTTTTCCAGGACTCATTTCATCATATCTAGCAGCAGGTCTCTAGCTTAGCAGTAACGTCATGCAGCAGAAGCAGATGTCCACTTAGGTTGCTTGGTTTTCCATCCTGATATTTTTGCTCATTTTTTGTGTTTTGTAATATATATATATATATATATATATATATATATAACAAATAGTAGTCCTGTTTTATTTATTAATACTGTAACTGCACACTGGGGATTTGTTTTGTATTTCTGTAGTATCTGAAGTATCCCTGCTACATTATTGTGCATTTCTGCTTGTTTTTTAGGATCAGTATAAGTTCTGCTATGAAGTAGCACTGGAGTACTTGAATTCTGGGTAACATTTGCCTTGATGGAATTGCTTTTTGACACATGGACATGTTATGTGTGTGAAGCACATGAAGACTGCTCACCTGTAGAAGGGTAGACTGATATTTTTTATCTGATACTTAACACAAAAAGAAGATGAACTTTTAAAGAAAAATCTGCTTGCACTGCCCATTTTTCACTGTAATTATTGTGACTCTTAATGTACAGCAAGGAGTGGTTGAACACGATCATCATTCAAGCATTGCCCGTCCACCATAGCTAGATGGAGAAAGAAAAATATATGAACACAGTACTGTAGTGTACTGATGTTAAACGTCAATTTTAATCATTATCTTCTTGCCTGTGATTCTTGTTTACTGCCTTCTATCCTCGTTGGATGCAAAACGTGTCATTTCCGTATAGTGGGGAATGCAATATACAGTAGCGTCATTTTAACATTTTATTTAGTAAGTTTTTCTACACTAACATGAAGCAGTATACAGATATTAAGCTATTGATGAACTAAACTGGCATTTAATTGCAATACTTAATGTTAATTCATTGTGCTGTAATTGCTACAGATTATTGTACATTTGAGAAAGAAATGCTTCAATTTATAAAAAAGATCCAAAATGTCTATGTCTAAATAAAAAAAAATCCAAAGTGTTTTTTTCTGCATTTGTTCATATTGTAAATATATTTTTTTTAATTCATCAAATTATTTATTCATAGAGTCCTTTTTGTGAAGCACAGTGAGTGACAATCATCTTTTCTTCAGACTCAATACGTTGTCGACAAATTACAATGTTCGCTTTTGTTTATCTTGTATGATTTAACAACTCAAAAATAAAGTATCTTTCTCTCAGCCTCCTCGTCTTCCATTCTTTTACTCTGTAAGTGTTGTAGAGACTGAAGGAGATCAGTTGAACTTTTTTCAGATTATTATCTATATATTTATGAATTGATGACTTAATTGGAAGTAAAATTCAGACAATTCCAGTTGTAAGGAGTCTCAGGTTTTTGGAGCCCCGGCATCATTCATTTCATTTTGGGTGCTTTTGCTTATTTTTCTGTAGTTTGACTGGTCTGTTTACTTCAGTATTATTCTAGTGACTGTATTTTGTGTTTTATCATAGCCAGCTATATTGTTTATAGCTACTAACCCCATTATAGGTCACGTGACGCACAGTAT
This sequence comes from Polypterus bichir lapradei, assembly GCA_026402145.1. Classification (NCBI taxonomy): domain Eukaryota; kingdom Metazoa; phylum Chordata; class Cladistia; order Polypteriformes; family Polypteridae; genus Polypterus; species Polypterus bichir. The sequence continues at coordinate 32,049,277 of JANRMT010062819.1, forward strand.
GTCATCACCCATAGAAGAAGGTGGCACACAGAATATTTGTTATTTGTTATCCAAGCTCAACATTGCAGCAACAATTCTAAGTGAAGTGCTTGGTTGTAGAGTTATTGGGAAGTTTCCTTCTTCTTTTGACGCCAACTCTGGTTTACACTCTGGCTTTGATGTCTGATTTGGTTTGCGCCTCTCCATGCTTGTTTCTGCCCGCACACTTTGATCTCTTCATCTTACGAACCTTTTGGTTTTTCAAAATTAAAAGAAAATTGCCAAGAACACCTTCCCATTCTATATTCTGCCAAGGAATTGGTGAAAGAAATATTTTTAAATAGAGAACTAGAAGAAGAGACACAAGCCAAAAGATAAGCAAAGATTTATAACCAGGAAAAGACAAGTGTCCACTGTTGTCAAGCTCAGAATCAAAACCCTGAACTGTAGCTGGAAATACATAAAGTGGACATTGTTTTACTAACTCAGTAAATCCTCCGTGAACTTGTGGTTATTTCTGTGTTCAGTGATGCTCCTTCAAGAAACATTCCTATTAATGCGGCACTCATTCAAGAAAATGTGAGGTTTTTAAACTCTCTTGTCAACCGGACAACATGGTGTGAGCCTGCTGTTTCCCTGTACCGGCAATGGACAAACAATCTTACACAGATGCTGCAATCACGCTTCGGGATGCACTTCAGTGTGACGTTCCCCTTGGGTGGGGGGGATCCCAAAAGAGTTCAGAAACCTCACAATATGAAGAAGAAGAAGAGTATTATTTGCGTTCTGATTGATAACTGTGCTGCCCACAACATAGTTCCACATTTAGATAATGTTCGCGTTGAATTCCTCCTGCCCAATTGCGCAGCAGTGCTTCAGCTATTGGGTTTGGGCATCATTCGCACCCTGAAAGTGTATTATTGCAAGGAAATGCTGAGAAAAATTCTCGTCAGCATAACTTGTAGACAGGAGAAGACTAAAATAATGTAAAAGAAGCTATTGAAGCTGCTTCAATTTCCAACATCCTATCTTTGTGATGCACGTTTTCTGCAGTGACAGCAACCAAAACGAGATTACGGAGTAGTCTGAACATAAGCAACACACTTTGCGTGTCACTGTCTTCCATCGTCCCCAGATGGGATCTTCTGGTTGCAGGAAAACAAGTTCAGGGTTCCCACTGATTCTGCATTATGGTAATCTGTATAATTTCTATTACCATATTATAATTTAATAATAATAGAAACGTAATGTAAATTGTGTATACAACTGCCCTACGAACCCACCCATAAAAATCCTAGTAGAGCGGTCCTTGGTGTCAAAAAGGTTGGCGACCACTGGTCTAAGTCTCCCCGATATTAGTGCGTCCTTTACATTATATCTGAGATTAAATAAACCTTGTTGAAATATTTGCAATCATTTCATTAGTGCTTTTTCAGCTTGACTTATTTTTCTGAGTTCTGACAGAAGGTTGGTTTGTTTCCTGGTTTTCAGTCCTGTCGTGATCTGTCATGGAGTTTCTCGAAATAAAATCCCAAAATGAGGCCTCCAAAGTAGATGAGGAGCAGGCCCTCAAAATGGGGAGCTAGCCAACATACATTGCACACAAGAGGAGGGGTTTGTGTAATAAATGAGACAAATCTTTACAAAATAATACATTATTTCACAAAAAATGCTCTGTAGCTCTAGAAGTCCCAGAAGGAGTTGCCTTAACAGAATACGCAATCCACTGGTCAGCCAGTCTCAAAAACCGAAAACAGCTAAGAGGCTAAAAATCCAGTCATTTAACTAAAACACAGCAATAATGAAGGTAGGAATGTAATGATAATTTCCTGCCATGAAATTTTGCATTTCAAAAATACGACAATATGCATTGTGGATATATAGATGGCTGCAGTGGGCTGGTGCCCTGCCCGTGGTTTGTTTCCTGTCTTGTGCCCTGTACTGGCTAGGATTGGCTCCAGCAGACCCCGTGACCCTGTAGTTAGGATGTAGACTGACTGACTGGTATATAGATGGCCATTGCAATGACATGGAATCTGTTTCTGTGAGTTCTAACAAAAAGTTATGAATTCTTTCTTTTTCTTAACAATAGAGGGTCAGTCAGTGTCATACATGCATTAACGTGCCCTGGTCTTAGTCTGAGAGTGTGTGTGTGTGTATGTGTGGTGTGATAAGAATGCACAGGAGACATCAAAGGTTGGGGGCAGCCACCCGTATAATATGCCCAGGCTGCAGATGGGTAATTTTCATTGAGTTGTCTTCAGTCCAAAACAGAACTGACTCATAGGTGCAAAGATGGCGGCTTTAAAGGCCGAGATTGCGAGATCTTTTTCCCAGTATCCTCTTGGATCTTTGAAAGGAAGGGATTGTAAAATGATTTTATATATTGTAGAGATGGAGTCTAAGTCCTTGAGATTGAGCAATGTTTTTTCCAGCATGGATGAGGGTGCAAGATGAGGAAAATCTGGAAGGTTCTGTTTAACAAAGTTCCTGATTTGAAGATAGTGAAAGAAATGTGTAGCTGGAATGTTAAATTTGGAATGTAATTGTTCATAGGATGCAAAGACGTTGTCTATATAAAGATCTCTAAGCAAGTTAATTCCAAATTTTTTCCAGATATTAAAAACTGCATATGTTTGTGAGGGTTGAAAGAGGTGGTTCTCTTGCAGAAGTGCCACAGATAGAAACTTCTTCGTCTTAAAATGCTTTCTACATTGGTTCCAGATTCTAAGTGAGTGGAGCACAATTGGGTTATTAGTGTATTGCCGATAACGTGTGTTTATTGGAGCACAGAGCAAGGAATACAAAGAAGTACTGCAGGATTTTACTTCTATTGCGGTCCAAGCCTGTGTATGTTCTTCTATTTGTGTCCAGGTTCTTATCGCCTGTATATTTGCTGCCCAGTAATAAAACTGGAAGTTAGGAAGAGCCATGCCGCCTTCTGCCTTTTGTCTTTGTAGGGTCGCTCTTTTGATGCGTGGATGTTTTGAATTCCAAATAAATGAGGTTATTGTTGAATCTAATTGCCTGGGACACTGGGAAAAAGATCTCTCAATTAATATATCAGAAAAGGAGTGGAAAGTAGCAATGCAGAGAATTCACTCGAGCTCCATATGCGCAAAGCATACAATTATACAACTCAAAATTATATATCGAGCACATCTGTATCGCTAAAACTTTCCAAAATGTTTCCAGGGCATGACCGAACTGGCGAACGTTGTAACCAAGTCCCAGCCTCACTAGGTCACATGTTCTGGGCCTGCACCAAATTAACATTATTCTGGACAAAACTTTTTAATTACCTTTCAGATAGCCTTGCACTCACAATCCCTCCTAACCCATTAACAGCTGTGTTTGGGGTTCTTCCAGATGGGCTTAAAGTGGAGAAAGACAAACAAATTGTGATTGCATTCACTACACTTTTGGCACGTAGACTTATTCTGATAAACTGGAAGAACCCAAACTCTCCTCTTTTAAGTCAGTGGGAGACCGATGTGTTATATTATTTGAAGTTGGAAAAAATCAAATACTCAGTTAGAGGATCCGTACAGACTTTTTTCAAAACATGGCAGGATCTAATCAGTAATATTTTAAAATAAGTTCAAAAAGCACAGAGAATTTATTCATTTAGGTACGTTTACAAGCCTTAAATTTCACGCCGTTTGGCTTGCTCTCTTTCTCAGGGGTGGGGATCGATCTGTTCTTCACTCAATTTTTCTTTTTGTAAAAACTTGATTGCTTTGTATGGATTTCAATAAAATTAATAAAAAGGAAAAATAAAAAAATAAAGGCCGAGATTGAAAGTGATGTCATCATGGGCGCCAGGACCCGATGGAATTTCCCGTGAATGGTCTGCAGAGGATTAAAAGAGAAAGTCAGTGCACCTCACCACCCCCTGGTCTGGCGTGGAACTACTATTATTGAGGTCCTTTAGCTGCCTCGGATTCGCACATGTGTGACAGTGGCTAAGCACGCGGGGACCTAAATAATAATGGAGTCGGACAAAGTCAAAATTCAGGACTCCCCATCGTCTTTCAAGTCTGCTGTTTGGCAGCATTTAAAGAGAAAACAGCAAGCAAATAGTTGATAAGATGAAGACCACTGGCTAGCACTGCAAGAGAGTTTTGACACCCGTTACTGCAAGCGCTACAGACTCGGTGAACTACGTACAACGCCATCACAGTTACAAATACAAATCACCACCGGCAAAGAAACAATTGCCTAAAGGCCCAGCATCTCTGGCAGATTTATTTGCAGTACCACTTCCAGTCTAGTGCAAAGGCCAAAGAACTAGCGGGGTGTACTGGTGTTTTTATCGCGTAGGGCATGAGCCGGTTTTCAGTTTTTGAGAATGAGGGGTTTTAGCTGATCGTGAACACACTAGAGCCGAAGTACCACATTCCCTCACGCCTGCACTTTACTGGCAACGAGGCTAGGATGAGTGTGAAGGAATCCCTGAAAGACACAGAGAGCATCACAGCAACTACAAGCAGCTGGACCTTCAGGGCGAACCAAAGTTCTGTTGTCCTCCCAGCCCATTGTGTCAGCAGCAACAGGGAAATGGTGAGCTTTGTGCTTCAACACGGCCTCTTTTTGGAAACCCACTCTGGATACAACATTGCTGAGGTGGTGAAATTGGCTGTTTTGGATCGCGAGCTTGAAAGGGCCAATCGCAGCATCACTGCTGTTACTGATACTGCATGTACCGTGGAGGTAGCAGTCAGAGAGGCTTTGCACATACTGAGGCTGGCTACCCAGGCAGGCTTGGGCGTACCACATGTTAGTCGTCTGCTTGGTCGAGTGAGACGGGTTGCCACTTTTTTTCACTACAGCTATATGTGCCATCAAACAGAAATGACTGGGCCTTCCATCACATATACGGCGTAGTGCACCGGAAATGCTCGATCGTTATCTTGAGCACCAAGCAGCAATGGCAGCAGCCCTCATAAGCACCAATAGTGGTGAAATGCATGTGATAATGATGATGCTGAGGACATCGTACAACTGCTTAAACCATCAGGTCAGCCACCACAGCGCGAGGCGATGAACCGCTCCTCACTGCGTCATCGTGCCAGAGAAGCACACGACTGAACAAAGTATGGCCTCAAAAGAGAGACTCAGTCACTGTGTCAAGAATAAAGAGGGCAGTTCTGAAAGACCTCATGGGCAGATAGATACAGTGGGAAGTATGATTCTCTTGTGGTGGGCACCGTGATGGCTGCAATATTTAGAAAGAACTCTGCCACATCTGGAGCCCAGCCAGCACAATGCTGCTAAATTAGAAAGCAGAGCAGTTACAGCGCAGCCACATGTTTACTCCCCACGGGCACATTTGTGTGTTTCTGTCAGTAAAAAATACGTTCTGTAAAGTGCTAGCAGTCCAACTCTCAAAAGCATCTGAGATAGAAAGCAGGCGAGTGACGGTTCAAATAGTGAAACGCAATGGAGCCGACGCTAGTCACATATTAAATGTTCGACATATCCTGACTTAGAAGCTGACCGGATTGCTCCTCACTAGTCAGTGTTTACCTAGAAATATTAAAAATCGAATTGCAACTCATTGTTTTTTATATTAAAAAGAACTTGTAACCTCTGCTATTTGTACTGTAGATCCAGGACACAGAGGGAACAGGAGATGGCGCTGAGCTGGATGATCCACCTCCCAAAATGGCCGCTCTGGAAGATCTGCTTGGAGATTCTCACTGAATACGAGTGGGGCAGAGCAAGACATTGACGTGGACAGGATAGAGTCCCCATTGCAGTTACATGCTGTCTACTGAAATGGTGGAATGAAGATTCTCTAGAGGACCCGCTGCTAAACATTTATAAAGTACTATTTAAAAAAAAAAAGTGTAAACCAATGTGCTGTACAATAAAATCAAAAAATAGTAATAATAAATCAATAAACAGACAAAACCCAAAAACATACATAACCAATTAGCAGCTAAACAATTAACAGGAAAACAGTGAATGTGAAAAATCAATAAATTAATACGAGAGTTACTCAGATACGGTTAAAGGCAATCGAAAACAGGTGTGTTTTAAATCCGGATTTGAACATTTCAGTTGATGGTACTGACCTCAGTTCAATTGGCAGACCAGTCCATAACTTTAGTGCCAGAACTACAAAGGCACGATCACCGCTTGTCTTCATCTTAGACTTTGGCTGTTGAGAGGAACGTAAAGAGCGGACTTGTGCTTATGGAACCAGCAACTCGGCCAGAAAGGATGGGGCAACACCATTTAGAGATAGATAGATAGATAGATAGATAGATAGATAGATAGATAGATAGA
>JANRMT010062819.1:32065347-32090849 GCA_026402145.1 Polypterus bichir lapradei
AGCCGATGACATCACTAATGTTTCTGGGCCTGATGACGCCATTTCTGGTTCTGGGCTCGATAACATCACTTCCGTTTTTGGTGCTGATTGACGCTGATGAGGAGCTGTGAGCGAATATAAGGTTGCCAGGCATTACAAATATTTTTGTAGGCTTCAGGGATTCTAATGTTAATCAGCTATCATGTATTAGCACTCCATGACTTGCAGGTAATTCGAATGCCAGACCCACAGAAGTATAAGGGGAAAAGGCAGAAAGAGACCAGAAGGACGCTGACAGAAGTGAAAAAGACGGTAATACAGTGTGAGGTGGCGTGGAGGCAGGCATTAAGGAGTGGTCCCAAACGTAGTGCATGGCCAGGGCTGAGCATCCCATGGAGCAGGAGAGTCAACCAATAAAAGATGAGGGCTAAAGTGCCTTTTGTGGACACTTTCACGATAAAACAGAAGTCACAGCAGTCTTTTTAAAAGAGGCCCATGTAATTCATTAATAATGTAAAGTTTCTTTGCATTGTGCTCTATTTGAGTACAGACTCAGAGTACTTGCCCACGTTTCTGGCTTCAGTATAATGCAAAAACAACAAAGAGAAAAACAAAAACTCCATTCCTTTGAGGGGCCCACCATCAGTTCTCAAAGACAAAGTCTCAGTTTTGATGACCAGGCTAATGGGCTGCCCACCTCTATATAAGTACATGTTCTGAGTGGCCCAACATGAAGAAGAAATCCTTTCATCTTTGGGTTCCAAGGCACTTGCTGTCTCTGACCTCATTGGCCATCTGCAGGAGTAGCAGGTTGGTAATGAAGTGGTGAATCAAGTGCACCATCAGGATAACGAGAAGAGAAATAGAAGAGGCGAGGGTCAACCACAACCGGTGATGAACGTTGTGTGTTCAGTTTCTGTGCGCATGACTAACAAGCAGAGCTGCAATGTGAACAGTGTGGCAGGCGGCTGGCGTCCTTACCCTGCCGGGACGCCCCTGCACACTATATTCAGGGGGAGCAGCCTTGGACACTGCAAAACCTCCTCCAGGACGCTAGATGGCCGCCCCCCTGGGCTGGAGTAGTGCCTCGGGTTCTCGCAAGGCACCCTGGGAGTTGGTGTTGGATGCAGCTCTGTTGGGTCCCGCAGGCACCGCCAGGGGGTGCTGTGTTTGGGACTCATGTGCCCGTAGGGGCAACATATTCGTCACACCCGGAAGTGCAGCCGGAACTCAGGGCTCAAACACCTGGAGCACTTCCGGGTGAACTATAAAAGGAGCCAGAGTCGGGTGGGAGGAGGACAAAGCTTGGTGAGGAGTGGTGGTGGAGGAAGAAGTGAGTGTGCTGTTTATATTAAGTGCTTGTGGGACTGTATTGTGGCTGGGGGTTCATGGGGAAGACATGCCCCACAGGTGAAGAAAATAAAAGTTTATTTAATTTTACACATGCCTCCCGTGTCCAATCTGTGTCGGGTCAGTCGCTATATAGCGTCTGTCTTACAACAGCCAGTCAACAGCTCTACCGCTAAGTTGAAGAAGTGAATCTTCAGCTTGGATTTGACCAAAGCGGTGTCTATTACAACAAATCTCATAATTGGACCTCTCACTGTTGTTTTATTCATCCCGGGGGAGAGAACATTATCTCCTCCAGTTCGCTAGATGGCAGCCTCCCTGGGTTGCAGCATTGCTTTGGATTCCCACAGGGCATCATAGGAAATGGTTTTCTTCGACTCAGTCCTGTTGGGTTCTGTGGGTATCACCAGAAGGTGCTGCAGGGACTGAGGAGCCCTGCTTCATGGGGCTTCTGTCTAACCCAGAAGTGCTTTCGGACCACTGTACAGAACACCAGAAATCGATAAAAGAGTTCAGGTAAGGATGAGAATGATCTTTTTTTTTATTTTGTTTACCCCATGTAAGTTGGAGTGATGACCAAGAAAAAAATTTGAACCTCACATTTTCTTGCATAATGGAGATAACAAAGTTGCTAATATACTTGGGACCGATACTGAACCACACTAAGCAGTATGAAGAAGTCTATAAAGAAATCTCATGCTAATCATGCCACGTAATCCACATGTCAAGCCGTCCAGTCATAACTCCCAAACACATATCTTTGCTAAACTGCTGTTAACTAAACACTCTTGTGAGTGAAAGTGGAACTTGCTCAGATACGAGCCAGCATTTGAAATGTAGCACGTGGATCATGTGACGCACGCTGCTAACACCTGCTTAGCTTAGCTCTGCTCTGGCTTGCATCCTTACCACTTTTTGCACACCACTGATTGCCTTTGCCATCTAAACTTTGTCAAAATGGTATATAAGATTCATCCTATCTTGAAAAATGTTAATATGTCTACTTCACAAAGAAGATCCCATTCGTCTCTGCGACTCGGACTTGAAGGCGGCCCAGAGGAAGACGCCATCTCTGCCCTCATAGCTTCTTTTTTTGAGGAGATGAAAAACTGTGTTGTAGAGCAGGTGAACTCTTTACATGGCATCATCCAGCAGAAACACACGAGCTCTGGGCTGATATGAATGCCATAAGGGCTGACTTCAAGATGTTGCAGAAAGATGGTGTCTCTTTGAAGGCTGTGACTGACCACTTTGAGCTTTAACAGAGACGTGGAGTCATCGTCAGCAAAGCTTACCGAGATGGATGATCATCAGCGCCGTAACAACCTTAGACTACCTGGAATAAGGATGGACCAAGAAGAAACACTATGCTGGTTTTCCTTGCTCAGCTTTGGCCGACTATTTTGCCTGCTCTTCCTTCCTTCGAGCCCGCAATAGAGAGGGCACACATGGTGTAGAGCACACACCTGTCCAACTCACACAATTATAAAGCAGTTTGTCAGTCAAGAAAACATCAGGCCTTCTCCTTTGAAGGGTAGAAAATGTATTTTTATCAGTAACTTGAGTGCTAAAATGGTTACTTCTGTATGGCCACCAATCAGAAGGGTGAAAGAATTAGCAGTCACATGTTCTTCAGTCTTTCCTGTGCATCTCAAGCTCTTTTTTTTTTTTTTTTTTTGGTAGTCAGCGTAAATTCCACGACACTCCAGCTAAGACAAATAAAGCTTTAGACGATTTTGAATCGCTTGGTGCCTTTCCTCTGTGACGCTTTGGCGGACGTCTTCAGCTTTGAGTTCTCCACTGGGCCGTCACCATGACTGTTCTGAGCTGCGCTGTTCTGACTCTCGCCCTGCTGCGGCTCTCCTCCTGCTGGGGTTTGCCGTAGTTTTTCACAACATTTTCATGAGGACTGATTACAGCATAATGTTGGGGTGGCTTTATTTTAAATTCCTCTAATTACTCTTTTCAAGATTTAACCCGTGAGGGTAATGGCGTCAAGTGCTCATTAATGTTTGAGCATTGATGTTTTGCTCTGCTTAGTCAATGATGTGGATGGCAGGGGCTTTCTTTTCTATTTATTCTTTTACTTTTTGTGGACTTGGGTGATCGGATGTGTGCTTGTGGCTTAGTAGCGGGCACCATGTGCATATTAACTGTGATGAGTTGCGTCCTTATCTGCTTTTCTTAGAAATTGCCTTAGTCAATGGGTGGGCCTCTCTGGCAGTGTCTTAAATTGGTTTGAATCCTACCTGGCAGGGAGAAAATTCTTTGTTAGTTGTGGTAAATACAACTCGAAGACACATGATATCCGATATGGTGTTCCACAAGGCTCTATCCTGGGTCCGCTGCTCTTTTCAATCTACATGCTTCCGTTAGGTCAGATTATCTCAGGGCACAACGTGAGCTACCACAGCTATGCTGATGACACACAGCTGTACTTATCAATAGCACCTGATGACTCCGACGCTGTAAATTCACTAACACAATGTCTTACTTATGTTTCTAATTGGATGAATAGTAATTTTCTCAAGCTAAATAAAGAGAAAACAGAAATTTTAGTGATTGGCAATAATGGAGACATTGAGATTATTAGAAATAAACTTGATGCATTAGGATTAATAGTCAAGACGGAGGTAAAGAACTTAGGGGAAACTGTTGACTGTAACCTAAATTTTAAATTGCATATTAATCAGATCACTAAGACAGCATTTTTTCACTTAAGAAACATAGCAAAAGTTAGACCTCTTATATCATTGAAAGATGCAGAGAAATTAGTTCACGCGTTTGTTTTCAGTCGACTAGATTACTGTAACGCACTCCTCTCAGGACTACCCAAAAAAGACATAAATCACTTGCAACGAGTGCAGAATGCAGCTGCTAGAATCCTAACTAGGAAAAGAAAATCCGAGCACATCACCCCAGTCTTGATGTCGCTACACTGGTTACCTGGTTGACTTTAAAATACTGCGTATGGTTTATAAAGCCTTAAATAATCTCGCTCCATCTTATATTTCAGAATGTCTGACACGTTATATTCCAAATTGTAACCTTAGATCCTCAAATGAGTGTCTGCTTAGAATTCCAAAAGCAAAACTTAAAAGAAGTGGTGAGGCGGCCTTCTGCTGTTATGCACCTAAAATCTGGAATAGCCTGCCGATAGGAATTCGCCAAGCTGATACGGTGGAGCACTACTAAAAACACATTACTTTAACATGGCCTTCTCATAACTTCACCTTCATCTAATCCTGATACTCTGTGTATTCAATTCATTATCATAACTATTCATGGTGGCTCTAAAATCCGTACTGACCCCTACTCTCTCTTCTGCTTCTTTTCCCGGTTTTCTGTGGTGGCGATCTGCGCCATCACCACCTAATCAAAGCACCGTGATGTCTTACATTGATGGATTAAAAGCCAGAAGTCTACATGACCATCATCATCAAGTCCTTCCAAAAGAACCCTAAATACAAAGAGGACTGTTTCATTTATGTTAGGTAGAATGCTCAGAGGGGACTGGGCGGTCCTGTGGTCTGGAACCCCTGCAGATTTTATTTTTTCTCTCCAGCCGCCTGGAGTTTTTTTTTTTTTTGTTTTTTCTGTCCTCCCTGGCCATCGAACCTTACTCTTATTCTATGTTAATTAGTGTTGTCTTATTCTAATCCTTACTTTGTCTTTTATTTCTCTTTTCATCATGTAAAGCACTTTGAGCTACATTATTTGTATGAAAATGTGCTATATAAATAAATGTTGTTGTTGTTGTTATAGGCCTTTGTACTACATCTCCCAGGGTTCCTAGCTCAGACATTTCACCTCACTCAGGCAGGTCAGAGTGTGGGGGAGTGCTGTAGAGTCCAACGGGCCTGGTTTGCAGTTTCACAATTGTTTTATTTTTTTTAATGGATGTGGCAGAGGTTATCCGGAGCACAGGGATACAGGGCTTATGTAGTTTTTTTTGGGGTTGAATGGGTTTTCTAGAGACGCAGTTTTTGATTCACAGATGAATGACAGGTATGCATGGCTGTTTTGGCATATCTTTTTGCTTCTCTACTCTTCTGTCTTTATTGTTGTCTTCATTTCAGACCATGGTTCACTTAAATATAGCTTCTTGGAACATTAGAGTCTTGTCATCAAGAGGGTCTTGATTGAATGTCTTTGTACACAAGACACTGCGATGGTCTTGCTTTGATCATTGAGAAACGGTGAGGTGCCATGTGGACGGCGGCTGCCTGTTACATGTTGTCTCGATGTCATCTGCCCTCTCCTGCAAATGTGGAGTTGTGATACTTCTCCGGCGCTCCCTCTCTTCTGCTTAAGGTTCTGGACTCTGGTTGTACTTCTAATGGTATTTTCTGTTATCTTCTGACCTTAGCACCCACTTCCAGGACTTGACTAGTCAAACTCTTAAATATCATGATTATGAGTTTGTGCTGCTCTTGGCTTGACCCAGTCTGGTGTAAATCTTCTTCTCGCATGGAGCATCACAGCTTTTGTAAATCTGTTGCTGATCTTAATCTGGTTGACTTATCTCATTTAATGAATTCCTCTATTATTGTTTTTTCCTCCTCGCTTTAGGTCCCTGCATCACATCGATTACATTTTTGCTTTCTCACTTCCCAGCTTCTACTTTAACTGATGCCAGTCTTCAGTCCTCCTAGCTCTCTGATCGTAAGTGTGTCATGCTAGAGATGGTTTTACCCTCTCTGGTTGGTTTCTCAGTCAAAACTGATGGAAATTGAATGCAACCTTCCTCCAGAACTCAAAAATACATCACTTAGTTGTCTCTTAACTTGACAAATGTATTTTTTATCAATCAATCAATGCTGGGTCTACTCAAGATCCTGCCTTTTGTTGGATGGATGTAAAAGACCTTCATGATGCAACTGTTGCCTTTGCCAGGGGCTTGGCATGTGAATCTTGTCAATAGATCTCTGACCTGGAAAACCATCGATCTCTTGAGGTGTGGACCAGGGACACAAACCCTCATTGCTAGCACAAGGGCTGAACTAAATGCTCTGTACCATGCTGTGTTTTTGGTTCACTGCACCAAAACATACTACCCAGGAACCTTCTTGTTCTCAGGCTTTGGAAATGTGGCGCATTTGCTGCGATTTTTGGCCATTAAAACCAAAATGGAGTCTCTCATTACTAACCCATAAAAATGAATAATTGATTTTTTTCAGTTCTGCTCTGATATGTTCTCTTCATCTTCCCCTTCTGCTCCCACTGATGTTGACTCATTTCTCAAATCCTTACTCCTCCTGGAGCATTCAGAGCCAGAAGACTCTGCTTTAGAAGTTCCCATCTCACCTATCAAACTATAGCAGTAACATATAATTGAATTTACTAGTGTTCTCTGGATAATTTTTTTCCCCACTCTAAATTTCTACCTGTTTTGTTGTGAGAGGGTCCTGTGGTGACCATATTTTCCCTCTTTATACCACTCAATTATGTAGACCAAGGAGTAAACAACTGGAGGGCCTAAGTGGCGGCAGGTTTTTGTTACAACCCAGCTACTTCAGTGTTTCTCAACCTTTAAGTATTTGCGACCCGAGTTTCCATAACAGTTTTAATTGCGCTCCCCCCAACATTTTTTGAAGTGTAGATGCATATTTTATTATACATACTTAACTTTTATCGACATTTATCTAACTCTATATTTATTGTTCTAGTATCAGAATGTACAGGGTGGGCCATTTATATGGATACACCTTAATAAAATGGGAATGGTTGGTGATATTAACTTCCTGTTTGTGGCACATTAGTATATGTGAGAGTGGAAACTTTTCAAGATGGGTGGTGACCATGGTGGCCATTTTGAAGTCGGCCATTTTGGATCCAACTTTTGTTTTTTCAATAGGAAGAGGGTCATGTGACACATCAAACTTATTGGGAATTTCACAAGAAAAACAATGGTGTGCTTGGTTTTAACGTAACTTTATTCTTTCATGAGTTATTTACAAGTTTCTGACCACTTTTAAAATGTGTATATCAAGATGTAATTCAAACGGCTGAAATCAGAATGTGCTGGTCAACAAAACGTTTACCATATGCAAAGAAAAATCACGAGTGAGTAACGTTTCACTTTATTTCTCAGGTGACTGCTTTTTGTTGACAGCAATTCACCTGCCACGTCGCACAGGAGAAATCAGTTTTACCGTCTCATATACGAAGTATAGCGAAAGTATAGTAATCACGAAAACATTCGACCTCGATATTTTGATGAATCTTGACGTTATAGACCTCCCAGAGTCCAAAAATAACATTTTTCGGAATTGCGTGTGTGTGTGTAAACACAATAACTCAAAAGTGAGAGATGGATGAAATTTGGCATGTGGTTGTTACACCAAAATTGTAGATCTGTATTAACGTTTGGGCCAAATCCATCACCTGCAAGTGGTACTTTACCTGAACACATACTCGATTTTTTTATTTTTTTTTTATTCATGCAGCTGCAGAGCCCAATTTATTCAACTTTACTTTTATAATAATTGTTCAATATATTATTAATTTGATTTGTTGTTGATGGTTCCTTAATGTACATAATATAAAAATATAATCACTGTCTTGCAGTTTACTCCTCAAATATCCATCCTCATATCTGAGTATACAAGATAGCCTAGGGGAGACCACTCCCGGTTTTTGAAAATAAAACGGCACAGATCGAGAGGCTGACTAGCTCATCATACAACATCAGCATATTGTTGCTGACCAATCACTTTTGTTTTAAAAACATCGTTTAAAAATGAAGCGATACAAACAAAGGTATGTAGGCGAAGAGTCTGCCAAGTGATGAAATACTAAACATACTAATGGGTTTTTGTATTTATTCTATTTTTAGTTCAAATTCACAACTCAAAATACCTGATATTGCTACATGCTTGTTTTTCTTTGTTTCCCTCAATACAGCTAGGTGGGGTCTGCACACTGATTCAAGTCTAAGAGCCCAGTTCTTCCTAAGAACACCCCATGATTTTCATGAAAAAATATTTAAAAAATGATAAAATTGTGTAAAAGTGTTCATATTCAGTATCTAGTTTTGATTATGCTTGTTTTTTATCAGACAAAAACAAAACCAGATAGTAAACCAAGTAGTGCAGTAAGCTTCCACTAACATTAAACCCGTATCCAAATCTGTTAAGTGTATAGTTCTGTCTGATTGGGACACAAAACTAAACTCTGTAGGCGCTCCATGCCATAATTTCTAAAGCTAAAACTGAAACTAATAGATATAAAAATAAAATAGAAATGTCTTTGTGAAATAAAAACTAAAACTAAAAATACACGATGAAGGAGAAATATAACTAAACTGAATTTCCAAGTAAGGTCAGAAAAAATATAGAAATAAAAACTAATATAACAAGGCAAAACTATATTAACCTTGCTCAGGACCACAACTGTGATCAAAACTATCGGAGACTGTAAATAGTTCAAAGTCAAAGACGTTCATTTCTTTTGTTGTTACAACCCTGTGGTTTTTTTCTTTACTGTTCAAGTAAACTGTTCTGTGATCCTTACTTCGTCCGTCTGTTTTTTCCTCCTTTTTGAACCTGAGGTCGCCACAATACAGTTGTCATAATGCTAGATATTACACATTCACAGCAAAGTGAAACAGCAAAAGAGCATAACACAAAGCAATGTTGTACAGAACAAATGATATACCAATGTAATGCAGATGGACACGTGGTTACAGATGATTGTCGTGTCTTTTTGTGGCCACCAGGTGAAAACCAAAGAGGAAATTCACCGATCACACACACACGTGAAAAGTGATGAACAGGCAGTGACTATGTCTCTGCTGCCAAACAAATTCAATAATATGTTACATTTCTCCCTTTTGCTTTTCCCATGCTGTTGCCAATAGAGCCACTTAAGTTATCTGCTTATTTTGCAGAGCAGAAGCACCCCCATCATGCTATGCTCTGCTCTAAAACGGTTATCCACAGAATTTGAAATTTCCCTCTGAGAAAAATCTGAGTATCAGTGTGCACACAGAAGATGAGGTGACGGGCAATTACCGAAAGAATCCGGAGGGCCTGTTATGATCATCACACAGAGATAACGCATTATTTTAAAAACGGCTTTTACAATAATCCAATTTCCACAGTCATAATATCCATTGCGGCGCGAAGTTTATTTTCCAGCTTCGAACAAAAAGCAACGCTTGATCTGCCTCATAATTGAGGACATTTTGAAAGTAATAACATCAATGCCCTTCCCCACAGCTAAATTAATTTACTCTGGTCTGCTTTTTTTCTAAAAAAGTACAACTTCTAAAATATGTTTCAAATCTTATGTTTTATGGAGCTGTAATATTGCTGTAGATTTACCTTATAAACACGTTTTTCTTTTTCTCATTTTTTATTTATTAGGCAATTTCTGTTCTAGGATTAAAAACAGAAAGGTCAAAATAGAGTGTATATTAATAATGTAATTAAATCTTTAGTGGAAAGCAAGAAATAAATAAAAAATAACTTTGGTTTAGACTGGCACAGTGGCATCATAGGTACTGGTGCCACATTGTTTTGCATGGACACGGGTTCAATTTTTAATAATAGTGGGGGGCAGCTTGTTGTGCCCACTGCTTAGCTCTTCTGTCCTCTTCAGGGATTGTGGCCGCCATCCTCAGTCCAGAGGCGTGTTTTTGGTTTCCTTTGCACACTAAATTGGCAGATTGTCAGTGAAAGTGCCTGCCTGTCATGTGGGATTCTAGTTGGGAGAGGCTTTGACTATCTGCTAGCACATATTAGAAAGTCCATTGATGCTCATTTCTCTTTAATACATAATAGTTATTTTAGCATTTTTAATTAACATAACATGAACTAGGGTGCAATGGTTATTGTCTTCTACATCAGAGACTTCCACATCAGTCCCAGTCCCAGTAAGTGTGGAGTTTGCACATTTTGCCATATCTCAACATCAATGTGAAAAAAACGATGTCAACACCTAGAAACGCAAACATTATTCATCTACTGTATTTCCAGTTTGTGTTTAATGGGCTACATCATATTGTGCATAAGGAATCAATGTGACTCATGATAATGACAACCAATACTCCAAAACATTGAATTGTACAATTTCACAAACCCTTTACATTTTATCATAAGAAATCAATCAATGATTCACTTAACTGGTTTCTAACCTTCAAACCCCAAACTGGAACTGGAATGGTACACTTGGAATATTGCAGAGTCTGGAAACAGACTAGCAGCACTAGCCACAAAGAAAATTTCACAAGCATCCAAAGAAACATTTTTCTAGAAATAATCTTGAATTTAGTATATCATTAAAAATTGGAAAATTTGATTATGATGTCTAAGTTCTGTTTACTATGAACATTTTAGCAAAACTTTAATCTCCTTGGTGTTAACCACGAGTGTGACTCAACCTCAGAATGCCATGTAAATGTGGTAATTCCCAAGTCCCAAGACTCATAGTGTTGTGTAATGATCCACTTTAAAGTGTTACTGGTACAGTAGTCTGCTGCCATCTAGTGGACGAAATAACATCACGCTGCAGAAAATCATGAATATACCCCGCATGTAAATGAGAACCTGTAAAGCCAGTTTTAGATCAAACTGAACCTGAACCATTAGTTGAATCAAGAGACTGTGGCAACAATATGAATTGGTCGTCAAACATGGACATGGATAATGAAACTAATATACACAGCGCTGTATAACTGAACCACCATGATATGCTCAGTGAATTCCGTTGCTTGAAGGTTCACAATGGTGTAAGCAGCTTGGTGGCAAAAATGCGAAAATGCTTGCAATCAAGTAGAAAGACAAGAAAGATGTTAGACCATAAGCACTGTTTACAATGCAGCAACTGTCATGCGTGTCAGGGAAAACGTGGAAGTCACTAAGCCTTGCACTGTGGTTGATCATAAAGTTCAGGCACTGACATTCCACAATTCTCATGCTCAAGCGACAGAAAAAATATTGTAGGAAAAATGCGCCAAGGAACACACTTCTACTGTACTGTATCAAATTCAGGCTGTGTATTAATGACTGCCACAAAACATGTCGCACGAAGGACGTGTACTAAATCTGCATCAGGACAGCAGTGGACATCTGACATTAAGTTCTTGCTGCATTAATGCTGACATTTTGCTATTTACATATTTCAGCTGCACATATCATTTTTATTGTTAAAAAATGCAACAATTTTTATTCCTTATTTTGGGAGTAAACATAACACAAAGGATGTTAAATCACTGAAACAAGCTTACTACTTATTTAATTTGGCACAACAGTGCCATCTGCTGGGGATGAGTGTGCAGTTCCCCACCTGCCCTTAATACAGACATGCCACTGATAACAGGACTTTGCACTCTCTTCTACGTACTGTTTCAGTCTGGACTGCACAACAACTTGATTTTTGTTCATTTAAATGAAAGGAATATGTCTGAAGAAGCTGGCTTTTATTTATACATTACACCTCCAGAAATATAAGTGATTCCAAAAAATAAAATGTCAGTGAATATGTTTCCAACCCTGGAAGTTTTATTCAGGAGTGGCAGAGATATGAACACGTAGAAATGGAAATGCCAAACAATAGAGAGACCAGAAACAGAAAGTACAAAAATACCAAAGTGAAAATAAGTCAAAACTAAGGCAAAAGTTCTTAAATGATAATTTTTTTTATCATTGTAATGCTAATCATATTTATGTTTTGTGTATTTTGAGGTTTTGAACTATGACGTTTCATATTCTGAAATGTATTTTACATTTTGAATTAAGGTTATGAAGATTAATTTTATTGTCATCTTAATTTTCCTTATTAATGCAACACCATTTTTGAAGTCACATGGCCTCAGTTGCTACGACAATGATGATGCGGAAATGACGCTGTAAATATGGAAGCCGTTGAACTATGCATTATCCCTCAGTGTCTCAGTTCTTCATAGTGTTAGTCAGCCTCTTTTCAAGAACGTCCTAGAGGCAGGCTTATATTTTAAATTGCAGGAACATGAGGATATGAAATGCTGTGCAATATCTGAATCAAATGTCCAGCAACAACATCAATGCCAAAAACAACATGGCAGCTCAATGATGTCAGAAATATAACATTTCAATAGTCCAAAATACAAAAATGAATTCTGTGTAAAAAAGTATTCCTATCATGTTTCCATCATAAATAATGTGATCGAAAATAGAAAAGATACCACTAATATTTGATAAGATGTCTTTTAATAAATGTCAATTGTGTGTGTTATTGTGTCCTACAACTGACAAAGATTTACAAAGATTAGTATTGCAAGGCTGCCATCCAATGCAGTTTTTTTTTAATTAATTTAATTAATTAATGTTTTATGTTCCTTAAAGATAAAGAGAATCTTCTTAAAAATTCAACATCAGTCACCTCCATCAGTCTTTCTTAAAAGAAATCATACTTCTTTAAACTGCAAACTTTATAGGCCAACTTCACTTTTAAATACTGACATCAAGGAACTGGCAAATGTCCTTTCAAATTGAACTGAGGATTTACTGTCGTCCGTCATCTCACATGATCAAACTGGGGTAATCAAAGGCAGACCATTATTCTTTAATCTGTCACACATATTCCTTCTAATGTATGCATCATCTGTTTTTGAATCCCCTGAGTTTTTACTACCTTTAGATATGAAAAGACATTGAATAGAATTACTTATTTGTCACTTCACATCAGTTTGGGGTTGAAGCTTAATTATCTCTATTTTCACCCTGAAGCTTCTGGTCACACATTTCAAATACATTCTATTTATTCTATTTATGTGGCATTTGACCAGGCTGCCCTCATTCTCAAATTCTTTTTACTTTGAGCAACATGTCATCTGCACACACACAACCAACTGGAGATGTGCTTAATTCTAAAGTGTCCAGTGGCATTTTTTGGAATAAAAATCCTGTTGGGTTCTAGGAGAGAGACACTGTCATAAGCAGCAAAGCCATCCTGAGAAGAGTGTATGTGTACATGAATGTGAATGTGAGTGATAAATAGGGAAAAGATCCAGCACTCAAATTGCAGAACTTATGAGACCTGCTCCACCATGTAAATCCATTGGCATGGGTATGTGATCGCCAGAGATCTTAGGAAGTATCTTTGACTGGAACAGCGTATTGAATTGGAGCAAATGAGCACAGATGATGTGACCTCTGAACCCCAAGAGGACAGTGTGAGGTCAGAAGGAATATCTAATGTAATTGTATATTGCACAATAACATACATGGTGGCACAGTGGTAGCACTACTGCCTTGCAGTAAGGAGACCAGGGTTGACGTTCTGGTCCTCTCTGCATGGAGTTTGCATGTTCTCCCCATGTCTGCATGGGTTTGCTCCACAGTCCAAAGACTTGCAGGTTGGTTGATCTAGCAATCCTAAATTGGCCCTAGTGTGTGGTTGGGGTGTGTGTGTGTCTGTGTGTGTGTTTGTTCCAGCCTTGCTCTCAATGCTAGCTGGGACAGGCTCCACCAGACTCCACAACACTGTTCAGGAGAAAGCGGGATAGACAAATATTGACGGCTGACTGACAATAACATACGCAAAAACACACGTGTTAATACAGAGATTTCATGCAGGCAGTTACCTCCTCTGTATTTTACAAGGTGGTCCTTTTAATAAAAGTCACATTTCACTTTAATTGTCCAAAATTCCTGTAAAATCAGATTTCTTGATTTTTCCAAGTATGAAATTATCCTGTTTATCTGAGTCAGTTACTATAGATCTCACTTTTTTCAATTAATCAAATCAGGCAATTTTTTCTTTTACAAATACAAGGCTTTACCAGCTAGAAAAATATTAACAGTAAAATAATTTAATGATTTGTCTGATAAAAATTACTCCAAATGGGCATTGCTATTAAAGAAAGAATTAAGGATGAAGATATCTGTATTTAACACAAAAATCTGGTAACCTTCTAGTCATCTAATATGCTTGTAGGTGATCCTTTATTTGCATTAAATATCTCAAGACATACAGGAAAGAGTCACCAACGCAAGCCTTCAAGGTTTTCTTTTTTCCAGAGTTAACAAATAAAAAACACCCTGTTCTGTATAAGTTGCATACAAATTTGAGTTAATCCATGTGAAGTTTTTGCATCTGGACCTCTAATCTGTTGCATGACAGTAAAGGATCAGAAAAAAACAGAGAGATGCAAGCTGAATTATAACGTGCCAATTGGGGAATGGTGGGTCATTTTCAGGAATTACAGTAGTAAAATATGCCACGTCTTAAACAGGAAAGAATTACTAATACAGTTAAGAGGCAGATTATGCTTTACAATTCTAACAGTTTAAAGCCCCTTTCCTGTTTTTCTGTTTTGCTATTGACATTCTCAAAGACATTTCAGAATCCAATTACTACGCCCTTTCTGTGCAAACCTCTATGCCATCAGCCAATCAGCTCCTTCCAAACATGGCAATGGATATGACAATTTATGAGTGCTTCATTTATTATGCTAAATATATTTCTTGTTAATAGGATTTGGACATCTCCGGGTTGATAGTTCTTGAGGCTGATCCTCCAATTAGCTGTGAACCACCCAATCTCACTGAAATTGCACAGGTGGTGAACCAGCTGAGGGTAGAGAAGGTTGCAGAGATCTGTGGTATCCGGGTTGAACTTCTCCAGGCTGGTGGTAAGGTTGTCCTACTGGCATTGCAAGCAATCTTTGCTTTCATTGTTGAGATGGATGTCATCCCAACTGACTGCCAAACAGGACTTGTCATCCCTAACTGGAAAGGTTAGGGTGATCACTTGGATTGTGGCAGCTACAGAGGGATAACACTGCTCTCTGTGCCAGGTAAGGTCCTTGCTAGGGTCATCCTCAATAGGATCCATGATCTCTTGCTCACCTTACAGAGAATGGAGCAATCTGGTTTTATCCCTTACGAAGTCTACCATTGACCACATCCTGGCATTGAGGATTCTCATGGAGAGCAAACGCAGATATTGCCAGTGTTTCTTTGCAGCCTTTGTCAATATTTTCGTAAAGAGTTTGATTCAGTTGATTGAGCTGCCCTGTGGCACATCCTGAGACTCCACAGGATTCCCTCAAGTTGCTGGATATCATAGCTGGCCTGTACACTGGTACTGTGAGTGCTGTACAGAATCTCTGCATTTTTCCCAGGTGATTCTGAGGTTCGTCAGGGGTGTGTTCTTGTTCCTATTCTGCTAAATGCTTACATGGACTGAGTGTTGGGCAGGGTCTTGGGGTCCAGCAGCTTTGGCGAAGAAAGATTCACTGATCTTGACTTTGCCAACGATACTGTGATCTTCACTGAGTAAATGGAGGTTCTGATTGGGGCGCTTGAGTGTCTGTGCTTGTGAGTGTCCTGGATAAAAACCAAGATCCAGGCTTTTAATGACCTTTTGGGCACAGCCATCAGCAGTGTGTCTTTCTGCAGAGAGAATGTTGGCCTCTTTGAGTGGTTTACTTACCTCGGCAGTGACATTCATGCCTCTTGCTACCCTTCCTTTGAAGTTAGTAGATGGATTGGGAGAGCATAGGGGATCATTAGGTCTCTGGAAAAGGGAGTGTGCTGCTCCAGATATCTTTGCAAAAGGACAAAGGTCCAAATCTTTAGAGTCCTGGTGCATCCTGTTTTGCTATATAGTTGCGAGACATGGACGCTATCCAGTGACCTGAGATGAAGACTGGACTCTTTCAGTACTGTGTCTCTTCGGAGAATCCTTGAGTACTGCTGATCTGACTTTGTGTCAGATGAGTGGTTGCTCATGGAGTCCCAAATGAGGCACTTTACCTGCATTGTGAGGGAGCGTCAGTTACGGGTCTATGGCCATGTAGCGCAATTCCCCAAGCATGATCTGCCTCACAGGATCTTCACTGTTGAAGACCTGAGTGGCTAGACCTTGCCAAGGGGATGCCCACATAACACCTGACTGCAGCAGATAGATGGTCATTTCTGGGGGTAAGGACTGGACTGCGTGTCTGCCTGGGGGGTTGCCAACCAGGTTCCTGTGCTGTTTCGTTGTGTGGTGGGTGTGACAACACATTGTACCAGTGCACGCTCCCCAATCTGACCTGACTTAATTGTTGCTATTTAGAAGCACATACAGAAGCCTTGTGAGTTGTCGGCTTCTTTAAGACTCCATTTAAGACTTAGTTGTATAAGCACTCTGCACTGCTTACATTGTACAGGTAGTTGACTTATGACCTATGCATCTTACAACCATTCAGCATAATTCAGCATGAGCTTCTGCGTCTCATGGGCAAATGACAGTTTTTGCCATACCCCCTCTGTATGCCATGACTCATTCATCTCGATCTTAGTTTATTACCTACAGCGATTTTGACTACATTCAGTTACATTTGTCTTACAATTACAAAAAAAAAGACAATTGATCGCAACACAAAAATGAAGGTGATTAAGCAGTATGAGGGAGGCAAAAAAGTGAATGTGATCACATGTGATTTTTAGTTATCCCATTGTAACTACTGTTCGCTGCATGCACTGTACTGCAGCGCTCTGGCTTTGAAACCTCCAAAGCTTCTGCATTATGACTCACAATGTGCTGCTTTGTGCGAACCACCATGAAGAGGTAATAAAACCCCTCCTTCAAAACTCCTTTATCTGTTCATGTTTATTATTAACAGGCTGAAATGTTAAAACAGAAAACATACGAGTGCTCAAACTCTACTGGTGCGATTTCTCCTCTCACAGTTAAAAAGGAACACTGGGAGAGGCGAACACTGAAGACGTAACAAAACACAGACAAGCAATTCATGAAGCTGTTGAAGGTTCAGCACCCATGCGAGCAACGGTGATAACAAAACAAAATGATAAAATAAAAAAAATAATTTTCACAAACAAAAGATAGAAAATCTACACAATGTGCTTAGAATGATGACAAAAAGGATATAAAACAAATAATATGAACTAAGGGACTTACTATACAGTATTATAAATATGGTCAGGTTTGAACACATGTACTGGTCTGTCTTCCGTCCAGATCTACTTACGACCAGTCTGTCAAAACCAAATGTGGTATTGTAAGTAGACGCCGACCTATATACTCAAAAACGTGATGCACTGTATACTGAAATACAAACAAAACACACAGTAACATACCACTGAAACTCATACTGTTCCAATAACTGAGATTTTGTCTCCTACACCATACACACACTACTTGTATTGAATTGAGTGTAACAGGTTTGTGATGTGCTTAACTTACTAGGTATTGGCAAGTAGGAACCTATTGAAAAATCAAGGTAGTGTGACTTCGTGTTTCAGAGCAGTGTCTCTAGACTTGCAACAAAACCAGTGTGAAAAGCATGCCCCCGGACACAGACAGACAGACACCAGAATGTCCAAAATGCACACGTTTTATTGATCCACAGCACCACAATGCCTTATTCTCCAACAGTTTCAGTCTCCTTCACTTCTCTATGACCTCCACTCCCCTCCTCACAAGCTTCGTCTCCTTCCTCCCAACTCCGGCTCAGCTTCTGGAGGGAGGCGGCCCCTTTTATAATGACCCGGATGGGCTCCAGATGCTCCGTCTGACGTCACTTCCTGGTGTGGCGGAAATGTCAGGAGAGCACCCGGAAGCACTCCGGGTGCCCCTGGGATTTCTTCTGGCAGCACTTCCTGGTGTGGCGGAAGTGCTGCCATCCAAGGTTCCAACCACGTCCGGGCGCCCCCTGGCGGTGACTCCGTCTTTGTACAGGGTTGAGCTTCACAGCTCCGAGACCCCCATGCATTCCAGGGAAAATATTGTCCCATTTCTGGTCCCCTTCTTCTTCCGGCGTCCCGGCGGGGACACATCCCTGGGCGTCTATGACACAAGCTGTTCAAATTTTGACTAATCACACTAAACGTGTGTGTCTATTCAAACACTCTTCTAATGTAGCGTATTAAATCACATTTTGAACACTGCTGAAAAGAGATGTATGGCTTCTAGCTTGGCCATGCTGTGGTCATGGGGTGGGGAAATATTTAGAGTTCACACTTGTAAAGTCTCATGCTTCCACTTCTCACTTATTTTTGTTAATCTGTCTAATTTTTCAAGGTTGCTGTTGATTTCATCCACACAAAAGTCATTTAAAGATAAGCTTAATTTTAAGTAACTATAAAGAGCAAAGGATAAGCTTTAAAAACATATCCATTGTGAACTGGGATATCTTGTTAGAATTTTTTTTATGTCAATATTTTATTCCATTCCCCTGTTGTAGATCATTTGAGAGTTCTAACCACAACATATATTTCTACATACTGTATGTGTTTCATATTAACAATTTATTTTGTATAAATGTAAATATAGTATTTTTGCCATTTCATTTTAAGTGCTTCATGTTGCCATTTTGTAACTTCATTAGGATACACAGTTCTGTTGTTTTGAGCTGCTGCCATGAGATGCTCCACTTTATAACCCCACACGTCCAATATTGTGGATTAGAACATCAGCCAATCTTAGTTTTGTACTCGTAGTGTTTAAAGCTTTCTGGTTAAAGACTCCTAGCATTCCGTTTCCCAACATGGTTTGTCGCTATAGTGTTTTGGTCCTGGTGACAACTTGCCCCTTTGGTTAATAGCTTTTGACAATTCTTATTTAGATTTTGCTCACAGTTTTGAGATAGTGACACTCATCACAGTTTCTCAAATATACATGCACCTCCTGCTCCATCCTCATTGCTCACTAACTCTGTTGCCAGCAGACAATTTAGAGACGTAGGATGGAACTAAAAAAGCAGACACGCTTGCTCTGTTCTCCGGTCCAGCTGAGCCACTTTGGGCACTCACAACTGTCACTTCAAGTACTACTAGGTGGAGTGGTGTCCCTGAGGCTAGGGATCTGCACTGGCAATCGGAAGGTTGTCGGTTCGAATCCCGTAAATGCCAAAAGGGACTCTGCTCTGTTGGGCCCTTGAGCAGGGCACTTAACCTGCAATTGCTGAGCGCTTTGAGTAGTGAGAAAAGCGCTATATAAATGCAAAGAATTATTATTACTTCACCGAAAAAGTGCAATTTCTTGCTGAGCAGGTGATTTTTTTTTAAATTTTATATTATTGACTGTAATGAATGGTCAGCATCATTCATTTGGCATCATTTTCACAGAATTGTCCAACTCAGAACTCCCATTTCAAGGGAAGTCCATGTGAAATTTCAGAATTGGAAACTCGTATTTCCCATCTATCCAACAGTACACAAATGCAACATGTCTGTCTAAAGACAAAGACCATTATATTAACTCTCCCACCCTTGCTCTCCTCCCCTTTGGAATCCTCGAACATGCTCCTTTTCTGTTAAAAAAATGTCACCGCACGTGGCCATGTGGTCCAGTCACAGCAGGACACGTCAGCAGGCACACCAAGAGGAGGCAGGGCCCAAGACGTTAGTGTTGAGGTGGCAGATTCACACAGAAAGTTACATCGTGTTTATGTTTTAAGTAAGCCCTACATTTGAATATGACATTTATTTATATTTATATGATTTAATTTTAATTTAACACATACTGCACAGTATACAGGATATTTTTAATTTATTACTTCTTTTCATTGATGATGCAAATATGTGCTGTGAAGAAATAAGCACACAGAAACTCAGGTTAAGGTTTGGGGATCCTCCCTGTATACTGGGTGTAGTGTCCAGTACAAAACTCAGGTCAAAATTAAAGTAAAACATTTGATAACATAAAGTTCTTTCTTGACTCTTTGATATGGAACAAAAAGGAAGTGCAATTAGCGGGGAGGAAATGCAGTGGATAGTTGAGCTGACGTCAGTTGCAGTGGCCGGAGATCGTAGAGCGGAGTTGAGGAACTGAAGTCATCAGAGAAGTCTGGAAGTGTGGTGACTCCATGGAGCCAGCCGAGGAGTCTTTTGTATGAACGGGATGTGATGACCGGCAGGATTGTTTTATTCTGTTGTATTAGTGTCTCGTCTGAGCCTCCGTCCCTTGTTCTTTCACACGCGTTCGAGCCTTTTGACTGTCCCCTAAGCGTGCGTGTGTGACAGTGCTGTTTTGTCAAAAAAACATAGAAAAAATCAAACATGTTTATATGTAATGTCAGTTTCTAACCTGTTTAACCCAGACGAAGGGTCATGAGGTTCACTGGAGCCTATCCAAGCTAGCACAGGGTGCAAGGCAGGAACAAACCACACACCTAACACACCAAACACACACACACACACACTAGGGCCATTTTGTGTTGCTAATCCACCTAACTTGCACGTCTTTGGACAGTGGGAGGAAAACCACATACAGACACAGGGAGAACATACAAACTCAATGCAGAGAAGACACAAGCCCTGCATTGTTATACTATATGTGTGTTCGGAAAACAAAATTTCAGATTTGACAAGCTTGTAAAAGTTCAAAACGTCAGTGTTTTCCATTGCACAATAAAAAGATGATATTTCTCACGTTGGCTGAAATGACTGTATACAGCGGTGGTGATCATTTTTTTGTTTTCAAAGCAGCACAATCTGTCTGTCTCTGCCATGTCAATAGTAGGAGAAAGAGCTGAATCCAAAGCAGCGTTAGAAAACGTATTCAATAATAAATCAGCTGCTTGGTCCCAAAAGGCCTGATAAAGTTCCACTAGCAATCTGTTCAATCCCAGGACTTTAACCTTTTTTCTAATTTATGAGAGAGCTGCCTTCATTTTCACTAAGGAAATTAGAACCCCACAAAGTCGCTGGCGCTCTCTGGTCACAGACAGCAAAATCAAGGCAAGAAATAAGGGATTCGGTGCTGGTCACAACCTTCCTCTGAAAATAATTCTGAGTGGAACTATATATATATATATATATATATATATATATATATATAAGAAATCCAGAATTCATTTTTTCTATAAATCAAGTATTCCTGCTCTCGGGACACACGAGTAGAGCGCTCGCTGTTCTCCCTGGCACTCAAATGGAACTTTTGAAAGTTAGACCTTGGAAGTGGCAGATTTTTTTTATATATAAAAATTAGTAATTTGTGAATAATAAAGAGCAAACAGTTGACCTTTAAGTATGTTAATTCCCTTTAAACTTTAGGAGGTGCTCTGTGATGCATATTATATAGTATTGCCATTTATAAATTCATTATTACGTGCCACATATCAGAAGAGTTCTTTCATTATTTGTAATGGTGGATGCACTTCTTACACAGTATACATAACTGGATGTTGTTGAGTAGTGTGATATTAAACCTCCATGATGTGGCACGTACTGTAAGAGGAACCCAAGTTAAATATTAGCCTTATAAAGTGACAATGGAGAAAGGAGAAAAAAGGACATTCTTTGACTGAGGGGTTAGCTGAAGGATTCCTTAATTTTTAATGTACTCCCTGCAGCTCATGTTTAATGGGAGGTCATAAACAAATCTGTAATCGCATAACTGAGTCCATCCTGAGTCACGTCCTCTCAGAGTCTGGATAAGAGGGTAGTCACGGTAGGGAGAAGGCATATTAGCAAAGAAACTCATAGCCACCTTTACCTTGTGTTTCTGCTGTAAAGGAAACGCAAGCAGAGATGCCTTGTGGGACCAGCAGCACGTGCTTCCAAAATGTAACGGGGCAACGGGGTTGAGGAGCTCCTACTGCTTTGTGTAAAGATCCTGACATTGCTGAAGTGCAAAACTGTTTATAGCCCAGGCATGTGAAGTTCAAGCTCCTCAAGGCTACTGTGAAGGACAGTCCATCCGTACCTCACCAGTCCAGCTTTAGGGTTCGGCAGGAACACAGGACCACCTGGAGCCAATAAGGACAACTTTGCTTATTTAGCCCCATCAACATCAGGTGCCCTGGAAGTAGTTGCTGAGATGTACTTTCCAGCCATAACAACGCTGAGCCTGGAGCTGGGAAATGAGTGTTTTACAAGAGGTTAGCCGACAGGAGGAAGGACAGGTCTACGGACTACAAGAAAGATGTAGCAGCAAGAGAAAAAGTCCAGAGAAGAGCAACTAGGCTGATTCCAGGTCTGCAGGGGATGAATTTTGAGGAAAGATCAAAAATGCTGAGCCTTTACAGTTTAAGTAAAAAAGATGAAGAGTTGACATGATTGAAGTGTTTAAAATTATGAAGGGAATTAGTACAGTGGATCAAGACTGTAATTTTAAAAGACTTCATTAAGAAAACGGGGACACAGATGGAAACTTTTTAAGGGTAAATTACTCACAAACGTTAGAAAGTTTTTTCACAAAGCGAACCATAGACACATAGAAGAGTTTACTGAGCAGTGTGGTAGACAGTAGGACTTTAGGGATCTTCAAAGTTAGATTTAGTGTTGCTTTGGAAGAGTTAATGAGGTAGGTGTGCCAAGCTTTGCTGGGCTGAACGGCCCATTGCCATTAAACTGTTTCTTACGTTTTCATGTCCTAATGTTCTAAGGTTTTATTTTCTAGTGGCACGGTGGTGGGCCCGCTGCTTCACAGTAGAGCGTTTACATGATCTCCTTGTGCCCACGGCTGGGTTTCCTTTTGTTGCTCCTGTTTACTCCCACAGTACACACACATGCTGGTTAGGTGACTTGGCTTTAAGAAATTGTCCCTCGCGAGTGTGTGTGTGTGTGTGTGAATTCACTCTGTGATGGCCTAGTACCATGTCTAGGTGTTGTTCCTACCTTGAACCCAATGACTGCTGGGATACACTCCAGCTGCCCTGCGACTCTGCCCTCTATAAGAGGGTTAGGAAAATGGATGCATTCATTTTTATATTTTATGTTTTTCTCAGTTTTATTTTTCCATATGTAAGGCTGAATTTATTCATTCATCGATCCATTATTTAAATGCAATTTGCCCCTCGCAGGCTCACACTGAGTTGCACTATAACTGAACACAAGAAAGGAACTAACAATCGATAAGAAGCTGTTCCATTGCAGGATGTTCCCGCAATTAGACAATTTAATTTTGTCAGTTATAAAAAAATCAACCAGACATGCACACTGGCTGGCTGGATATTGAGTCAGCAGCCATAACAAATCCACCATCATACCACTAAAATTGGAATTTATTTTTTCAAAAAAAGCACAGTTTCAAGCCTTGCCATATCCTGATTATCAAACAATTTCATGATTAGATGTTGGGAGCACTGATAGAGCACATTGCCACACCCACCACGTGACAAACTACCTCAGAATCCCAAATTAGGACCCAAGTGCAGCACCACACTAGTTTGAATAGAATGGCACAGCATGAGTTTTTTTTTTTTTACAGTGGCTGGAGTGCCAATCCTGCCACCAACCCTCGAGTTTTCCCTTGGAGGAGCTGCTTGCAGGTTAACGTCATACCCAGAACAGAGCAGTTGCAGGTTAAGGGCCTTGCTCAAGGGCCCAATGGAATGAAATCACTTCTGGCATTTACAGGATTCGAACCGGCAACCTTCTGATTCCCAGCACAGGTCCCTAGCCTCAGAGCCACCACTCCACCTACAATTTCATGAGAAACAAAATAAAAAAAGAAATGGCAGCTGGCCCAAAAGAAACAGACTGTGAAAATGAAACCATTAGTGAAGACTTGACCTTGCTAGTTTTTTTATTATTTAAAGCTCAAATGACAAGTCAGGCAAGCTTCAAAATATAAAGTCCAACCTCTGATAATTTATTTAAAAGACTCACCAAAGCAAAGTAGACATTATTGCTCTCAGTTTTCCTTCTGCCCTCTTCTATTCACTGATGTGTTTAATAACACATTTGCAAACAAGGCCATGAATGGCTTCTTAATGGCAGTCTGAAAGAAGCAATAGTGTATGAAAACATGTGCAATTTTCATTTATTGTCTATGTAATTATTTTTGCTTTGTCCCTGCATCCCTGTCATCTGAAAGGAGAGTTGTGACAGGCACTGTGATATTAGCTACTGTATGCTCAGAAGGCTCCTTGCTATGTAAAGGTCTGTTTCTACTAAAAA
Organism: Polypterus bichir lapradei; assembly: GCA_026402145.1. Lineage (NCBI taxonomy): Eukaryota > Metazoa > Chordata > Cladistia > Polypteriformes > Polypteridae > Polypterus > Polypterus bichir. The sequence continues at coordinate 32,089,518 of JANRMT010062819.1, forward strand.
TGATGTTTGACGAGGCAGCACAACTGAGAAGGCGTGGAGGCATTTAAACGGCTGTGCTGTAAAAGTCAAACTCTAAAATGACGGACTGTGCTGCTTTTGGCAGACAAAGAAAATAAAAATGTAAGCGGTTTTCAGAAACAAACATGAAGGCGATCCTTTATTTTCCTGGATTAACATGGCTTGAGAAAGTGATGCTACAGAAACAGCGTACAATCAGGGTGAGAGAAGGAAGTGAAGACGAAGACACTGTTGGCAGAAGTCTTGAACGTGTTATTGTGTTGGCTTAGTCTTCCCACCCTGTGTGTGTAGACAAAGACCCCAACACTTTCAAAATAAGGTTTTGCTCTCACAAACTTTCATTCCTTTCAAACACTCAAACATTTTGTCTGAGAAAGGACCAGAACACATTTTCTATTTTGATGAGATTGCTTAACTCTTAAGATTAAGATTGCTTAAAATTGCTTAAGCTTAATTGCTTAATGTTGAGAATCCAGTAACATGACTGAATCCATCTTAATCCAATTCCAGGTCATGAGGGATCTGCCCAGCGGCACTGTAGAGAACTGGCGTGTAACAGGATACCAGCCTATGACAAGGCCTACTTATTCACTCTCATTGACATGACAATCGACCATTAACTTGACCTTCTGTAAAGTTTTCATTTCCTCTTGGGGACAAATCTAACGACATTTTAACGACAAATCTAATTACAAATCTATCTATCTATTGTGACAGATTAGGGCTTTCTCGCCCCCTTGTACCCTCAGACCACACGTCAGACACCAGGTAAAAGTCCAATAATAATATTTATTATAATAATAAAGTGCACAAAGCACGCTCCTCTCCACAATTCTCAATAAACAATAACCAATCCTCCAAACTCCCAGACGCTTAGCCACCCTGCCTCCCAACTCAGCTCGTCTGTCTGGGATCTTCCACAGTCCTTTATACTCCTTGACCCGGAAGTGTTTCTGAGCCCTCAGTTCATGTGATTATCTAACACTTCTGGGTCGGGTAATTTTCTCTTTTTCTTCAGCCCAGAAGTATATCATTTCTTCCGTTTCCGCGATTGTGAATTACTTCCGAGCTATAAGGAAAGTATAAGTCTCTGGGCCTCCCTGCAGCGTCCTCCGGTGGCCCCCATGGTATCCAGCAAGGCTGTGGTGAAAAACTCCAAGTTCCATGATGCCCTGCTGGAATTTGGGGCCCTTCCAAGTTGCAGGGATGGCTCCATCTGGTGTTTTTGGGGTTGTTGGCCGGGATGCACGGCCGGCAATCCCTTACACTATCTATCTATCTATCTATCTATCTATCTATCTATCTATCTATCTA
>JANRMT010062819.1:32090859-32116119 GCA_026402145.1 Polypterus bichir lapradei
CTATCTATCTATCTATCTATCTATCTATCTATCTATCTATCTATCTATCTATCTAACATAAAACATATTTTTGGATTATAGGATGAAAAATGTTGTGGCCAGGTAAAACTCCATGTGGACTGTCAAGATTCTTTTTATGCATTCTCTTTATTTTTGTGTATTTTTTTCTGCTATCTGCTGCCATTTTAGGACTGTTTTAATGGTGGCAGCAATTTTCTTTTTTTACGGTTAATAATACCCCTTGTCACCCACTGATATAAGGTGATACTGCAGTTCAATCAGTTTATAGCTTTATGGTTAATAACTCTAAAACACCACACTTTTGCATTGTGATTTAGTTACGGAGAGCTTATTAGGTAGGTTTCTGAACTCTCTGCATTGCTACTCTGACTTTGTTTCTGGTTTATTGCTGGTATTATCAAGTGAGTTTGCTTTTGACTTTCTGGTATTCTGACCTTTGCTTGTTTCCAGAATCCGATTAATCTGTTCTATTATACTATTTAATTTCCTGGTCTTCCTTATTCCAGTTTATTCAGTCCTTGTTTCTCTTCTTCAAAAGAGCAGTACACAGACACAGGAAGCAAAGCTGGTCAACCCAATAGGCAACGTAGACGGCCACCTAGGGTGCTGTCACCTGAGGGGTGCCATTTATGAAAGTTAAGAGTCGCAGAAGTATGATAATAATGTCTGTGGTATGTACATAAAGGGGTGACATTTGTGTTGCTGAAGGTGTGCATGCTCTGGACACCAAGGGGGTGAAAGTTGTCAAACTATGATAATAATGAGTGTGCACTGTTAACGAAAGTAAAACCGAGGGATACCGAGTGAGCACCATTACCTGCTGGACGACATTGATTAAAGTAAAAGTATTTATGTTCTATACATCAAGGGGTGCAAGCTCCTTTAAAGTCTGCAGTATATGTACAAAGGGGCGCCGTTTATGCTATTGTAGGGGTGCATATTCCCAACACTGGGGAGGAACTCAGGATGTCGAAGTCTAATACCAACTATCCACTTTGGACAACGAGGGCAATGCCAAATGGTCTTCACCAGCCAATGACAAAGAGTTCAATGTATACTGTAGAAGCTCCACACTAAGAATAACTTGGGATTCTAAACCAGGATGCTGCATTCATGATGCAGCAGTGCTGGCCACAGTGCTGTTATTTGAACACGTTTGTTTTTGTATACTTGGTGGATTTTAATATAATGATTCAATTTCTGAATTTTATTTTTCATTTTGATTTAGTTTTACCAAAACTTATTTTTGTTCACATCTTGTTTTTTTTGTTTATGCAACACAGGTTAGAAGCATCATGTGAGGCCACTCATCACACTGATGACATCATGAAGGTGACATAATACATACGTGACAGTCACAGCAATCAATACACAAAGTGCAAAAAGTTCTCTTAGTGCGCTGAGCTTTTAAGCTTCTAAGTAGGCCCTAGTGCTAGGTTGGTGCTTCTGTTTTGCTTTTGACCGAAGAGTTACATCTTATTGTGACAGGTGTCTGGTCATACTTACAGGTAATCTAACCTAGACACCATTAAAATATCTGACTACGCCACCCAGTTTTATTAAGAGACTGGGAACTCTTGAGATTTACCGATAATAGCACACAGGGTTCTTTAAATTGGGCGGTGAGTAAACACACAATTAAAGACGCAACAGTAATTTCAGGAAAAGCAAGAGTAACTTCTATTACACAAGACAATAAAAAGTACATTAAAAAGATAAATGAACATAAACAAAATCTAACAATATCAGGAACAAAATTCCTTTTTTAGAAAGGAAAGCACACTCCACCCTCTAAAAGTCCATTAAAAAAACAATGATTGGAGGATACAACCTTTAGTGGTGCAGAGTCCAGTTTGCTCACTGTGTTACCCCAACAACTAATCTTCCAACTGTCCACAGATGCACTCTGTTCACCGGACACTCGTTTCCCAACAGAAGTTTTATCAAAATCGTGGAATCCCTCTCAGCGTCTCTTCGTCGTTCCTTGTGTTGCTGTGACCTAGACATCCCTCATTTCTCATCTCCCAGCTTTGCTCAGTCCTTTCATGTGGCTTCCCTCTCTCGCTGGACCCACAACTGGCGTCTCCTTGTGTAGCTGTCTCTTCCTCCCTGGAAGTAAGTGTTGCCGTCCTTGTGCCTCACATTGTGCCAGCCACGTACCCCAGTCTGCCTGCGAGCCCCTGTGCTCTGACCGAGTGTCTTGGCAGCGTTCTCAGTGGACCGTCAGCTTACCACTGCCTTCTCCTGCCCAGAAGTTTAAATCTCCTTCAGTCCCTGCCATTATCAGTTCTGGACAATCGGATTAAATAATGGCACATCTAAATTTCCTGGGTTTAACAAATAATGAAAACACAAGTTAACAAAATGTATTGTTACCAACTATCAATAAGAACACAGCTGATTAGAAACCACTATTCTCAGACATGTTAATTTCCAAGTCTGGTAAATACAAATGTTTTCCAAGGAAGGAGCAGTTCTTTTATCCCAATAAAATACATTTAGGGAGGAGTGGTGGCTCTGAGGCTAAGGATCTGTGCTGGTATCCCAAAGGTTGCTGGTTCAAATCCCTATCACTGTCAAAAGAGATCCTACTCTGCTAGGCCCTTAACCTGCAATTGCTACAGGGGCGCTGTACAATGGCTGACCCTGTGCTCTGACTCCAAGGGGTATGCAAAAACTAATGAATTCCTAAAACAAGAAATTGTATAAGGCGAAATAAAGAACAAAAAAAAAATGTTATATTGTTTGTATGTTTAAGCAGATAAAACTTCAAAGCGGTGATTCTTTTGCAAGACAGCAAATACGGATATCCTGTAGACAGTCATCACAATAATCAGTAACAGGATAACCCAGGAAATTTGCCTTTTAACTTCTTGCCCCAGTCCAAACAATGGGTGCTTATTGCCTGTTCATCTGTTGGGTTTTAAATGTAATATTTACACGTTCCTTTCCCTAAAAGAGAAATGGAACGACCCAGTGTACAAAAATGCCCCCCTCTGACATTATCCTTTTGGTTCTTGTTGACCGAATGTATTTTTGATTTCCTAGTTTTGATCGTTGGCTTTGCCTGACTACACTCCCATCTTCATTAATCAACCCCAGATTGTCCTTTAATTCTCACAATCATCTGTGGACATACAGCATGTTTCATTTCATGTGCCCCCTCAAAAGTTTTCATATTGCAAAGTAAATAATCTAAATTTGTCATGACTCTTACATCTGAGCTTTGAGGATTATTTTTGACTAAATGTACTATTTCCATTGTTATTATCTTTTAATCGTTTGGTTGGTAGTGCCACTTTCACTTTCTGGTGCCCTCAGGACCACGCCTTGGTCAGAAAGCTAGCCAAAGCACACCCAACTTGAGCTTCCCCTACTGGGTCCTGGTGTCTCTGCTATCCCTGGTGTGACATTGGCCTTAAAGCGCCAGAAGACCAGGGCAATCCATCTAAGGAAGCTCTGTTGGCATCTGCTACCACTTAAAGGTGTTGCCATCTGTTCTTTACTTTGGCCTTTCCTGCACCCTGTAGTTAATTATTCACTTTTTATTCACAGAACACAGATGCCTTATAAATCCTCAAGTCACTGGGATGGATTTCCAGCCAGTCTGTGCCATAAATGATAACCGTGTAATAACTACTGCATTATGCAGTCCAGCGTGGGCTCACTGATACGCTGATTGACAACTGTCTTGCTCTTTTCTAACATTACAAAGTAAACTCGAGGATGTATTTTAAAATATGCCTTTTTTATTTCCAAAACCCCCTATGCCAACTTTTCAAGAACAAGAGTATGTGTGCCGGGGGAAATGAATCTTTGTATGACACTTAATTCTCAAAGGTCAGCAGAGTGTTTAATTAAAAGCTTAGTTAGAAAGACTGAAACGCATTTCCCTTTGACAACTGTCCTGAGTCAGACTAGTACTGGTAAGCCTTTAATTGACATTAAACTTGTCGACTTCTGCTGGCACTGTGAATCATGGCGTCAGTGACATAGCCTCAGAGGCTGTGCAAGGATGTACCGTATGAGGCAAGAGAGCACTGAATCTCCTGTGGCATGACTGAGTCACAATCTGAAACATTAATAACAGTGAAAGCCATTTTTATCATATTTGATATTACTGCACTCACATGCATTATTGTATTGCAAGAGCATAAACTGTACGGTATGTATAAAAGTTCTGACATTACATTACGAAAAAAAGCAGACTCCCTAGTGATGCACTCCATCAAAGTAAGCCGTTTGTGCATCTGATGGGGCTCACTGGGAATTGACGACCAAATTCAGCTCAGCTTACTTACTCCAAGTCTTTTAGCTGACATCCTCCCTTTGTGTACCTGAAATCAACAATGGGGTGACAAAAATTACCTCTCGCCCTTGGAGCTCCTCTTCCTTTTCAGTATCAAAATGTTTCTTTCATTTAGAAACTTTTTGGGATGAAAGGATTGAAGTTGGCCTTAAGTTTCTAGGGCATTTGAAAACATTAAGTATTAATGGATATTATTTATGTTCCGCAATGGGCTGGATTTGTGCCTGATGTTGCTTGGATAGACTCTGGCTCCCAGAAGCCCCATAATAAAAGAAGTGGATAGAGAAAATGCATGGATGGGTGTATTATTAATGCTTATGGTACCATTACATAATAATTAATGGTCATCACAGGCAAGACGTTGCAAGCATTTGTAAGGTTTCTAAGCTTGCAGTCATCCAACCATTTTCTGATGCTTCCAGTGGGTGCTTCCATTACAGAATCACAGACTTCTGAAAGCCCATTAGGCTTAAGTTCAACCACCTCAGGCAAACTGAAAATGTCCACTGCCACTGTATCAGGGTTTACATCTTGTGTTTCAGGCACTTTTGACATTTCATTAGTATTGCTTTATTCGGCTGATTCCGGTATTAAATATCATATTGGTATGTGAATAGAATTTCCATAATATCTGAACTTGAACATGAACTTTATTTTCAGGCCACACTGTTATTGCAAATAGACTTTGTTTATTATTTTTTTACTTCTTTTTAGGAATCATTTTTTTGAGTTGATTACAATCATTTTTTGAGTTGATAAGAATTTCTTGGAATCCTGAATCCAGTCATGACATTGGTTTTTGGTTTTGTCCCCACTTTGATACAGATGATCATTTTTTGCATCTTCTCTTAATGTCATGTTTTTATTTTGATTGCAACATTCTGAGGCAGATTTGTCTTGACATTCCTATGGAAACGACCCAGAAGTCTGCCCGCATGACATCACCTGTTCAATGGCATAAAGTTCCAAATTATCCGAGTTTGACAGATTGTCCCTGTAAGAACTTGAGTTTGCTACAAATTTGCTAGCAAGCAAACACACTAACAGCACAATATATAATATGAGGGTAAATCAAAAAGTATTTGAAAATTATGTGGTAATCGCAACAGGTACAAGCTGAAGCAATTCAATACGTTTGTGATGGCTTGTGGGTAGTTTAAACAAAAACAGGGAAGCGCTGTCACATTAGCATATTTGAAGCCAAGGTCAAATGAACATGGATGCTGTGCTGCGGGATTGCACCATTGTTGAACAACACGCTGTAGTGACAGTACTTTGTGCGGGAGTGAAACCTGCTGAAATCTTCAGAATGATGTTGAGTAAGCTGTTTGGGTGTCCATCTTACACAAACTTTACAATACCTCAAGTCATCATGCACTAAAGCATATGCAGATCCATAGCTGATATCCAAATGTGCAGTAACAGCGAACAACATTATCAGTCGGTCTTCTCTGATGAAGACATTCGCCGTGATGATGTGGGGTTGGTTGTGTGTGCGATGTTGATGTTCAACCAGATTGAGCTTCGTCAGTTACAGTCCTCATCCTGCTTTAAGCCTTTCTACTCATTCATAAATGTTATGTTGAGACATGCTGTTTTCACTTCTGTACTGAGCCAACATCCTCCCTCTGCCCAAAGAAATCTCACTATGACATGTTGTTCAACAAATATGCAACTCACCATTAGAGCACCCATGTTAATTTGTGCTTGGCTTCAACTAGACTAACGGCAGGGTGCTGTGCTGTGTGTATTCGAACTACCCATTAGCCATTGCAAATGTGTTGTACTGTTTCAGCTTCTATCCATTGCAGTTACTGCATAAGTTTTAAATCGCCTTTACTTTTGATTTACCCGCATATATGATACCATGAAAACATATACTGTACAGCAGTAGTGAATAATAATAACTAACACTTCATGATTTGAAGTCAGCATAATCCTAAAGCAGTTAAAATACATATCATACAAATGTTTTTTTCAAACCTGATACAAACATTTTTTTTTCTTTTCTGTTTTCTAGATGTGAAATTGTGCTTCTAACTCCCAAAGGCTGTGGTCTATAAGTTCAGTCCTGCGTGTTGTTTCTTCACAATGAACACCTTCTTTTAATTTGACTCCAACTTTAATTAAAGTCTATGTCAATACGAAAATCACAACACTGGGTTTGTGAACTGTTTATTGGAATATAGCCAACGTGTATTTATGCTACATTAGGATAATTTTCTGCTTTTTAGCTTGGTTTTTAAGATTTCCATCTTCCTTGTGACACTTGTTCTTGTTTTTCTGTGTATTGTGGTTTTTAGGCCTTTATTTACTAAATAGCGGCGTATGCCCTGCTGTAAAAAACCCAGCTATTGAAATCGTCAGAAAAAAATATGAACTGTAGAGATGTCAGGTAATTGAAAGGAACTACTCTGGGCATCTCTCTCCTATGAGGCTTTGTTTTGCTGACGAGCTTGTGTCTCTTGTGTATTAGCGGAGGAAGAAAAAGTAAAAGGGATACTGTTTTGCTGATTTCCTTGCCTCGCTTGTGTATTAAAGTGAGTGTCTCTTACTTCGGAGGTGGAGCCCTTACCCCGACTCCACCTCTCACTTCCAGGCCGGACAGACAGACAGACACACGCGTAGACGTTTATATATAAGATGAGCACATTAGTTGGTATGGCACTTGATACAATCAAGAGAACAGGTAAATTGACAGGCAAATTGAGGGGAAAGATTTTAAAGCTATGACAGAAATATAAATCTCACACTACTGCTCTTTTCCATATGCAGAATAAGAGAAAAATAAAAAAAAAGTCAGCAAATTAAACAATGAGATCAATTGAAAGGAAGATGACTCAGTGATTGTGAAACAGGTTGGAACAAAAATGTGGAGCCACAGTGGACCCCAAAACTGATCATGAAAACCTCAGACTTAAGGTAAGATGTCCTACACTACTGTATACTATGAAGAGTTTGGAGTTTCAAAATGTTTCAGTACTTTACTGTCAATATCTGCCTATTTTGGCTGAAGATTTCACTACACCAGGGGTGCCCAATACGTCGATCGTGATCGACCGGTAGATCACAAAGGTAGTGCAGGTAGATCGCGTTGCATTCAAAAAGAAATTTTTTTAAATGTTAGTCTATCATATATCCTCCCTATGACATTTGCCACTTGATTGACATACAGGGCGGCCAGTCTGAGATCTCCTTTCTTCTAACACACTGGTCATCCCGCACGCACGATCAAATGCGCAAGCTACTGTAAAACTCCGGCTGTGATCTAGTTAGCCTTCCAATTTATATCGACTTAAGAAGGGATTTAAAAAAAAATTGGGGAGGGTATGAGCTGGATGTGGAAATGGAAGAGGATTTTTTTTCTCACAATGTCACAATCGAAGTGCGTTTGTCTGATCTGGCAATCTATCATTGCTATTCCAAAGAAGGAAAATGTGGAAAGGCAATTTTGAACTGTACATAAAAACTATGAAACTGACTTCCTTCCGAAAGGGAGAAAGAGAAAGGAGAGGGAACTAAAATCGCAGTTAATTGGACAGCCGTCATTTTTCACTCTGAATTTAAAAGCAAAGGCAGACACACCAAAGCATCGTTCCGGGTGAGTCGCTCAATCATTAAGCATAAGAAGTCCTTCCAAGATGAAGAGATGATAAAAAGAGGCCTTCTTTGAGACAGATGGCTAGGAAGAAATTCCTGCTGAGATTTCAAGACCCCTGGCTGGAGAAAAAGGAGTTTCTCCTTGTCATTAAACATGCAGAATACAAGCAACTTAATAATGATCTGACCAACATGTTGAATGAGCTTAACTTAGAGCTGCAAGGAAAAGAGAACTCCATGGTCAATATGATTAGCTCATGTGGCAGCCGGCGTCCATGCCCAGCCGGGACGCCCCTGCACACTACATTTAGGGGGAGCAGCCCTGGACAGTGCAATACCTCCCCCTGGACGCTAGATGGCTGCCCCCCCTGGGCTGGAGTAGTGCCTCGGTTTCCCACAGGGCTCCCTGGGAATTGGAGTTGGGGGCAGCCCTGTTGGGTCCCGCAGGTACCGCCAGGGGGTGCTGTGTTTGGGACTCCTGAGCCCATGTGGGCAACAGATTCATCACACCTGGAAGTGCCGCCAGTACTCGGTAATCAAACACCTGGAGCACTTCCAGGTGACCTATGAAAGGAGCCAGCGACCACCACTCAGAGGCCAGAGTCGGGTGGAGGAGGACAAGGTTGTTAGGGAGGAGTGGTGGTGCCAAGGAAGAGAAAAGTGCTTGTGCTATACTGGTGCTTGGGACTGTGTTGTGGCTGGGGGGATTACAGGGAAGACGTGCCCTCCAGCTATAAAGAAATAAAAGTCTTTTTATTTTACACGTGCCTCCTGTGTCCAATCTGTGTCGGGTCAGGCGCTATATAGCGCTTATCTTACGCTCACTTAAAGCTTTCAAATGAGAAATGCAACATCTGTCCTCAAAGCTGCAGCGCCTTGATTTGGGGAACATCCAAAACCTCGCACCAGAGCTGGAGACACAATGGAAGGCGTGTGCGCAACTTGACAGCATACGCTACACAGAGCAGATTGAAAATTGTCTGTCAGACTTTGACAGACGGTTTCAAGACTCAGCTTTACTTGAGCCAATCGCTACATTTAAGTGTTATCCATTTAGGGAACATGTTGAGGGTGATTCACCCACATCAAAAATTGCAACACTGTTTCACCTAAAACTCCTCTACAGTGGAGGATGAGATTTTGACACTACAGGATGACATTCAGCTGAAGTCTGGGGCTCATGGACAGTTTTGGAACTTACTCACAGAGGAAAAGTACCCAAACATGAGGAAATGTGCTACCTCCTTGACTGCATTATTCGGCTCTACTTATTCATGCCTATTCCCACATGAAGATTAATAAATCGAAATACTATAGTGACCATAAATGTATTGAATTGTTATTGTGTCATAAAGGTTATACACTTACAGTTGTGCTTGAAAGTTTGTGTACCCTTTAGAATTTTCTATATTTCTACATAAATATGACCTAAAACATCATCAGATTTTCACTCAACTCCTAAAAATAGATAAAGAGAAACCAGTTAAACAAATGAGACAAAAATATTATACTTGGTCAATTATTTGTTGAGGAAAATGATCGAATATTACATATTTGTGAGTGGCAAAAGTATGTGAACCTCTAGGATTAGCAGTTAGTTTGAAGGTGAAATCAGAGTCAGGTGTTTTCAATCAATGGGATGACAATCAGGTGTTGAGTGGGCACCATGTGTTATTTAAAGAACAGGGATCTATCAAAGTCTGCTCTTCACAACACATGTTTGTGGAAGTGTATCATGGCACGAACAAAGGAGGACCTCAGAAAAAGAGTTGTTGATGCTCATCAGGCTGGAAAAGGTTACAAAACCATCTCTAAAGAGTTTGGACTCCACCAATCCACAGTCAGACAGATTGTGTACAAATGGAGGAAATTCAAGACCATTGTTACCCTCCCCAGGAGTGGTCGACCAACAAAGATCATTCCAAGAGCAAGGCGTGTAATAGTCGGCGAGGTCACAAAGGACCCCAGGGTAATTTCTAAGCAACTGAAGGCCTCTCTCACATTGGCTAATGTTCATGACCCTAACCACACAAGTCGTTCTACCAAAGAATGGTTAAAGAAGAATAAAGTTAATGTTTTGGAATGGCCAAGTCAAAGTCCTGACCTTAATCCAATCGAAATGTTGTGGAAGGACCTGAAGCGAGCAGTTAATGTGAGGAAACCCACCAACATCCCAGAGTTGAAGCTGTTCTGTACGGAGGAATGGGCTAAAATTCCTCCAAGCTGGTGTGCAGGAATGATCAAAAGTTACTGGAAACGTTTAGTTGCAGTTATTGCTGCAAAGGGGGGTCACACCAGATACTGAAAGCAAAGGTTCACATACTTTTTGCCACTCACAAATAATGTAATATTTGATCATTTTCCTTAATAAATAAATGACCAAGTATAATATTTTTGTCTCATTCGTTTAACTGTTTCTCTTTATCTACTTTTAGGACTTGAGTGAAAATCTGATGATGTTTTAGGTCATATTTATACAGAAATATAGAAAATTCTAAAGGGTTCACAAACTTTCAAGCACAACTGTATGCAAGGTACAACAACATATATTTTATGTATAAAGTATAATAGCACTTTTAATGTAGGTAGATCATTTCGACTTGGTCATTTTAAAAGTAGCTCGCAAGCCGAAAAAGTGTGGGCACCCCTGCACTACACCATGCAGTCTGGTTCATAAAGCAGTATTAGTGCTGTTAAATCTCCTCATAATGGTTCATAAGATCTTAACATTGTGACATTTTTAGGTTCAGGTATTGCAAGGATTGCACTCACACTTTTATCATTAATGTGTAGGCCAACCACTTTAATCCAGTGTCTGAGATACTGTATCTCACTCTGATAATGCAGAAACAAATATTTCACATTCAGCACAAGTTAATAGTCAATGACAAAACCCATTCGGTCTCTTAAATTACAAGAAAAGGTATAAATAAGGCAGACATTTCAATTTTAAATTAAATTCAACTTACTATAAAGGTCACTTCCATTTCCAAGGCCAGCATACTATTCACTAATTACAACTGCAGAATAATTGAAATAAGAAGAATATAACTCAACAAAATATTATGTTAAAATACCATAAGAAAAAAATGACAGGCAATATAAAGTGCAGTAAGGGTATCAAAGGTTTTCATAACCTTAATGAAATTTCACCTTTTCTTGACAAAAAGACTGAAATCAAGACATATTACTGTACATCCGATTTTTCTTTCTTCTTTAATAAATATTGTCAGTTAAAAGATTCTAAATGAAAAAAACAAGTGGATCACTTTGCACAGTGTGCAATCCTGACACCCAACCAAAGAGAATCAACTTACATTAAGTAGTCTGTAAGTCTGTAGTCTGTAAAGGGGAGAAGAAGACGACGAGTCAAAGAATGCATTACTTTACCTCTGCAAATCTATAACTGAAGGCATAAAGACTAAATATTCTTTATTATTTCTCATTCAGATTAAATAAATCAAAGTGTGCAACTGATAAGAGGGTAGTCTCTGATTCCGATTCTGTTTAAAATTTTTTTTGAAAACAACATTTTTAGTAGTTCAAGTTTGGAAAGTCCCTACCAGTTTGTATCGTTAGTGGAAAAAATAAATCACAAGCATTGAAATCATACATACTTGAACAGAGGGTGTCATCTAAGTGTTCGCATTTCTTAGTTATCCTACAAATTCATCTTTCAAATTTTGGACAGTTTATTTTTGATTTTGGTTTAATATGTTTTAAGCCTTTCTAACGTTAATATACCTAACTTTGCAGATTTTGGTAAACAGCCCTGTTAGACAATTTTCTGATAAAAGCAGACTTAATAATAACTCCATTTGCTTTATATTTCCTTTTTAGTTATTCACGTCATGCTGGCTTAATGTTTTTATTTCTCTGTATTTCTGTCTATTTTTGCTAGTAATTGTTGAAAAACAAAATGTATCCCTATGTTGTATTTTTTCTGTGTGCACTTGTTCTGAATGTACTTGTCTAGTACATCTAAGATATTCTCTATCATTTTTCTGTTACCAAGGAAGTGATGAGATAATGAAAATTAATACTTTTTATTTTGTTCCCAAAGACAATTCATACATTAGAATATCCTCTTTATATACAGATATTTGTCACAGACTTTCACAGTGTTTTTAATTTTTTGGACCTTTAGATGTACGAAGATATAGGTGTGTACAAGATCATACCATTTATTTGGGTGCTGATTGGTGCAAAATCATATACTTCCTAGCTGTGTTATGTAAATGAACTTATTTAAGATTTCAGTCTTCTTGACATCCACTTAGAGACATTTGTAACTTTGATCGTAACTATTCTTTATATACAAATATTTCACTGACATACTCCAGGTAAGACTGAAGAAGTTTTAAACTTAAAAACTTGGGTTAATTCTTTTTTTAGGAATTAGAGGCAATCATTTATGAAGCATGATGGGTGTCTTTGGGAAGAGATGGGGTGTGTGACTTTGGAATGGGTTGCATTTGTACTGGAAATCACGTGCTACTGTATGTATTGACATTAAGTATTTGACCACAATATAATGAAAATCCACAGAATATAAACCTGATTACAGAATAAAATGAAATCATTTTGAAAATACAGCGCAGTATAATTTTTGTGAATGGTGGGATTAAGACATACACATTAGACTAACTGGCGAATCTACATTGACTTTACCTCATATGAGGGTTTGTGAGTGTATTTAAATGCTGAACCTTTTGCTCTGTGCTGGTGGATGAAGTTGCTGTCTCCCAGGGCTCTAAGGTGGAGTAAGCAGGTTCAATAATCGATGGCTATAGTAGATTTCAACGTTATGTTTCTGTAATGCAATGTGCCTTTGAACTCTGACACAGACCTAATCCCTGGGTATCTAGTAGTTCATGAACTGAGATAAACCAGGATGAGATTGAAGGATCCAGGCAGAAATAAAAGATGGTGGAAAACAGCTGTTTTTTCATTATCAGGTACCAAGGACATAAAAGTTCACTGTCATGCCATCAATTACTAAAAACAGTTCAAGAGCAATGATGCATGAAACAGAAAAAAAGAAAAATAATCTACCTGCACTGCTTACAAAATGTTCATCTGCCCCCCGTAACCTGTGCACTGAGAGAAAAACAAACAAATAAAATGAAAAATAAACCTGATTCCTCTTAATCTCTTCCAAAAATGTTGATCAATGAAAATAATAATAAAAAAATCACAATAAGCAGATAGCTTAGCTCACTAATTCAATCCCAACAGTTTTCTCTTGATCTTCCTCTAAGACCTCTGCACTCCCTTCTCCTCTACACAATTATCAGAAGGCCAAGGCCACAGACACCATCTACCATCTGTTCTGGTGTTTTATGACACCATGTGTCACCATGCTCACTGTGCTGCTCTCTATGTCTAGCTGCATGTAGGAGGGCAAACAAATCCTTCTCTCAGATTCCTAAACTTTTCCAGGGCTCTTAACTTTGCTTACAGCAGTAATGACAAACAGCTTACAGGCTTTCTCCTTCTGGGTAAGTTAATCTGGCACCTTTTACCTACAGCGATACCAGCCCTTTTATACTTAGGGGCACATGTGGCTCTTTAGGCCTCCAGGCCCAAACATCCCTCAAGTGCACCACCATCCAAAGCTGAACCTTAAGGAGCTCCCCAGCCATTTCATACCAGATAAAACTATTTTGAACCACCTCATATCACCAAAGGTAAGTTCACCATAACTACTTACAAAGAGGAAAATAAGGCCATAGATAGCTATACATTGTGACATCACCTAATACCGTGACGTGGCCCGTCATAGAATTTTGCTAACTTTGCAAAAACACTGATTTTTGGAGTATTGGTAAAATCCCTACCAACAGATTTGGTCAAAACTCAGACCATAAAGAAAAGAAATAATATCTTCTGTGTGTAGAAAGTAAAAATATTCAAAGTAATTACACACTGACAAGTTTGAAACTAGAATGTGGAACTATTGCTCTGTAGTACCACATGGTGTGAAGAGACTTATATGGCACCAGCATTCGACTAAAACTATACAACACACTTGTGAGGTCACATCTGGAGTATTGCGTGCAAGAGTGGTTACCATACTACAGAAATAACTGCAGATGTATAGCATACCTTTAATTTTCTCCTTAACAGAGGTCAGTTTGTTGAGGCTGACAATTCTATCTGTGCAGTCCATCATGCATCAAAAGGTGCTTCACAAGTCACAGAGATCACCCCTACACTGCTTTTATTAATTATTTAAATATAGTTTTAGCTACTCACAAAGAGACTCACTTTGATACGTGTCTGAAAAATAAATACTTGTGTTTAAAATTACTGTAGTAGGGTGTTGTACCGTGTTAGCCATTATGAATGTGGTGAGAAGTCAAGCAAAATGACACCTTTAATTGGCTAACTAAAAAGATTATATATTTTAATTTTAGTTAGCCAATGAAAGGTGTAATTTTGCTTGACTTCTCACTACATTTAAAATTACTGACATTCTGGAACACAGATCTCGAGTTGTAAGTTCAACCCAAGTGTTTAAAATATGAGAAAAGTCATAATCTATGTAGAAATGCTACACTTTTAAAGAGAAGAGAAAAAGTTATGCACTGTCTATTCATTTTTTTTCCTGCTTTGTTTAAGCCCTGGATCAAGTGAATCGATGGACATTCTCAACTAAAAGGTTTGTAATTTTAAGGTCATTTAGAAAATGTCAGCAGTTTAGCTTCTTTAAAGAGAATGAGAAATGAAAAGAATCAAAAATGACTGAAGTGTATCATTTTCCAAATGTCTCTTCAAAAATCCATTCATCCATTTTCTGATTCCACTTTGTGAGAATCCACCATAATATATTTGTAGCCTTCATGTGTAGGTTAGCAGAGCAGCTCCAAAATAAACTCATGCTCAAGATACATTGTAATAGATAGACAGAACTTTATTTCTGCCCATGGGGAAATTTGGCTTTTTACAGAAGCTCATTAGCATATGAATAAACTAAATCTAGTCTTTTAAAGTTTGAGTGAAGGAAATCAATAGTACCTGATTTTTTATTGTGTAGTGTTCTACGTGAGTGTCAAATGTAACTAGGTATTTTAAGATGTAGTGAAAGAATAAATAAAGCAATGAAGCCAAAAACTACAAATGGAATAAGTAGTTCTAACTATAATCCATCCATTTTTAACGCCATTTGGTTCATCAAAAGCTGTGCAATGTTGGAGGCTAAGGCAACAACAATTGGAGCAATTCAGGAATCAGCTGTTGGCTCGATGCTAGTCCGTTGAACAGTGAAGTCATTTACACCAGGCCAGTTCTTAATTGCCCATCAGCCCAACATAAGAGGGAGTTCCAAAAGTCCACTCCCATGGACATTTGAATTTGTTCCCTGTGGTTTATTTTTTCAAAGCACCTTTTCTGACTGTTCCTTTCCTGAATTTTTGAGGTTTGTAGGTCATCATGGAGACAAGAAATACATGTTGAAGTGAATGTGGTGCACGAGTGAATGCCCATGGAGCTTTATAATGCATTTCAAGTGTTATAACACAAGCTTTATAATGGACTGATGAGGCCTCATCTGGAGTACCGTGTGCAGTTTTGGTCTCCAAGCTATAAAAAGGACATAGCAGCCCTAGAAATGGTCCAGAGAAGAGTGACAAGGCTACAGGGGATGAATTGTGAAGAAAGATTAAGCAAAAGTAGATTAAGAGGAGACATGATTGAAGTTTTTAAAATTATGAAGCGAATTAGTAAAGTGGATTGAGACTGTTACTTTAAATGAGTTTATGATGAACACAGGACACAGCTGGAAAATTGTTAAGGGTAAATTTTGCAAAAACATTTGAAAGTTTTTCTTTATACAGTAAACCATAGACACTTGGAATAAGCTACCAAGTAGCATGGTAGACAGCAGGACTTTAAGGACTTTCAAAACTAGGCTTGATGTTAATTTAGAAGACCTAAAGTCAGTGGATAGGACTGGCAAGCTTTGTTGAGCTGAATGTCCTGTTCTCGTCTAGATTGTTCTAATGTTCTCCAAAGAGAACAAATGAGTGCTCATGCACTACCACATTTACATTATGGTTTATCTACAGCAGAAAGCTTCAAGAAGCTGAAAAGATAATCTAGGCAACCAAGAACTGACTTGAAAAAATGTCTAAAAGTGATTTGCCCTGTTTCAGGCATATACACAAAGGAATATTTGGCTGATTTTTCCAAAATCTCAAGAGTAGTTGTCCCAAGTGCAAGTTGAACAACTGGTTCCTTCACCTTGATAATGCTCCTGCACATTGGGGCACTAAGACCATCCTCTTCATCAGTGCCTCTGGGATCAGCCCTTTGGAGACCCCACCCAACTTTCTTGACCTGGCCCCTTGTGATTTATGATTCTTCAACAAAATTCAACAAAATCAAAGCCAACATTTGTGGAAAATCATCGAGAAGATGCAATCAAGGTAATGAATAAAGAGCTGGCAACGCTGAAAAAAGATTACTTTTTGGGGCGCTTTGAAAAATGGATGCACAGATTGCAGAAGTGCATTGATGTCAGCAGCAATCAAGTAAAGAAGCAGGGAATGTATATGCTTTCTGAGGAAAAAAATAAATGGGGGATAATTTCTTCTATTTCTATAAAAGCAAATGGACTTTTGGAACTCCATCTACCACTACAGGGTTACGGGGGTCTGCTGGAGCCATTCCCAGCCAATACAGGGCGCAAAGGAGGAAACAAACCCCGAGCAGGGCGCCAACTCACCGCAGGGCACACACACCCACACACCAAGCACACACTAGGGACAATTTAGGATCGTCAAATCACCTAACCAGCACGTCTTTGGACTGTGGGAGGAAACCAGAAACCCACGCAGACACGGGGAGAACATGCAAACTCCACACAGGGAGGCCCTAGGAAGCGAACCTGGGTCTCCTAACTGTGAGGCAGCAGCGCTACTACTGCTATCCCTCATATAATGAATTGGTATATGGGAATAAACCACAGTGAACTCTGGGAAGGTGGGCAAACTGCACACAGACAGTGAATGAGCTGGAATGTTTACCCAAGTTTGTGTGGCTATTGTAGCAACCCCGGCTGAATGATGGTCAACTCTCAGACTGAATGTTTATTACCATTTCCGAGATCTTGTTTCATAAACACACCGTAAGAGCTATTAAGGCAAAGTACAAAATAAAAAGCATTTAAATAACTTAACATAAGCATTTGCAACTTTTGTTTTACATATAACACAGAGAAATTAATACCTTGTTCACTTTTCAGCAAGGTGCTTGTTTGTTAACCCCATATGTCGCCATTTTCCTTTCCTATTCCTGGCAAAAACTGCACAATTAATTATGAAAACCAACGACACCCAATAACTTATCAAATTAAAAGTCACGCGAACGCTTTGATTCAAGCCCTGCTGACGCATCATGTGTCCTTTACAGCTATAAGACAGCCATGCTAACCACTCTGTCACCTGAGCTAATTACTCTAAAACTGGAAATGTTAATAAAAAAAGAACTGTCATGCCCAGCACGCTAAGCCTTCTTGAGAGCTGAATTCACAATAATTAATTTAATTAGCAATTTGAGAGTGAGAGTAAATAGTATAGCGACAGAATATGGGCAAGGCAACCCTGCCAGTCCTTTGATTAGCAAGCGTTCACTGCAGCTCTATTTAAGTCTGATCTCTCTTTGCATGACATTCTTTCCTCCGTGTATTTAAAGTGTGCTTTTTATAACTGAGGTCCTATCTGGGGCTCTTAGGTGAAAATTCTTTTAGAACTTAGAAAGAAACCCCATCTTATATCAGGCAGGTAAAGTAACTTGCTCAAGGTCACCTACCAACAATCAGCTTGAATTTGAACCTACAAGCTTGGAGGCACAGATCAAACTCCTTTTCCATTAGACCACATTGCAGCCATTATTTTACTCTGGTTGTAATTTCAAATGGATTAAAGCATTAAAAATATTCTAGACACCACATTCATGTTTTATGTTTCTCCTAGTTAAAGCTAGCTTGGAAAAAAAAAGAATCAAAATGGCAATTGTATGACTGCAGCTGTGTGACTGCGAGTTACTGTGGTGAGTGGTTTACAAATTAGGCTCTTGTCTGAGGTGTCCTTTAAAATAGAACAGTGAGACACAGGGGCACAGTGCTCTTCAGTTCCTGCGAATGTAATTCACTCAGATGCTTTTGTCACCCATTAACCAACATTTTAAAAGCAAAGCATGTGCTTGCATTTTATTTTAAATCAAGTTAATGAGTGTGTTTGATCACACAGTCCTCATTAGGATTCAGAGCTGGGTGGCTGTTTTTCATGTGTAGTTCACTTTTATCCTTTTGATCCGCTAGTGTTTTTCTTATTGATTTCAACACCAGCTGGTAGGACGTGGAATCTAGTCTACATCTTCTGATTATTAAGCAGACATCTGGTGTAGTACAGGCAGGCTCTTCAAGTATTATCTCATGCTGAGATGAAACCAAGATAAACAACGTGCATCCAATGTATAGGTGTCTAAACATGGCAAGATCCTGGCCTGGTTCAGATTTACAGCAACAATTTAGCCAAACAGCAGACCATCACAGAAATCATTTTTTTTTAAAGCCATAAAGAGTTTTCAAATTAAACAATAAATTAATGATGTGCTTTTTCTTGGAAATACAGCTGGGGCCAAGGATTCACTCAAGAATTAGCAGGCCTAGCAGAAGGAAATGTTGAAGATTGTGTCTTCTGTGCTTCTCCAGATTCTGAAACAAAAGGATTGGTTAATGTCAGTAAAGCACTTGCTACTTATATATTGTGATCATATTTCTTCCCAGGATGCCATAATGAGACTATGAAATCACGGACAACAGAGGTCAATCTTCGACTCATCTTCCTCTGTGCTATGAATACAGGAAACGTCGCAGAACATTCCAAGACAAAGCTGATTGGCTTCCTCTGAGTTGCTCATCGTCTTTGTCTTATTGGCCCCCAAATTTATGTTAGAGGTCTTTACAAGAATAAGTAACCCTGGCTAGGAAGACACCAGCTCCTTCCTGATATGGTGCCCCTTCACCACCTTGTGTAAACACAAACTTGCAAATGAGGTGGGAAGACATCAAAGCCTGTCAAGATTCTTTATTTATTTCACACTTGAATCATCCCAGTAACTTACTCAGGATTTTTTTTATAAATGGTGCCAAGCATTCCACTTTAATTTCACCTCTTGGTATTTTGTTCAGGATTTCAATAGTAGTTTGTGTGAAAAATTACATACTGGATTCTGATTTTGAATGCACTTCGCCAGTGTTGTTGGACCAATGATTAATGACTTTTTTTTTTTTTTTTTAGAATTTTGAAGTCCGCCATTCAGCCCTCATGTAGCCTTTTCTGTTTAATTCTGAAATGGTTCAGTCCCCTTAGGCTAAGTAGAGCATGTACTTTGCCTCAGGAATGGACATGGTCTGCAACATTTCATCTCTTCCTTTGTGTTTTTTGAAATGTCCAGATTTTCACTCTGTATCCTAGAGGCAGTCTCTGTAACCAGGTGGTAGTATGCATACATTTTGTGATTAAATATTGTTCCAGGACACATCCACGCTGGGAGGGCCGGGGGAGCCAATCTATCCAGAGCATTACCTTCCCTGGAGCGCTAGATGGCAACCCCCCCCCGGGTTGCAGAAGTTCCTAGGACTCCTGCAGGGTTTCATGGGAGTTGGAGTTCGGTGCAGCCCTGTTGGGATCCATGGGCACTGCCAGGGGGTGCTGTAGCTGCTACTGAGTCCTACAGGGCAGCTCTTCCACCACCCCAGGAAGTGCTGCCGGAAATAGGTCATCAAGCACCTGGAGCACTTCCGGGTGCCTTATAAAAGGAGCCAGTAGCCACTACTCTGGGAGCCAGAGTCGGGAGGAGGGAGACAAAGCTTGCCAGGAGGAGTGAAGGAGGAAAAGAAGAAGAAAAAGGAAAAGAATTGTATTTGCTTATTGTGCTTGTGTTTGGGACTGTGTTGCTGTGCTTGTGGGAGATGGGGAAGACGTTTCCCACAAGGGAAAAGAAAAACTAAAAGCTCTGTGTGCTTTGAACTTGTGTCCTACGCCTGTCTGTGTCGGGGCTGGCCTTTACAATATAATTCTTTATTTAAATAAGCAACACAATCATACTACTGCCTCTATGTAAACCTGGGTTTAAATCTCTCATTAGCCACTGTGTGTTCTTCCAGTGTTTATGTGTTTTCTTTGGGTTCTCCAGCTTCTTAAAGACATGTTCCTTAAGGTGGACTGTTACTCATTAATGACCCAGTAGGAGTGTGTAGAGGTGTGTGTGTGCGTGTGTGTGTATGTAAGACATGAGACTGACTACCATTCCCTCCAGGCCTGTTCTGGCTTATTCCCTGCATTTTTAGAAGAGGTTTTATCTCACTCTGTGTCTGTATTAGAACAACTGGAATATTTATGCAACCTACAAATGTATTAAATGAGAATAATGAGTGAGGGATTTAGTTTTCAAAATCAACCCCAGTTCTCACTCCAAAAAACATCAACTAACATACAGATTTAATATAAACAAAAAAACATAAAAACATAGTATTAAGAAAGTCTTCCTAAACGTATCTAAAAGCATATATTTAAGAGCTTCGTTCAGTATATAAGAGAATGGTCAAAGAGGAAGGGAAGTGAAGCAAATTAAGAACAGGAAGATATTGTAAAATATAAAGAGTAAATTTCAGAAACTCTCAGTTCATGTTCTTTTGAAGCTTTCACACCTGAAGAATTTGCTAACCTCCCAGGAGCTACAGAGAATATTAATTAAACAGAAGAGAAGAGAGCTACTGGGATTAAAAAAGTTCAGATTGAATAAATAGTTGGGAAGGGTAACATTTACCAAAGAGAATTCAAGGTGGAGATTATATGTGCATACCCACAACATACATTTTTGTAATTCATTGCAAACTAAAAAATTCCTGAAGACTGGAAGGAAGAAAATGTCCTATTTATAAAAAAAAGAGAGATTTGAGCTGACCCTCATTCGACCTGGTGTGGTGCTGAGGTGTCACCCATTGCACAGCTGTACTCGGGTCCTAATTTGGGATCCTGAGGGTTGCCAAGCATTGCAGTGGCAGATTTAAGATTTAATTCTGTGGTGGACACATGTCAACAGAGGATGGTGAATAAGTGATGCAGGATCTACAGGTCCAGTTTACATTACTTCAGTATCCTCTCTTTCTTGACAGCAGCTACATACTCAGGAGGAAAGTGCTTAATGCTGTTTGTGATACTGTAGTATATACTTGTAGGAAAACAGGAACAAACAAGGCGCTAGCTCCCATAATTCTTTGTGTGATGAATAGCAAACAGAGGAAATACTCATGTGTAATGGCACAGCGTTATGCAAGCACTGTACTTTGCTCTGCATTTTTTCCCACTAAATCTGAATCATTTTTTTGATTGTGAGTGTGAGATAATTAATGTGTGTATAAGTGAACATTTGTACATGTAATGTCACATAGCAGGATCTCAGTGTATTGTTTAAGGCAAGGGTCCTCAATCACGGACCTGGAGGGCCGCAGTGGCTGCAGGTTTTTGCTTCAATCCAATTGCTTAATAAGAAGCACTTATTGCTTAAGTAACACTTCTGCTTCACTTTAGTTGTCTCGCTCATTCAGATTTTGAACCCTTATTGCTTATTTTAGTCTTAAACAGCTGTATTCTTGACAATAACATGCAAATGACAAAAGAGGCCAGCATTTCTCCATTTATCTTGTTACCATTTATCAGGCACTATTGGGTTTAATTAAATACTTGGAAGGAAAGTGAAGAGAAAGAAGTGAAGGACTGAGAATTACTTCTCCATTTTAGCCTACAAATCATTTGGATGATATCCTTAGAAAGGAGAAGAAAATCTAGTATATGAGAATGACCTGACATAGCAGAGTTAAAGCCCTAACAAGACATGAAATGAAATTATTGGCAAGAATTGCTTTCTAATTAAGCAACCGGGTTAGAACAAAAACCTGCAGCCACTGCGGCCCTCCAGGACTGTGAATGAGGACCACAAGTTTAAGGCATGGGAAGTAGCAAAATTAGATATACAGTCATATGAAAAAGTTTGGGAACCCCTCTTAATTCTTTGGATTTTTGTTTCTCATTGGCTGAGCCTTCAAAGTAGCAACTTCCTTTTAATATATGACATGCCTTATGGAAACATTAGTATTTCAGCAGTGACATTAAGTTTATTGGATTAACAGAAAATATGCAATATGCATCATAACAAAATTAGACAGGTGCATAAATTTGGGCACCCCAACAGAGATATTCCATCAATACTTAGTTGAGCCTCCTTTTGCAAATCTAACAGCCTCTAGGCGCCTCCTATAGCCTTTGATGAGTGTCTGGATTCTGAATGGAGGTATTTCTGTCCATTCTTCCATACAAAATCTCTCCAGTTCAGTTAAATTTGATGGCTGCTGAGCATGGACAGCCTGCTTCAAATCATCCCATAGATTTTCGATGATATTTAAGTTAGGGGACTGTGACGGCTATTCCAGAACTTTTCCCTCTGCATGAATGCCTTTGTAGATTCTGAACTGTGTTTTGGGTCATTGTCTTGTTGGAATGTCCAACCCCTGTGTAACTTCAACTTTGTGACTGATGCTTGAACATTATCCTGAAGAATTTGTTGATATTGGCTTGAATTCATCTGACCCTCAACCTCTAACCTGAAATAGCCACACAGCCCCACAGCCTGATGGAACCTCCACCAAATTTGACAGTAGGCAGCAGGTGTTTTTCTTGGAATGCAGTGTTCTCCTTCCGCCGTGCAAATCGCTTTTTGTTATGACCAAATAACTCAATTTTTGTCTCATCAGTCCAAAACACTTTGTTCCAAAATTAATCTGGCTTGTCTAAATGAGCATTTGCATACAACAAGTGACTCTGTTTGTGGTGCGAGTGCAGAAAGGGCTTCTTTCTCATCACCCTGCCATACCGATGTTCTTTGTGCAAATTGTGCTGAATTGTAGAATTCAGATACAGATACACCATCTGCAGCAAGATGTTCTTGCAGGTCTTTGGAGGTGATCTGTGGGTTTTCTGTAACCATTCTCACAATCCTGTGCATATGCCGCTCCTGTATTTTTCTTGGCCTGCCAGACCTGAGTTTAACAGCAATTGTGCCTGTGGCATTCGATTTCCTAATTACATTCCTTACAGTTTAAACCTCTGAGATAGCTTTTTGTAGCCTTCCCCTAAACCATGATACTGAACAATCTTTGTTTTCAGATCTTTTGAGAGTTGTTTTGAGGAGCTAATGCTGTAACTCTTCAGAGGAGAGTCAAAGGGAAGCACAATTTGCTATTCACCACCTTAAATACCTTTTCTCATGATTGGACACACCTGTCTATGAAGTTCAAGGCTTAACGAGCCAATCCAACCAATTTGGTGTTGCAAGTAATCAGAATTGAGCAAGTTACATCCATTCAAATCAGCAAAATTACAAAGGGACTCAAATTTTTGCACAGCCAGTTTTTCACATTTGATTTAATTTCATACAACTAAATACTGCTTCACTAAAAATCTTTGTTCGGAAAACACCCCAGTAGTCAGATGTTCTTAGGAAATGAAAGACATACCACTGTTATCTTTTTTGTTGAACGTAATGTAAATTATTATGCAGGCTGAGAGGGGTTCCCAAACTTTTTCATATGACTGTAATTATGCTTTGAAAGACTGGAAGATTTTTGTTTTAGTAGAATCATTGCAGTCTACAGTTATTGTGCAGAAGTGATTAAAAGGCTTACAGGATGCAAAGCTACATGGCCTGCTAAGTGGTATGTAGCTCAACAGAGGTATGCAATATAATTCATTCATTAAATAATGTGTGAAATTTGGTCTCACATTACAAAAGGAATAATAATAGTTTTATAGAAAGTCCAGAGAAGAGTTAATAGACTTATTATTTTATATGTATAGGCATGAAGAATGATTGAGGAGTATATCTCAAAAGGCTGAGATATAAATAGTGAATATAGTAAATGAAAAGTTGGGCAGGCAAAATGGGTGGAATTTTCAATGTAAGTCTACCAGACATCCTTAAAAGATCCCTGCAAAAAGGCCAGGAATATACAGTGTTTTAAAATTGGAGGTAATCTTTATATCCTCCAACTGCTTTGGCTCAATGAGACAACACAGAGTTCTGGTGATTTGACACAATGATCAAGATTAACCAGGCCTGGCTGTAAAATACTAATTTATCAGAGATTTTCCTTCCAGCGCAAAATGTAAGTAAAAGAATAAAATAAAATATGACTCATTGCAGGTGAAAGGGTGGAACCCTAACCCATAGACCATGAGGGTAAAGCAGAGATCAGAACAGTACAGCATCAGTACAAGTGATATTAGAGTGCCAAACAGCAGCAAATAAAATGGAAAAGATCAAGTGGCCACCAACAGCTGAATTAAAGCAGAATCAATGTCCATTCTTTCAAAAATAGTGATTTTTCCAGACATTTGATCAATGGAACACATTTTGCTTCTAGTGACTTATCGGCAGTCTTACTCTGTTGCTAGTCTATTTTCAAGTTAATGTAATGATTTATTGAGACTAATATTGAGATTCATTTATTTCAGAAATGACCTGTAGTAAAAGGAAAACTACAGGTCCACTTCGTTTGAGTGCAACCAATTGAACAGACCTTATATTTTATCAAAGCGACACAGTACAGAGTGGTTTTCACTAAGGTTGCAGACATTTGAATAGTAACCAATTATTTGTACACCCTGTTGTTCACTCAACTACTTGCCTTTTTCTTAGCTGTGCGATGAACTGAATTAAAATTTCTCCTTAGTTTTAACAGTTATCTATATGGTAATCTTACATAACAGCCTGCCCCAAAATATTGAAACAAACAAGCACACTATGACTTTGTTGAACACTTCTCCGTAGGTCACACCACTTGGAACAGCAGCATCAACACAGTAATGATAAATTATTGTTTATATGTATTTTTAACTACACAATAGGCATGTTAAGTGATTTTTGCTCAGAGTCACACAAGGTGTCATTAATGGATATTTTATAACTTGCAGTCCCATTGCTTAACTATTAGATGATGCAAAATATTTGACAGGAAAGAGTATTTTTAGGAGCAGAAATGTCCCTCATCCTATTATTGTGTACCTTACTGTAAGACCATATAAGCAATCTAGAAAGCAAGCTTCTTGTTTTACAGTGAGACTGGAATAAAGAAATAAAGAGGCTCCACTTATCTCATCTACATAGGATGCCACTAGGGGATTGAGGCATTCAGAAATAAAAAGCCTAAGCATTTTAACCTGACCATTCTTTACAGTGTTAGATAAAGAAGCTTGAGAGAAAGA
>JANRMT010062819.1:32124133-32147963 GCA_026402145.1 Polypterus bichir lapradei
TATCTATCTATCTATCTATCTATCTATCTATCTATCTATCTATCTATCTATCTATCTATCTATCTATCTATCTATCTATCTATCATATATACCTGTCATATCTATCTATCTATCTATCTATCTATCTATCTATCTATCTATCTATCTATCTATCTATCTAATACCGTCAGACAGCAGCTTCTGTAGTTCTGTGGTGATGTCGTCTTTCATGAGAAAGGCCCTGCAATGTAGAATTTGAGTGACCAGAATCATTTCAGGACTGATAAGTAGATATTCATGAAAATCCCCAAGTTAACTAGGACAGTGAACAGTCAGTTTCAGCAATATTTGTGGTAACATTCAGAGTAGTACAACTGCTATCATGAAACAGTTTGAACTTTTGATTTTTTTTTAACATCAAAACCTAACTACCTTGATGTGTGATACAGAAGAAACAATTAGAGAGAGTCAATTTGCTATACATTTTCATACAGGAAAAAAGGTGGTTGCTATAGACTTAAATGAGATCATAACAATTCATATGTAATCATATTTTAGTTCCATTGTCAAGCAGATGAGGCAGCTGAAGAGCAAAGCATGTGAGGGACCTTATAATGTGAACCACAAGCTTGTCAGCTGAGGGTGGTCTTTGTTGGTCTGCTGGCTCATTTAATAAAATGTTTTTGCTTCAGATACCCTTCAGTGTGTGGAATATGCCTTGCAGAGCCGTAAGTGTCATCACAGTGTCTAGAACTTCAGTACCTGCACTGATACATGACCATAACTTCCAAACAGACAAGTTCACTTTCTTCTCTGTGGATCCTTTGCATTCTGAATAGTGTTTCATTTACCTGAACAGGAAATTTCAGTTTCAACTGTCTTTTTTGCATGCTGAGAGGCTAATTCCACTGCACAAGCAATGGCCATGGCTTTTGCAAGAGTCAAACACTACCTTATAGGAGAAGATGTTCACATAAAAGTTTTAGAAATGAATAGGTCTTTTGTTTCATCATACAGAGAGCCAAATTTGCATGATTTTGTCAAACGTTTTAAATCAGCCACATACTGTGTCACGGAATCAATCATGCAATTTCCTCATTGGTAAAATTGAAGCTATTTTAAAATTACATTCTTTTTGCCTTGATGAAATGTCCATCTTAAAGTATGACAGTACATTCTGAAAGTTGCAGAGTCCTTTGATACTGAGACCAAGTGCTGGGAAATGTTTTATTCTAACAGCTGTAACAGGCTTCAGTCCACTGTTAGCGGGCAGGTTAGAAATGAAAAGGTTTACTAGGAGATATGTTAGGTTTGCTATGAGATTTGTTAGGTTTGCTAGGAGATTTTACTAAGCCATTAAATCTTGTTTTTGTTATTGTTAGATTTATTGATTTATCAAGAAATGTGTGTTTGAGATTATTTAGCTTATTTAAAGAAATATTGTCAAGTAAATTTTGTTTACCCCACTAGATTTTTTTTCCTAAATAAAATAGTTGTTCTGTTTTTGTATAGCAAAAAATGCCAGTTTCTAACAGTCATCACACCTTGTGTTTCTTGATGTACTTCGTGGTGTGTTTTGGATCCTTGTCTTGTTGTAGAAGCCATCATTTTCTCAGCTCCAGTTTTCTGACTGACTGTCTGACATTCTCTTCAAGGATTTGTTTATATTTATTGGAATCCATTCCTCCCTGAACACACTTCAGGTTTCCTGC
This sequence comes from Polypterus bichir lapradei, assembly GCA_026402145.1. NCBI lineage: Eukaryota > Metazoa > Chordata > Cladistia > Polypteriformes > Polypteridae > Polypterus > Polypterus bichir. Next base: position 32,125,825 of record JANRMT010062819.1, read on the forward strand.
TTGTGCCGCTAGCAGCCACACAATCCCAAAGCATAACAGATCCATCCTGTAGTTAACAGTTGTCGAGGTGTTCTTTTCTTCAAATGCTGCTCCTTTTCTTTCCAAACAAACCGTTCATGGTTGTGGCCAAAGAGTTTGATTTTTAATTGCATCTATTTACACACTTGATTCCAAAAATATATTGTTTTACATACAGGATGCTGTTTTTTGTGATGAGACCACTATGGTTTCCTCTGATGGGTCCTCTGTGCTTCTCCTTTCCTATCTAAACCTGCCTGCAGGTCCCTTGTAGTCATAAAGAGGGTGTTGCTTCCTGTACAGCATATAAGCTGTCCTATCTGCTGATCTTCTTGGTCTACCAAATCTTGTCTTAACCTCCACAATTCCCCTTACCTGCCTTTTCATAATGATATTTCAGAATGTAGAAATTGTTAGCTGGAAGTCCTTTAAAATCTTTCTATATCCATCTTCTGCTTTGTGGGCATCCGTTAGTTTATTTTTCATATCCTTAGAAGAGTCCATGGTTGCTGAGTGTTGCACAATGTTTGAAGGCACAAAACTGTGATCATCTGACACTTCTTAATGACAGTTCCTGGCCAGACTAGCATCTACCAAGCTAAGCCAGACCAGACCAATGACCTAATGAGACCTTACAACTGAAAGGTGGCCCAAACATTTGCAAATGCCACATTTACTCTTTCATTTTTTTGAAATTTTTTAGTTCATCATACAAATGTTAACCGTGCATCTTCATGAAAATATCACTGTTTTAGCTTATTTGCTCTCTAAGTTGTATTTACTATTTTTTACTTCAAATGTCAACAAAATATGAAATTTGATTTGAACGAATATTACATTGAACTATACATCAAAGCGTAGAGTTCAGCATGAATTTCATTTAGAAATAATATAATGAAATGCTTATTTAATTTAAGCCAAACAATAATGTCAGTAATTCTTTTATAAAAACTTTCTTCTTCCTTTTTTTTGACCAAATACTAAAAACCTCCATCTCTGCAAATCTGTTTAAAGTTACGTGCTGTTTTCAGCATCTAGTCGCTCATTGTTATATCTCTCTGTAAAGAGGCTGCTTTTGACAAAGAGCAAATTTTTCACATAATCTGAACTGGTGGTCCTGTTGTGCTTTTGAAGATTAAGTGGTTTTTAGCATAGTTTAACTCCTAAGTAACAACTTCCATGGGGGTTTTAGTGGTACTTGGAATGTAAGGCAGACAAGAAAATCATAATAAACAGGGATGAAAATGAATATAACTTTAATGTACACCCAGAAAGCGTCTACAACAATTATGTTGGGATGAAGGAGTTAACTGTGCAACTGGAGGTTATGTAGAGTGTGAGTGAAAAGGGACTTTTAGTGCTGCCCATTGCTGGATCTTGCAGGTATTCTTCTGTTTGATACACTTAAAAGAGTCATTAAGTCTTACTTTTTACAAAATAATCAAGACAAGATACTGTAGCTGTGTTTGACAAAGGTTTCAAAATAGTTCAAATACAGCAACAAGATAGGCACTAGAAACAACAACAACAACACCAACAACAACAACATTTATTTATATAGCACATTTTCATACAAAAATGTAGCTCAAAGTGCTTTACATAATGAAGAATAGAAAAATACAAGACACAGTAAGAAAATAAAATAAGTCAACATTAATTAATATAGAATAAGAGTAAGGTCCGATGGCCAGGGTGGACAGAAAAAACAAAAAAACTCCAGACGGCTGGAGAAAAAAATAAAATCTGCAGGGATTCCAGACCATGAGACCACCCAGTCCCCTCTGGGCATTCTACCTCACAGTCCTCTTTGGATTTAGGGTTCTCACGGAAGGACTTGATGATGATGGTCATGTAGACTTCTGGCTTTTGGTCCATCAATGTTGAAGCACCATGATGCTTTGAGTAGGTGGAGGTGGCGCAAGCCGCTACCACAAAGAAACCGGATAAAGAAACAGAAGAGAGAGTAGGGGTCAGTACAGATTTTAGAGCCACCATTAATAGTTATTATAATGAATTGAACATACAGAGTATCAGGATTAAATTAAAGTGAAGTTATGAGAAGGCCATGTTAAAGTAATACTCTCTGTACAAAAAAAAATCATAATCCAAGTGTCTTCCTTTTGAAGATTTTAGTGAAATTCAAAGCAAACCGTTCACACAAAAAATAGAAAAAAAAGTTAATATTACTTGCGAAAAAAGAAAAGGGAAACAGGGAAACGTATGATATTCTGCTTAAATATCCAGGTTATATTTCTTAAGGTTCTATGTAACATTTTATGTAACGTTCTATGCAACTGTCAGAAATCTCCATGCCCTTAATGTCTGTCTGACTGTTCACGTTTATTTCTAGCTGTCTAACTTCAATCTGTGAGATATTCTACTGTCACAGAGAGTTACGATTATGAACATTCCATTTTCTGTAACTTATACAAACTGAATCTTCTATAGTCTATGTTAAGGTATATTATATTCAAGTTGAAGGTAGGCAGATTAAGGATTATTTACCATTAACATTAACTAAAGGGATTTGGCTCTTATAGACACTTTTTCATATTTTTTCTCCCTAAAATACTGTGTTTCTGTTTTTTTTTTTTTTATTCTTCAATACTGAAAATTAAATGCACAACCTGAGTCCCACATAAATCTGTATGATGGGAGGCGGTGCTCCTCCCATCACACATCTGCTGCCAGGAACACACCAAGGAGGCAGAAACGTGTTAGTTTTATTAAAAAATACTCAAAAGATGGATACACAAAAGAGAGAACTTAAAGTACAAAAAAAAAAAAAGACAAACCCTGCGTTCCCCTCTGGGCCTTTACAAACCTGAACGCGTGTCAATCAGATAGGGTGGATCACCCAATTGCTCAACACAGTACCCTTTTTTACCTTCCTGTTGACTACCCCGAGCCTTTAATTTCCATTAAAGGGCCAGGTACTCCTTCAGAAACTATGTGACCATAAGTGATCAGGAGCTCTTACAACTTCTGTTATTTCATTTTCTTTACATGGACTGGTCAGGAGTCCACTGTTGGGTCACCTGCTCCACAGTCAACTGGGGAAAGCATTGCACTGTTCCACTCAGACCATCTCTATCTCTCTCTATCTGTATCTGTATCTTGATCTCAAACTTGATCTCTATCTGTATGTCACACTCACATTGGCATCAGCCGCACTGCTTCATTCCTTTCTGGGATGCACAGCAGATATACAGGTTATACCACCCCTTTAGCCCTCCCTGTGCATGCCCACTGGCATTTACAGAACCTCTTATGTGGCCCAGTGTGGCTCTCACGTTTGCTAGGAGTTTTTTTTCTGAATAACTGTAGCAAGCAGGATGTATCTGAACCTTAATCTTCTTTAAGTTTTTACAGAAAGGGTCCTTTACTGGCAGCAGAAAGCACTTCAGATTATCGGTAGCTGAAAGAGCCACATGGCAAGTGACAGCAGGCTTGGCCCTTTGGATTTCGAAGTGGCTCACAAAGAGATGTTTGGGGGTCTTGTCCCAGGCACTCCAATTAGATGTACACACTCACTTTTCATTTGTGGGAAAGCTTCAGCTACCCTTGGATCCTTCAGGTTGCTTTATATAAAATCTATCAACTTCTTTGGTTGGCTAATATAAAGGTAGCTGTCTGTTACTTGCTTAAAATTGCTTATTTGTAATGTCATTTGAATGTTTCTAGTTGTCATTGATTGACTTTTTTTCCTTAAGAGTCCATTGAAATAAAAGCTGAAAGGACCCACTGTGGTGTAGTGGTAAAAGCTTTGGACTTCAAACCCTGTGGTTGTGGGTTCAAATCCCACTACTGGCAGCCCCAATAAGTAATTGGACCTGCCAGTGCTTCAATTGGAAAATCAAATGAAATGAAACCAATTGTATCATAAATGTTGAAAGTTGCCTTGGATAAAGGTGTCAGCCCAATAAATAATTATAAACACACATGGCAACTACCAAAAAGAATGGCACACAGCCAAATTTGCACATCAGCACCCAAGATAACCCTGGTCTGTGCCATCCTGGCATTTACTTTCCTTCTTGAACCCTCTTGGCTGAATACACTGTTGTAATCTCTGGCACATTTTTAGAATTTTTTGAAGCAAGCACTATAACTTTGGCTTAAAGGAAAAAAAATGTGTTTTTGCCTCTGCATATGCATACAGTATGTACGGGTCAGTGGATAAGGTCAGCTCACTCTTACCATGTATCTGATTCCTTAATCAATAAAAGTATAATATCTGCCGAGTTTTCAAGACTGAAAGCGTGACGGGTATATTGAGAATATGCCATTCAGAAAACATTCAGTCAAAATTGGTCTTATGTTTAGAAATGTTTAGTGTTTAGAAGTAAGAATGACACAGCCACTGCAGAGTACGAAACCGCCTACAGCAAGATAACAGATGTGTGCAACAGGGGTGCCAAAGGAGCCATAACTGAATGCACAGTCTATTGTAAGTGGTCACAAGTGGAGTAGGCCTGCCATGATTTCTATGTGTTAGGAATTTGGTTAATTCCAGGTCTCTTCTTAATTTTGAATTATTTTTGTGACACAGACTCCTATGTTTGTATTTGCTTCTAATGTTGACTTTGTGTTCAGTTATTAAAGAATTATTTTTAATTATTCCATTGCCATTTTTTTTTTTCTGGAGCATGGCCATTTTGAGCTACTGTCGTCATGACGTGACTTCAGCTGCTACAGAATTCAATCCCAGAAGCTGAACAATTGACTTCATCAGTGCAACGCTGTAAAGATCAGCATGACACTGTAAAGGTCATGCATTGAATTTATCAATATCAGAGTCTGTGGATTTCCTTAAAAAAATACTCTTCCTGCATTATGTGTTGTAATTCTCTTTAGATTTTTCACTTCCTGCCCTCTGGTTTCTGTTTCCTTACTACAAGTTATTGGCTTATGATTCTGATTAGACCTTTGATAGGACTTACTCTAGGACCCCACTCATACTACTTCATTTTCATTTAAAAACATAGACATTAGTCTCCATTTTCTCCTTTTACCCATAGTATCCCTGCATTTTCAACACATGAAAACAGAGACCTCTGAAACTTCACTCCAGAGCCAAATATTTCTAAAAATGTAGCCTCAATGTTGTGGTGCAGATGGGCAATCGCAACTACATTTGTTTGTGCTTATTACATGGCCCTTCCCCAATTGCATGTTGTTCATTACAACATCCATCCATCCATCCATTATCCAACCTGCTATATCCTAACTACAGGGTCACAGGGGTCTGCTGGAGCCACTCCCAGCCAACACAGGGCGCAAGGCAGGGACAAACCCCGGGCAGGGCGCCAGCCCACTGCAGGGCACACATACACACCAAGCACACACTAGGGACAATTTAGGATCGCCATTGCACCTAACCTGCATGTCTTTGGACTGTGGGAGGAAACTGGAGCACCTGGAGGAAACCCACACCGACACGGGGAGAACATGCAAACTCCACGCAGGGAGGAAACCCAGGTCTCCTTACTGCGAGGCAGCAACGCTACCACTGCGCCACTCTGCCACCCTCATTACAACATCCTATTCCCTAATTGGTCACACTTCACAGAAGAAAAACCTATTTTAACATGGTGAATATAGAAGAGTTGCTTTCCTTGCCACTTGTTGTCTTCCTTACCTATGTGCATTTAAATTGCATTTTGCACAGTTTGAATGCTTCATACATGCACAAAAGGCAAATAATTTATCAGTCACTACAGTTTTGCAATAAATTTCATGGCCAGCTGCATTATGTTTCCTTCATGAATTGCTGATTTTGAGTAAGATGTCTGTACTGCATGTATGCCCAGTGTAGGTGGACGACTATGTCATCTGTGTTTTCAGTCATTTTAGAGTTGATGGAGATACTATCATAAATTATATGGAAATGCTGGTGTGGAAGGAGATCTCTTTAATTTAAAAATATCTTTAAATGAAAAAGTAGTAGTGTGGAAGTAGCCTGTGTTTTGACTTTGTGGCTTGTTCAAACTTTCCTCTGTTCATTTCTATTCACACAAATTGCTTTTCCTAATAATATAATAATAGGCATAATAATGGCAATTAATTACACAACTAAGTTTCAGTGATAAACAAGAAGCTACAGTTGTAGTGGGCTAATGAACAATAACATGGTATGCTGGTGGACCTAAAAAAGAATTATTGGTTTGATGAATGCCAGCTTCTGTTGATTAACAATGATGTGCAATCAATCCATCCTGGCAGAAGCTAACAATGAAGATTGCAGGATGGTGGTGGCAGTGTAATGGTGAGAGGTGTGCTTTTTCTTTTCTCAAATCTGATCCATTGATTCAGGCATTGAGACAGTGAATGGCACACAATATTTAAACACACTTGCTACTACAGCATGTTCATCCCTTCATGGAAGCAATGGACATAACTACATGCAGTATGAAGTTTTTTAGTAAGATGGCAGTTCATCTACAACCTCCAGTAATGCAATGGATTTTTGGGATATTTTCATTGTTATGATGCACTGTGAAGTGGTGGGTTGTGGTTATAGTGATGATAATGAATAAGTGTATTGTACTGGAGCACCAGTCACAGAAGAAGTTGTAGCTGAAAGGAAACTAACAACAAATAAAGCATACAGTGTAATTTTGTTTGCAATTTCTAATATGAAAAGACCTGCAGAAGAAAATTCAAACAGCCATTGTCCCCTGCCTGCGTCCTTATACCATATTTAAAGCAATAAGGCTCATAGAGCACAGCAATGTGCTAAATATTGATTATGCCTCACTTCTGGCTACAGCTCAGTTGTATGAATGTGACCCGCTGTCATGGTTATTCCCTCTGACAAATGTTCTCGGTCCCCACAAGTGATACTTTGTGCATTGTGATTTGTTACTGAAATCATCGTCTGGCAATGTTAGTATTCAGTAGTTATCGGGAAATGAATCAAGACCCATAATTAAAATGCCTGTCGAAGTATTCAAAACAGTATAGTGAAAAGAAGAAAACGAAACATCGCTTAGCTCATCATAATTACAACATGAACCAGACAGAAAATATATGTCAAATTGATTAGAAAAGTCTCAAGATTACAAAAATAACCAATAGAGTGAAGAAACAAAGGCAGCATTGATTCCGATGAGCCCACTGCCCTTCCTGTCTTTCTGAGCATTTAATGTTACATCCTTTATAAATGTACATATTTGGCTAACACTTCAGATTAGGTACTGTAAAAATGCAACAAGACCTCGGCTAAGGTTTCTTTAAGTATCACTAAAGTGTTTATTCATTTCTGTCCAGTGTGGCATTTGATAAGCTGGTGAACAATCTTATGAATATGAAGGATTTACAGGTTGTACATTGAAGTTTGCAACATCAAAATATGTCTCACCTCAGCTACTCTTGACTGTTCCAAAGTGAAGTTATTTTAGTAGGTCACATTGCGCAGATGAATAACCACTTTACTGATGTTTTATAAGTGTTATGAAAATGAAAAGAAGCCTTTGTTAAGGTCTTGTTACATAAAAGTAAAGTGGTAAAGTTTTTTGTTACCCGTAACCAATTTATTAATTTTAGTGTTCAATTTAATTTTAAGCTTAATTTCACAATTCACAGCTTTTGGTCATCTCAGAAATGGAGTCTCAAACATAACGATAGGGTAGTGAGGCCTTCTAAAATGACCCACAAAAGGCTTCACTGGCAAGGCCAGGCTTCACCTCAGTAGGGGTTAGTCTCAGGTTTTGCAGGCTGAAAAGGGACTCAGGCCTTCGAAAGAACCTTAATAACAGTTATAAAATTATATCAAAAAGCCCCACAAGCAGGAGGGTAACCCTAAATCTATCTTATGAACAAAGGGCATCAGCTTCTTTGTAAAAAGAAGGATGTATTAACAAAAAATAGAACAATATAAGTCAAGGCTCCTCAGAGCAACAGGCAAAAAGGAGTTGCCTATAAGGCAATCTTAAATAAATAATGTTGGAATGTAAAATCCAGAAGACAGAAGCCTAAATATGAATCAGGAACCCAGAAAATCCAATAACAAATAATAAACCCCACAACTCTGCAGGGCAAAATGCTTGACTGCTGAACCCTTCTGGCTTGAATATAAAGTAGCTATAATATCAGGGCAGACCCGCATGTTGAGGACCACTCACAAAGCACAAAGAACATAAGCAAACATAAAGAGACAGTAAATTATTAACCATTAATAAACATAATCAACAGAAATAGCAAAAGAATATAAAATCCACAAGAATTTGGACTGTTATATAACATGAGGAAGGGTGGGCTGTAAGCATAATGGACTATTAGTAGACTATTGACAAAGTAATTGAGGCAAAGGCCTTGATTTCTAAACAACTTTTTCATTAAATACATTGAATGTGTACACATAATGAAAGTTACTGTTGCACAATGAACATTCAAACTGTGTACTTTGTTATGTGTTTGTAAGATTGCTTCTGCAATTACTCAGTTTCCTTCATCCAACGGTGCTTTCTTTTATGCCTAAAATATGACATTTTATTTGCACAATAAACTGACTCCTTAAAAAATCCATCTTTAAAGTTCAACAGGGTCCCCCTATATTTAATACCAAATTAATTAAACTTGGAGAAACTTCACTGTTATTTTTTTTATCTTTTGCATTTACATTTTATTCCTGCAGCCTTATCAATGGTTCATAGCAAAATCCCTTTTGTTCAAGTTGGTGGCCAGAGTGTGACCTTCTGCCAAGATAGTTTAATGCCAGACCAATTTCAAGGACTCCATTCACTGCTTTTCTCCTTTTTAAGCCAATGTGGGGGTTGCCTGACCTGCTGAAGTTTCTTAGAATCTGTACATAAATTGTAAATCAAATTGGAATTAATTTGAACATTTACTGGCGATATGGCAGATCCAAGTATCTATAGAACAGTAAGCTTAATATTAACTTATCTTGTCCTGCAGCTTAATGTGCATCATGGGAAAATTAATGGAAGGAATTATTATGGAAAAGTCTGTGCAGCACATGGCTACAACAGGATCATTCATGAGTATTCAACAGGAGTTAAGACAGGTAAGGCCGTGTTTTAATAATATGCTAGAATTCTATGAGGAACTAACAAAATCATACGATAAGAGAGGTGCAAATATATTATTTATCTTACATTTTCAGAAGGCATTTGATAAGGACCTATATGAGAGTGATATGATATGAGAGAGTGTTACATAAAGTCCAGAGAAGAGCAACCAGGGTAATTCCGGGTACGATTAAAGGAGTTGGGCCTTTAAAACAAGCAGAGATTAAGAGGTGGCATGATTTTAAATTATAAAAGTATTTAGTTCAGTGGATCCAGACTATTACATAGATTTGTTCAACAAGAACACAAAGATTCTGTGGGAAATTTATCCGACATTTGGAAGTTTTTCATCACACACAGAACTACACACACATGGAATAAATTACAGAGTAGTGTGGTAGAGAGTTAGGACTTCATGGACCTTCAAAACTCAATTTGTTATTCTGGAGAAATTAAATTGATAGGATTAACTTTTTGGCACTGAATGGCCTTTTTCCTTTAAATTTTCTCTAATGTTCTATTGTTCTTATGTATTAAAATTATCTGTACATGTATATATTTTCTATCATACTTCATATTAGTACATTCAGCAAATTGTTGGATTTTCTTTTGTGCAAAGTGGCAGTAGTTGACAGCAGTTTAATCTATTGCAAACAAGAATTCATTTATATTGAAACATAAAAATACATCCATCTACCAACCAACTATCTGGACCCACTCCTTCTGTTGCAAATGTCAAATGTAACCCCAGGAGTATGAGGCACAGTGCAAGCTGAATGGGTTGACAATCAATTGAAGGCATATCCATGTTCACAATTACATGCATTTGCGCCAGATCCAATTAGAGACACCACTGAACATGCTTTCGAGATGTGGAAACTTCTCAGACACAATAACCTGGCAAAGATTTAAGCTTTGACTCTCCAGCTATAAGGCAGCAATGATAACTGATGTGCTGCTAGTGATGCAAGTGTCTTCACTCTGTACTGGAAGTTCAAAGTGGAGAAAAAAATTAATTTGAAGTCAAACCACACTTTCCGCTGTTTCCTCCAGTGAGGGCTGTGATGAAAACATGCTGTGATGGACAGTCCAGGCTACCCTATGCTCATTAACTTTTTCCAGATTTTCAGGGAAATACAATGCTTATAGGTTTCCAAGGAATATTTTTCCTGACTCCATGCCCAAACCACCTCAAATGACTTCAGTTGATTCTTTGAATCAGTTGTGGTACTCTCAGGTCCTCCTGAAAGGTATGTTGAAAGACTTAATTTCTACTTCATCACCCAGTCAGGTAAAACATCTACAAAAGTGTGGCTACTACATCAATTCCAAGCTCAATATCAAAAAAACTCTACCATAGCTCTTAAACAAGACTGTGAGGTACTTCAGTTCCTGCACATGGGGTAGCATAGCTTATCATAAGGCAACTCTTTTCCAAGATAATGCAATGACATCAGATTTGAAGTTGTCAGTTCTCATGTAAACCATTTCAATATGGGTCAGAGATCACAGTCTGAGGAGGGCTTGAGAAAACTGCCATTAGCAAAAAGCATAGACACAACGGTTCCATACACTAGAGACTCTTACAAACTTGGTTTCACCTTGATTTTCTGTCCATAAAATTTAGAGATATTACAGGAGACAAACATGCTATTGTTGTGCTTCTAGCACCACAAAATAGCAACAAAAGCCTTCCAAAAGTTCCACACATACAGGCCTGAATCCTCAATGGCCTGCCCCAGTGTAGGTCTCACCTGACTCTATGCAACTGGAAGGTATCAGTTACTCAGTCTCAAATGAGGCTCAGAATGCGCCGAGGAAGCCACTAAATTTATCAAAAAATATTGAACATTGAAATACACTGAATCTTTAATAAAGGAAGGGTATATTTACCCAATATAAAAAGAAAACACAAATACTTGAAAGAGGGAAAAAAAGGATTGTGCTAAAGGGCAGTCTGAAGCATACAAATCCAAATTGAGATCAAAAAAGCAAAAATTTAGAAACTTGAAAAATCAGTGCTCATAGATAATTCATTCAAGAACAACAATCAATGAACTGCTATGGTACTCGCTTCCCATCTTCAATTTACAGGGTGAGGGTGGTCCCATAGCAGTGATGTAACGGGGTCCCTGCCTCTAGAGGTAACAACACTCACAAAATACAAGGAACATGTCATACATAGACAATAAACAATACTTAAACAGAACAAGGTTAAAAAAATGCATAAACGCACAAAACATAATTCAGCATTAACAAAGGAACGTCCCTGTATAAAACATAATAACTACCTTGGGGGAGAGTAACAGCCACACTGAGAGGACTCAATTGAATGCCAATTATACAAATACAATTCTTGCCACAAAGGTATAGGGAACTGACAATAAAGTGCTTTTACAGTACATTCAGCAAAATATCAAGGGGAACATGGTCATAACTTTTTCCAAATCTTGTATGCACAAGGCAATCCAACATAATGCTGCATTCATCATCATAAAATGCCAGTGCCCATTAAAAAAGTTGGAGCCAAAAAAACAAGAAATAAAAGTGAAACATATGCAAACAGAATGTCAATCGTAAAAATCAGATACTATGCATTTTTGACAATAATGATGAAAATAATAACAGGGTAGAAATTAAAAAACACATTGAAGCAAAAAATATATAATTAATGTGACCATAACACCCTGTCTAACAGTTTCAAGGCACTGCCTCCTTCTTTTACAGAATACTGAAAAGGCATGTCAGCCAAAACACCCCTAAAACATCCTTTGCTTTCAACATATCTTTGGTAACAATTCATTCAATCAAATCAAACTAAACAAACTGAAGTTCACCCCACCCAAAAAAAAGAGTGGTGAGCCAACCAACAAAGCAGATCTTTAAAAGCAGCCTGGAAGGAAGAGTATCCTTTTCCCTGATACGGAAGCTTACTCTAAAATGTTATTGATTAGATCCTGTCATATTTTAAAAAAATCTTTGGACAGATCCTCTGAGTGTGAATTTGATTTATTCCAATTTCGAATATTATAGGACATCAGTTACCCACTGACATAAAAGTGGTGGGGTGGGATTCTTCCAGTTTAGCAAGATAAGTCTACGTGCTAATAGTGAGGTAAAGGCAATTATGATTTCTTTGTCTTTCTCCACTTTAGGTTCATCTGGGAGTAAACCAAACACAGCTGCTAATGGGTTAAATGTAATTGTGACACCAAGGAAATATGATTTTTGTCCAAAATTATTTTAATTTGGTGCACACCCAAAACATGTGGCCCTGTGAGGCTGGAGCAAGATTAAAATGATTAAAATGTTCATAGGTCGTATCTTGCCCTGGATACAATTTGAATAGTTTTAAACAAGATAAATGCACTCAGTAGAAGGTTTTAAGTTGAATAATGGAGTGCTTTGCACATAATGAGCTAGAATGTATTCTCTGCATGACTGCCTTCAACTCCTTTTCTGAAATATTAAGTGAAAATACTTTCCCCATTGTGCTCTGGGATCTTTGAAAGGAAGGGACTTTAAAATGGTTTAATAAATTGTACAGATGCTATCTGAGTCTTCAAGACTGATCAGTATTTCTTCAGGAATTGAATTGGGTAGAAGGTGAGGAAAATTGAGCAGGTTCTGTTTAGCAAAGTCTAGCTTGAAAGTAGTGAAAAAATTGTATTGATGAGAAATTACATTTTAAGCTTAATTGCTCATAGTATGCAAAAACATTATCTATGTACAAGTCTCTGAGTGTTTTAATCCCAGTCATTTTCCAAACATTAAGTACTGTGTATGTTTGAGAGGGTAGAAAAAAGTGGTTGTGATGTAGAGGTGCAACAGATAAGAGCTTATCTGTCTTAAAGTGCCTCCTACATTGATTGCATATTCTGAGTGAATGAAGGGGAAATGGAATAGTGTTTTGACGATTGTTTGTATTTACAGGAGTACAGATCAGGGAATATAAAGAAGTACTACAAGATTTTAATTCTTTTGTAGACCAGGCTTTTGTATGTTCATCAGTTTGTGTCAAAGTTCAGGTCTTTATGGCCTGTATATTTGCTGCCAGTGATAAAAGTGAATGTTAGGTAGTGCCATGCCCCCATCTGCTTTAGGTCATCGTAAAGTCACACTTTGGATGCGTGGATGTTTCAAAAAACAAATAAATGAGGTTAAGATTGAATCTAATTTCTTAAAAAAAGATTTGTTAATGTATATGGGGATGCTTTGAAATAGAAAAGAAGCTTGGGAAGGATCCTCATCTTAATAGTGTTGATTCTACTGGCTAATGAGAGATGGAGGATGGACCATCTATTCACATCTTCTTTTACTTTTTCCATGCAGATAGTAAAATTTTTCAAAAAGACCTTTATATTTACTTGTGATATTTACCCCTAGATATTTAAACTGATCTGCTGAAATAAATGGGAAGGTGTTCAGTCTAGTATTGTGCTAGAAAACGTACACTTTTATTGAAATTGATTTTGAGTTCAAATATCTTTTGAAAATCTGCTTTTAGGACAGTTGGCACAGAATTTTGTGAGTCAGATATATACATACCATATCATCTGCATATAGATATATTTTCTGTTCAAGTCCTTTTCTGAAAATCTCCTTGACCTCTGATGCATTTCAAAAGTAAACAACCAATGGCTCGTTGGCAATTGCAAAGAGCAATGGTAATAGAGGACGTCCTTGTTGAGTGCTGCGTTTCTAGTTTGTAGTAGTCTGAAATAATGTTAATACAAACTGAGGCTTCTGGACTAGTACAGGGTAGTTTGATCCATGCACATTTATTTGGGCCACACCCAAATTTGTGCATTGTATTGAATAAGTGGTTCCATTCAAGCACATCAAATGCCTTTTTTGCGTCCAAGGATAGTAAGATATCTGGGGTGTTAGATTTAATGGGTGAATATGTTATATTACACAAACATCGAAGATTAGAAGCTAAGTGTCTGCCTTTAATAAATCCGGTTTGGTCTTATGATATTACAGAAGGAGGCACTTTCTCAATTGTTCTAACTAGAACTTTGGACAATATCTTAATGTTATTATTTAGGAGTGAGATTGGTCTGAATGATGCACATTGTAGTAAGAGTTTGAGGTAGAATTTTGTTGTCTTTAGCTTCTATAAATTTTGCTAATAATAGTGGAGCTAACTTATTTGAATTTTTTTTTTTTATAAAATTCCACTAGATAGCCATCAGGGCTTCTTTGAAGTGAGCTTATAGTGTATAGTAATTTTGAGAGTGTCAGCTTTATCCAGTTCTACAGCATTAAGAGTATCTAGCTATCGTGTCTGTAATGAGTCAAAAACTCATTGATTGTGTCTTATCTTTAGACTGAGCAGAATAAAAGCACTTATAGTACTCTCTAAATGCATGAGTTATATTTTTATGGTCATAGATTTTATCTTTGTGCTGGTAATTGCTGTTATTGCATTGTGGACTTCCTGCTTCTGGGTTTGTTGAGCTAAAATCTTATTGGACTTCTCTTTGTGTTCATAATAATAATATCACAATTTAAAGAAGAGCTGTTCCATTTCTTTAGTAGTCAAGAGATTAAATTCTGATTGCAAAACCTTTCCTATATAGTGCCTCATTTAGAGACTTGGCATAGTCTAGATCTTTTCTGGTAATTTTGCTGATTGACTCAGAAAACTTCTTGGTTTCCAATTTCTTTTTGTGAGAGAGATATATAAATAATCTGTCATTTTGAAAATGCCTTCAGAGTTTCCCGGAGTATTCCTGCAGAGACATATGAGAATGCATTTGTTTTCAGAAAATAATCAATTTGCTTGCATATGAATTCTGTACTGTTTTCATCAAATAATGACAGGGGGTCAAGATGCCAGCTACGAGATGAGTATGTAGGGCAAAGTGATTTAAGCTCCACGATTAGAGGGGCGTGGTTGGAGATAATGTATTTCTTACAATATTTGATAATGGTCAAAATATTATTGTCTATGAAGAAATAATTAATTCTTGAGTAACCATGATGAACCTGTGAGAAAAAGGAATATGATCTTAGGTTAAGATTTAAAAACCTCGATGGATCTAATATGTTCTGATCTATTACAAACTGTGTAATTATTTTTGCAGTATAAAATGTTATCGCCACTGTAGCTGAAGACCTACTGCTAAGGATCTGCGCTGGTATTCCGAAGGTTGCCAGTTCGAATCCCCGTCACTGCCAAAAGCGATCCTACTCTGCTGGGCCCTTGAGCAAAGCCCTTAACCTGCGCTCTGACCCCAAGGGGTATGCGAACACTAACAAATTCCTAATACGAGAAATTGTATAAGGCGAAATAAAGAAAAAAAAAACCCCAAAAAGTCTGGATTTAAAACACAATTAAAGTCTCTGGCCATTATGATTATATGAGTGTTCACATTAGGAACAGATGCAAATACATTGTGGGTGAAATATTTATCATCCACATTAAGTGCATTGATATTTATCAGAATCACTTTAGTGGTAAATAAATTGCCCACCACCACGACATATCACCTGTCAAGATCAGATATTATGTCTGACACTACGTTCTGCATATTAAGATTTCCACACCCCCAGTTCTCTTTGTATAGCTGGAGTGAAAAATTTGGAAGTCCACTCCCTTTGCAACCAAAACTGGCCCTCACTTATTAAGTAAGAGAGAGGTTAGGAGCACACGCTGATACAGCGCATTGCCGCACCCACCACGTAACGAACCAACTCAGGATCCCAGATTAGGACCCGAGTGCAGATCAGATGGAATGGAACCAGTGTGAGGTTTTTTTTATGGTGGCTAGAGTGCTAATTCTGAGTTTTTCATGCAGGTTGGAGGGCCTACATGCAGGGCTGGATGCAGATTAACCCCATACCCAGGACGGAGTAATTTCAGGTTAAGGGTCTTGTTCAAGGGTCCAACAAAATAGAGTCACTTTTGGTGTGTACAGGATTTGAACCAGCAACCTTCTGATTGCCAGTGCAAATCCCTAGCCTCAGAGCCACCACTCCTCCCAAGTAAGTCTACTGTAAAAATACTATCTTGGCATTTAAACTGGTTAAATGAGATAATTCTTTTTAATTCATAATTGAGACCATTGACATTTCAGCTCACAGAGTTCATTCACTGTTTGCTCATAGAAACATTGCTTCTGAACTTTTGTTAAAATTTTGTAGTCTTAAATTAAGGTGGTACATTGTTACATAATAATAGCTTTGACTGATTTCATATTTTTGCAAGCTGTTATGGCCATGAAGCCTATTGTTGTGTTGGCACTTAAGATTATTGGGTAGATATGCTAAATAAGAAATAGCAATGTTCTATTTCTCTCCCCACACAACACCTAACCCCATTTTGCCTCCTGAGAGGCAGACTACACTTCACAAAGTTCCAGTCCTCTGACATGCCAAGAGACAGAGTACGTCCAGAACAAAACAAACCCCCCCAGCCATGGTGTACAAAAGGTTAAAATTGAGATATCTTTTGAAAGTACAGTCTAAATATAATAAACCATGGATACAATCTTAAACAGTCCCAATTCAATAAACTTAGGGAATGATGTTAAACAGTTCCCATGGAGACTGAGATAACGTATGAAAGTACATTCCCAATACAATTAACCAAGGATATGAAGTGAGAAAAAAAAAACACTGTAAATAGCTAGTTACTTTGTGGTTGCCAAAAAGTACATATATTCAATGGAATAAATTTCAATATAATCTAATAATTGAAGTTTAACAAAAAAAAAAAAGGTAGCTGAAAAGGAAACAGAATGTATAGTTACGGCAAATGCTGCATTACACATGTTCCAAGTTACAAGGTGCATATAGAATCTTCTTTGCTTTGCCAGAACATGGTATGACTTATAATCTTGTTGCAAAGGATGTTGGGATCAGTCTTCTTACCTCTATTTCTGCTTCATTTAGAGAGTAAAAATGTATTACTGACCTTCAATATCCACTTTCAATTGGACAGCAAACAATAGGCTGTATCTGATTTCAGCTCTTTGTTGATGCTCTTTAATGCTGTAGATTACAGCACATTTAACAGCTGTTGCAGAGAAGTCTGGGAAAATATGAATGTGGTTATTTTCAGATATAATCTCCTCTTTCAGTATGAGAAGGGACATGGAGTTTTCTTTAGCCTGTAGTTCGTTGAAACAATCAGGCTTCTCAGTTTTGAGGCATTCGATCCACGTATATGGTAGGCTGTTGTGATCTTGGTATGTGATTTGAAGTCCTCTCCAATTATGTTAGAAAATAGTTCAGCTGTGAATTTCACTGCATTTGGACTTTCATATTTTTTATGAAGACCTTCAATTTTGATGTTATTCCTTCTATATCTATCTTCTAACACAGCCAGTTTGTCAGCAACAACATTGTATTCTAATTTTGCAGCCATTGCTTTTTCATCAGCTCTGGACTGACTGTTCAACTATTTCATTAAGAGTCATAAACATCTGCTTAACATCTTCAAGTTGATCAGCAAGTACTCAAATTTTGCTCTCTAACTTAACTTGTATTTTCCTGTATTTTTCCATCATTTTTTTCCAGAATTTCTGTAAAGGCTGTAGTGAATTTAGTACTTAAACTTTTCTCTGGGTCTTTTATTTCCTGATGCCGTTTCTCATTTTTCTTATTTAGGTCCTTTATTTCTTTCATTATATCCCTTATATGCTTCTTTATATCACTCTTTATCTCATTAATGCCAAGTGTGGCAATAATTACCTTCAGCTTGGACAGTACGGTTTAGGTCTTCTCTGTGCTCCAGTAGTTAATTGCAAGGGTAAAAGGGCCATGCTCAATTCCAATAATCTCCTGGAATCGATGAATTGTCCTTCCCCACCTCACTTGCTGTCCTTTTCTTTTTCTTTCTGAGCCTTATGTCTGCTGCTAGTGCTTATATATATACTCATGCATAATGTACAGTAACTACAATGTACCATGGAATGATAGTAAAAAAAAAGGTAAAATAACACCTCTGCTAACAGAGTTCAGCACTACATGTCCATCTCACAAAACAGATGAGACCAAAAATCATTGCTTTCAACATTTCTTACAAGACCACATTCAACCCTGCAGATCTGGACCCAATAGGGCCTCAGCTGCTGCCACAAACACATCCTCAATATACTTTATGAATTTGGTGTGTTTCCTCAAAGGAGATAACATACATTGAGCGTACAGTTGCTCCTTAAGTGGAACAGAGATCCTATGGACCCCCACTTCTGGAGTCAGGCCTTATACTGTAGTGGCATTTGCCAGTAAGTACCTGGTAGCTGGATGATGGAGGTGGCTTAGACAACCTCATGCAAGGCAACAGATAAGTGTCTTATGCAAATCAAGGTGCATTTCTGACTAC
Organism: Polypterus bichir lapradei; assembly: GCA_026402145.1. Lineage (NCBI taxonomy): Eukaryota > Metazoa > Chordata > Cladistia > Polypteriformes > Polypteridae > Polypterus > Polypterus bichir. The sequence goes on from JANRMT010062819.1 coordinate 32,144,212, forward strand.
AACGGGAAAGATCTAGGCATATACTGTAACAAATAAAATTACAAGAAATACTTGTACTTCTTCACTAGAGTTTTTCCCTCTTTTTCTGGTTCAGATCATTTACTTATTCTCACCTCTGCCTCAAACTTTCCAGAACTCCTTTTTCTCGAGATTGTTAGGAATCAAAATTCCTCTGTATGGGGAAATGGAAAAGATTTTTATGTTTCTGAGAATGGACTGGTGCTGCCAAATAAATTCATTGTTGTTAGAAGCTATATTTCTTTCACCTTGTAAGAGAAGACCCCTTTCAGATATATAGGGTGGCAGTTCTATGAGCTCTTTCTTGTCATAATGTCAGGGAATCAGAAAGAAAGACAAAAAATGTACAGTTACTAGTCAATTAAATTGTTATTTTGCTAAAGGATGTTATTTAATAACTAATATATTGCTCAGCTTCTGCAATTACCAGAACATCAGTGGAATAATGTGTCCAAGAGATCTATATGTGGATCAATAGCAATAAACTAATCACCTTGAACATTTATGAATTGTACAAGTGCAAACTAGATTTGTTGAAACTAAACTATAATCTTGTGAACCCATAAAATTCAGAGATATAAATATCAGCCTCTAAAATTACTTTTATGATGTCTCTTTCCTTTTTAACAACTAGGTATAATTGTCATGTTTTTATGTTATTATCAAAAATATTGTCAAAATATACACATCATCTTTATTGTTAACAGAAAATGCTGAATAGAATCTCTGAAGATGCACTGACAACAAGTGGGTAATGTTGCTGCCACATTTCTGACTCAAGAAGTCAATTTAATTCTGCATGCTGCATGAGAGTAGTTTGTGCTGAGGTCAAACTATAAACTAAAGGCCAGTTATTGACAACAAAAACAATGCCAGGTTTTCGAGTTTGCCCTTGCTAGCACTTTCAGATACATTCTATTATGTCTTTCACGTACACCCTATTGAGTTACCTCCATTTGCTCTGCAGAGTTTGCCTTTTGCCTTCCAGTTTCAATGATCTCAAGAGTTTGTTCCTGTTCCTGACTTGGATATTTTAACAACTTTATATCACAATTTTGATGATTTAAAACAACAGGAAAGTTTAGGCACAAATATGATCAGATAAAAAATAATTGAAAAAATTACATGGTTAGACATGGCTACAGGCTAATAGCCTACCGACTGTAGATCTTTAACTATTGGTAGCACTCCAGACTTAAAGACAATAATTTATTCTATTCAGTAATCATGCCATGCATCGTGACACATTAAAGAAAGATTTTGAACAGGAACTGTACATTCAGTGATGTGAACATTCAAAGTAGCATGAGGTTCTCATGAAGAACCTCCATTTACCATATACTATACAAAAACTCCAGCAATTAAACTGCCGTAAAAATTCAGGGGACTATAATTTCTTTAAAAATCATTTTTTTTAATTAAGTATGCATAAAACATGTCCGTTTAGAAGCCTGCAGCCAGAATTGCCTCTTTTGGGTTGTTGGGAATCCACAATCACAGATTTTTAATGTGTACTGCACTGCCTCCAAACTCTACAGGTTGATAAGCCCCCTGAGTTCAAAAGTTCTCTCTTCTCTTTCTTTCTGCTCTGATTTTTCTTTCCACAACATCATTTCCATGTGTTAAGATAAGGCTTCCTGTTTCCTGAAAAAAACACTTTATAAATTGTTTATCTTGTTTATACACCTTAAGCAGAGTTGTTTTTTACTAATGCTAAAAGCCACCAGGAAAAGCTTTGGCTCTCTGTGACCTTGTGATAGATAAAATAGGATGGTAAAAAGAATGGATGGAGTTTGTTTAAATCTTTTTTGAATGTAAAGTCCTCTCTCAGGCTTCCCTCTGTCTGTCTTTTCTCTAGGCAAATTAATTCCCTCCATCCGCTCCCTTGACTTTAGCTGCTTTCATCTGGCCATCTGCCATTTTGCTCTTTTTTAACACCTTCAAGAGCTTTGGTGTCGTTCATATATGAGTGTACTGACTGCCGGGTTTTGACTATAATGGTTCTTGAGTAATATTCTGCAGTTTTTCCATTCTAACATTTTATTAGTCTTAGTGCACATTGCCTGACAATGAAGGAATCCATGACAATATAAATGTCTAAATCCTAAATTCCTTTCTTCTAATAATTCATCATTTCTTCTATTCTGTTATAACTTGTTCTCTTGATTCATGTGAGTTGAGCAATTTCATGTATTTACATGATGTAATTCCATAGCATAATTTGCTTGGCCACCATCACCTCTTTCATAACTGATGGTGTGGAGTTTGCATGTGTTTCTCTCCATGTCTGCATGTGCCTTTCTCCAGGTAGTCCAGTATTCAAGTCATGTTAAAAAAATGCAAATTAAGTTAATATGGGACTCTAAATTGGCTGTATAAGGGCAAGTGTATGTGGGCTCTATAATTATCTACCAATACTTCCAGGTCTGGTTCTTGCCTTGTGCCCACCCAGTGCTGGTTGGATAGGCTGCACGCTCCTGTGAGTCTGGATTGGATCAAGTGGGTTTGTGAATGTTATATTATACATTTTACATGGTAGCACAGTGTGGTGTAGTGTTCAAGGCTTTGGAGCCCTGGACCTCAGCACTTCTGCCACACCCGGAAGTGCTGGGAGGAAGAGGATCGGGGACACCCGGAGTGCTTCCGGGTGCGCCACATGGGGAGTGCCAGCAGAAGAGTGTCGGGAAACACCTGGAGCACATCTGGGTGTGTATATAAGGGGCTGCCTCCCTCTATTCGATGGCTGGAGTCAGGTGAAAGAGGACAGAGCTCAGAGGAGAGGAGTGGAGGCGGACCAGAAGAGGCATTGTGAGGCCAGGACTTGAAGGGTGATTGGTGCTGCGGCACTGAGTTTGTGCACTTTATTGTATATAAGATTGTAAATAAACGTGTGTGGTGCTAAATACATCATGTCTACTTGTCTGTGTCCAGGCTGGTCCCCACAATATATATATAGATATAGATATATATATATAGATATATATATAGAGATATATAGAGATATAGATATATATTGATATTGATATATATATATATATATAGCAGAATACCCGCGCTTCGCAGCGGAGAAGTAGTGTGTTAAAGAAGGTATGAAAAAGAAAAGGAAAAATTTAAAAAATAACGTAACATGATTGTTAATGTAATTGTTTTGTCATTGATATGAGTGTTGTTCCCATATCTATATATATCTATATATCTATATCTCTATATCTATATCTCTATCTATATATATATATATATATATATATATCTATCTATATATATATATATATATATATATCTATATCTATATCTATATCTATATCTATATATATATATATATATATATAGCAAAATAACCGCGCTTGGCAGCAGAGAAGTAGTGTGTTAAAGAAGGAAAGAGAAACAAAAGGAAACATTTTGAAAATAACGTAACATGATTGTCAATGTAATTGTTTTGTCACTGTTATGAGTGTCGCTGTGATATATATATATATAGCAAAATAACTGCACTTCGCAGCGATGTCGTGTGTTAAAGAAGTTATGAAAAAGAAAAGGAAACATTTGAAAAATAATGTAACATGATTGTGAAAGTAATTGTTTTGTGTATTTGGCGGCAGCGTCACAAAGTTGTTTTCGTCTAGCTGCATTAGAAAATGTACCACGACATCTGACACGCCTCCTTTTTACTGTTTTCTCACAGCTTGGATTGCTGCCGTTATAATGGTTTTGAGTCTATATATATATATATATAT
>JANRMT010062819.1:32164607-32190962 GCA_026402145.1 Polypterus bichir lapradei
TTTTTTTTTTTTTTATTAATTTTATTACAATCCATACAAAGCAATCAAGTTTTTACAAAGAGAAAAATTAAGAACAGATCGATCCCCACCCCTGAGAGAGAGAGCAAGCCAAACGGCGTTAAATTTAAGACTTGGAGACATACCTAAATTAATAAATTCTCTGTGCCTTTTGAACTTATTTTAAAATATTACTGATTAGATCCTGCCATGTTTTGAAAAAAGTCTGTACGGATCCTCTAACTGAATATTTGATTTTTTCCAACTTCAAATAATATAACACATCGGTTTCCCACTGACTTAAAAGAGGAGAGTTTGGGTTCTTCCAGTTTATGAGAATAAGTCTACGTGCCAAAAGTGTAGTGAATGCAATCACAATTTGTTTGTCTTCCTCCGCTTTAAACCCATCTGGAAGAACACCAAACACAGCTGTTAATGGGTTTGGAGGGATTGTAAGTCCAAGGCTATCTGAAAGGTAATTAAAAATGTTTGTCCAGAATAATGTTAATTTGGTGCAGGACCAGAACATGTGACCTAGTGAGGCTGGGACTTGGTTACAACGTTCGCAGGTTGGATCATGCCCTGGGAACATTTTGGAGAGTTTTAGTCGAGACAGATGTGCTCGATATATAATTTTGAGTTGTATAATTGTATGCTTTGCGCATATGGAGCTCGAGTGAATTCTCTGCATTGCTACTTTCCACTCCTTTTCTGATATATTAATTGAAAGATCTTTTTCCCAGTGTCCTCTTGGATCTTTAAAAGGGAGGGATTGTAAAATGATTTTATATATTGTAGAGATGGAGTCTAAATCCTTGAGATTGAGCAATATTTTTTCCAGCATGGATGAGGGTGCAAGATGAGGAAAATCTGGAAGGTTTTGTTTAACAAAGTTTCTGATTTGAAGATAGTGAAAGAAATGTGTAGCTGGAATGTTAAATTTGGAATGTAATTGCTCATAGGATGCAAAGACGTTGTCTATATAAAGATCTCTAAGCAAGTTAATTCCAAATTTTTTCCAAATATTATAAACTGCATATGTTTGTGAGGGTTGAAAGAGGTGGTTCTCTTGCAGGGGTGCCACAGATAGAAGCTTCTCCGTCTTAAAATGCTTTCTACATTGGTTCCAGATTCTAAGTGAGTGGAGCACAATTGGGTTATTAGTGTATTGCCGATAACGTGTGTTTATTGGAGCACAGAGCAAGGAATACAAAGAAGTACTGCAGGAATTTAATTCTATTGCGGACCAAGCCTGTGTATGTTCTTCTATTTGTGTCCAGGTTCTTATCGCCTGTATATTTGCTGCCCAGTAATAAAACTGGAAGTTAGGTAGAGCCATGCCGCCTTCTGCCTTTTGTCTTTGTAGGGTCGCTCTTTTGATGCGTGGATGTTTTGAATTCCAAATAAATGAGGTTATTGTCGAATCTAATTGCCTAAAAAATGATTTATTAATGTATATTGGGATGTTTTGAAATAAAAAAAGGAGCTTAGGAAGAATATTCATCTTAACAGTGTTAATTCTTCCAGCTAGTGTGAGATGAAGGGTTGACCATCTATGCAAGTCTTGTTTAATTTTTTCCATGCAAACGGCGAAATTTTGTTGATATAGAGCTTTATATTTACTTGTGATGTTTACCCCTAGGTATTTAAACTGTTCTGCAATGATAAATGGTAGGGTATCTAATCTAATATTATATGCTTGAGAGTTCACTGGAAAGAGTACACTTTTATTCAGATTAATTCTGAGACCAGAGATCTTTTGAAATTCTGTGAGTGCTGCTAAGACTGCAGGTACAGAATTTTCTGGGTCTGATATATACAGTACCATGTCATCTGCATATAATGAGATTTTCTGTTCCAGTCCTTCTCTGCTAATCCCCTTTATCTGATCAGTATTTCGACAATGTATTGCCAGTGGTTCAATGGCAATCGCAAACAGCAGCGGTGACAAGGGGCATCCTTGTCTAGTGCCACGTTCTAGTTTAAAGTAGTCTGAGCAAATGTTGTTGATGCAAACTGAAGCTTCTGGGTTAGTATACAGTAATTTAATCCATGCACAGATGTTTGGGCCAAACCCAAACTTCTCCAATATAGTAAAAAGGTATTTCCATTCAATCATGTCGAATGCTTTTTCTGCATCTAATGATAATAATATTTCTGGGGTGTTTGATTTAGTTGGTGAGTATATTACATTAAACAGGCGTCGAAGATTGGAAGATAAGTGCCGGCCCCCAATAAATCCAGTTTGGTCTTGTGATATTACCGAGGGGAGCACTTTCTCCACCCTTCTGGCTAAAATTTTTGAAAGTATTTTAACGTCGTTATTCAGAAGTGAAATTGGTCTGTATGATGCACATTGTAATAAGTCCTTATTTTGTTTTGGAAAGACAGTGATTAGTGCTTGGCGAAAGGTTTGTGGAAGAGATTGGTTATCTCTGGCTTCTGTAAATGTTGCTAATAAGAGGGGGGCTAGCTGAGCGGAGAATTTCTTGTAAAATTCTGCAGGGTAACCATCAGGGCCTGCTGCTTTCCCGCCTTGGAGTGATTTTATAGCATCTAGTAATTCTGATAACATCAGAGGTTTATCAAGTTCCTCCGCACTACAAGCGTCTATTTGTGGTATCTGTAATGTATCCAGAAATGCATTAGATTGTGTATTGTCTTCCTTAAACTCAGTAGTATATAGGGATTTATAGTAGTCTCTGAAAGTGTGCATTATATTTTGGTGTTCGACGATTTTATCTCCGTTCGTACTAGTGATTACCGAGATTGCGTTGCGCACTTCTTGCTTGTGAATTTGTTGAGCTAAAAGCTTATTAGCTTTCTCCCCATGTTCATAGTAATGATGTCTGGATTTGTAAATTAGTTGTTCAGTTTCTTTAGTTGTCAAGAGGTTTAATTCCGAATGTAGAGCCTGCCTTCTCCTATGTAGAGTCTCGCTTGGTAGTCTGGCATGTTCTTCATCTATTTTAGTAATTTCGCTTTTTATATCTGCTACTTTCTTGGCCTCGGATTTATTTCTGTGGGAAAGATATGAGATAATCTGTCCTCTTAAGAAGGCCTTAAGAGTTTCCCAGAGTATCCCTGCAGAGATCTCGGGGGATGTATTTGTCTCTAGAAAGAATTTGAACACAGACAATTAAAAACCAGTGGAAGAAGCAGGCTGCTCTACCAAAAGTATTACATACCATGTCTGTCAGTGACTTGAATCCTAGGGTTTGAGCTAGAAACATAGAGATCTGAAGATCATTATACAGAGCAAATTTTATTGTTTATTCACTCACAGAGTTCAGAAGTTTATCCATCTATCCATCCATTTCTTTTACCATCTTGTCTGGTTTACGATTGCAGGGAGACCAGAAACTATCCCAACTTCGTTGACTGCCTTGCAGAATCCAGTCCTGGATTTGCTTGTAGACAACTTTATTTTCAGTGGTGGCTCCAGGTTCCATTTCTTTCTAGGGCACAATATTGGCTCAATAAAAATAAAATAAATAAAAGTAAACAGTATGTACCCTGCCCGGGATTGGTTCCTGCCTTGCGCCTTGTGTTGGCTGGGACTGGCTCCAGCAGACCCCCGGGACCCTGTGGTCGGATTTAGCGGTTTGGAAAATGGATGGATGGATGTCTTACTGTTCATCTCTGTACTAGCTAAATTGACCTTTCTTAATAGAATTGTAGTCTACTGTATATTCTGTATAAGAAAACAATGGAGTCTAGACAGGCCAGACTCTGTGTACACTTGTTTTAATTTTTATTTTAAGTGTATCTAACCTTGTTAGTTCTGCACCATAATCTCTCCTATGAGTGATACAATTATTGTAATGTCTGGATTCTAAAACCCATTGTGTAGAAATTAAATTGATATGAAGATGGGTATCAAATTTAAACAAATGAAACAAAGAAACTTAGATTTGCTGTAAAGAAAGGAAGACAGCATCATGCTTACTTGCTTGTACATAATAAACTTCAACTTTCTTGCCTTCACTATACAGAATACAGTCCAGTGTGTCAGAGTGAATTGCACTGTATGTTTCTTGCAATGGATGAAACAAACAACAGCCTTTATGTCTTGCATTGGATGGAATATGCTGCAGCATGCTTACCTGTGTGGGGGATGGCTGAGGGTCCTGCCCAACCGAGATGCCTGGAAGGACCGGGAGAGGAACAATGCCTACCCTGGGCCATGAGAGGGCAGCCGCCCTGGTCTGCATGGGGGCTGCGGGAACAGAGCTTGGAAGCTCATCCCTGTTGGGGCCTGTAGCCACTGCCAGGGGGCGCCCGGACAATTATGGAGCCTTGGAAGGCAGCACTTCCACCACACCAGCCCTGTCCAAATCTCCTAGAGTAACTGCCTGTCTCCTGGAATTTCCTCCATGCCCTTGATACTGTGCTGGGAGACACAGCAAGCTTTCTAGCAATGGCACGTACTGATGTGCCATCCTGGAGAAGTTGGATTAAAAGGGGTAGGCCAGGTTGGCATCCAAACAATTTCAAAGTCTCAAGCCATCTTGCAGTTTACTATATATATATGTATACATCATTAAGGTTTTGGCTACGTTTTACAGCTGGATGCCCTTCCTGACACTAACCTTCTCTATTTATCTGGGCTTGGGACTTTCTCCAAGATGTTTACTCCCCTCATGGCTAGATCAGTTTATGCCTTTCAGCTGCAATATCTCCAGAACACAATTTGATTAACATGATTTTTACATCAAAAGAATTAGAAACACTTGCATAACAATCAGGTGTTTATAGTGACATATAATAATTATTGTAAATCTTCAAGTATTTAGGCAAAAACAAAACCATTTTTACATTTGCTGGTCTATAACTTTTGAATGGTCGATCGTATAAAAAAATCTGTTTCATCTTTTATCAATGCTCATTTTGTGACAAATAAAAAAGGTCTCATTCAGTTTTTGTCTACAGCAAATAATAAATGACTCATTTGTTAGGAGCCATACTTGAGCCAGAGTAACAAAAGACTTTTGAGACAGCAGGAACAAGAGTGGATGGACACTTTGCTGGATCCAAAGTGCTGTTCAGAGAGGAGCAAGGCTTGTGTGTCACTCAACTCTTATTTGTCTCTGAACGATCGAGTTGTACAGTACATTTATAACTGTGGTGCATACTACATGCTCTATCAAATTTCATTTTCATTAAACTATTGAGCTAATTAATATTGCTGCTCTAGTAATTGTTCTTTGCCGCAAAATTACTTGTATTCCTCTAAATCTTAAACTTAATTTCACAGCTAAAATTCACAAGGGCTTAAATAACCTCAGAAGCACTAGATAATAAATTATACTAAAAATCATTGTCTTTCTGCCACAATGAGGAGGTTGTAAGTGTCAGATCTGCTTTTTATTTATATTATGCTTATAACATACATTTTATAACTCCTCTGAGTGAAGCCAGGTGGAACAGTTGGTATAACATAATTCATTTTCCTTTGTTTTGACTCTAGTGGCATGGTGACAATAAAGTCTTTACTGTCAAATGCCATGCACCCTCTGAGTATTTGGTGTTTTTACATGTAAATCAGGGTACCATAGACGTGCTGTGGTTGTTGCTACCATGTCACATCTAGCAGGAGACTGGATTTCAATCCAACTGGGTGTTTGCAAGGTCTCAGGGTGTATGTGTGAACTAGTTTCCAACTGTTTCAGTTTCCCATACACATCCCAAAGACAAGTATTGTTTGGCAACTCCAAATTGACTCAGTGTGACTGTTTGAGTGTGTGTGATATGAGCTGGTACTATTGACAGAGTTTTTTTCCTGCCTTGTGCCCATTGTCTTATGAATATCTCCTGCTCTCTTTGATACTACGCTTGGCTAAATTGGGTGAGTATATAGAGGAATAGATCAAAATGTAAATTAAACTCTCATCAGAACATGTATTTACTTGATTATTGGGTTGATGTATCAATCTTGGATAGTATGGTACACCAAAAGTGTCAGTCTTTTACTGATAAAAGACAGTTTAAAATAATGTGTCCCTAGCATTGCATTTACCAGATAAGAGCATTGTGTTTACACAAAAATCGTATCCCTTGTCCTAAATTGTGAGACGACCATTTCACATTTGCCTGGTGATAACCATACAGTTTTTGTACAAATTCCAAAATGGGACTTATCTGCCTCTGAAGTATGTGTATTTCCATCATTTGCCCTGAGGCTGGCATGGACATCACTGATATTTTGCATTCTGCATCAGTAGGCACTGAAGGATGTGGCTGTACATTACATCCATCGGTGCCTCTCTGACTAGGCACCAGCTGTCTCAGAATTCTCCCTTGAGGACAGGGTGTTCTGCTAGAGAAGAGTTTTTAAATGGATCAAGCAAATGGCCTAATCAAGAAGCATGCCTTGAAGAGCCGAGTCACAGTGAAGGGTATGCTGGGTTGTGGCCTACTTTGTCATATGAGTGTCATTTATTTATAATGCAGCAGCTGTTTGTAAGCTCGCAGTCCACTCATTGATACAAGCTGTTGTTTACAAGCTGAAAATTATTGTCATGTACTGCCTTATGGCACATTTACAATTATGTTTTTGTATTTTAAGATCAGGTATGTTGCACTGTCATCATAGCATATTGCTTTTCTATAAATAATATGTTGATTTTAAGAAAGGTAAATTTGGTAATTTAGAAATTGCTGTTATTAAATGATGTACATTTTAAATTGAGAAAGTTCTCTTAACTGGTGTTATGATGTTCAGGGCAGTGAGGCCTTTGTATTATGACATTCCTTAGATACCATTTTGAGAGAAACGTGGTTGTACATTTCATGAAGCAGCCTCTACTTAGGGTGACACAGTGGCTAGCTCTGCTGCTTCTCTAGTCCACCATTCTGGGTTTGAACCCATACCTAGCCACTGGATGGACGTTTCCTATAGGTACTTTGTTTTCACCCCACTTTCCGTATATATTCTGAGCTAATTTAGAGTCTCCAAATAACCTAACATGCACATGTTTAGGGAGATAAGTAATTTTATCTGAAGGAAACCCAAGTAGATAAACAGAGAATATGGAAACATCATACATGGTGAGTAATTGAAGAAATTTCTGTGAAAATATTAGGAAGCAGTGCCAAACACTGCACCCTGAACCATCATTTTAAAAAATAAGTTCAGGCAAAATGCAAAAATAATGAGGAAAACATAAATTATAAAGAACACTCAATTTATGACCCTTTATATCGTTTGCTTTTGCTCTTTAGTACCAAAAAGCCTGTCTTTTTGAAAATTAGTTATTCAGATTGTTCAGATTCTGGAAGTAGACATAGGAATGTTTTTTTTAGAAAAGCTGGTACAGGGTAGAATTTGCAAGCCTTCATCAATATAAGCTGCCATCTTTGGACTATGGCAATTTAATTTTGAAATGTGAACTGAGAATTTCACATGTATATATATACCAATATTGTTTATTAAATTATATAAGTAAATACTCAGTTAATGTCAGTCTGCCTCACATTTACCATTCCACAATGTGAAAGAAGAGTAGGTGGTCAAAACTCTATTTGAATAACTATGAACAAGATAAAAAGACCAGATTGGCATCTAAACATTTTCAGGTCAGCAACAGTCTCACATTGACACAAGCTTAAAGAATCTGTAGTCAGTACAAATCAGACGTTTTTTCAAGTGCATCATATATTGAGAGAAACAGACATTGTCCAAAATACATTCCATCAAACACTAGAATAGGACAGGGGCACAACATAAACCAGTAGGCAGCAGGGAAAATTGGCAATAATGCCTGCTTGGTTGAGAAGTCTATGGTAGGTTTTATTTTTGGTAGTAAGCCAACAAAGAAAGCTGAACCACTGTGACCTGGAATTGTGAAAAACAGATAAGGAATATTGTATTGTTCCAGTTCACTCATAGTACCTACAGAAATGACAGCTTTGGAACTGCTAGACAAGGAAGCTGACCAAAAGTGCATTGCATGTTCATTTTATCAATAAAGAAATAATACGCTAAGGACCAGTTACAAGGATTACTTCATCAAAATGCTTTATAATATTACAAAACCATTATAAAAAGAAGATCATGAATGTGCATACCCAATCTGTCTTATACAATGTCAATCTCTTCAAAGCTTAACAGCCTGAAAAAAATGTAACAGTCATTTTTGATCATCTAAGTGATGCTAACACATATTTTTCCAGTATGTGAACATATGTTCAGTGAAGCAAAATGTTGCCAATTGACAGCCATCTTCGTTGAGATACAAAATGTCCACATATGTTAACAAGTAAAGTGAAGTATAATTTAAGTGCATTTTAAAATTTAACTGAATATATGATTAACTGTGGAGAAAAGACCTTTTAGTATCCTTGCTGCCTATGTATATTTATTGATTGTTCATATTCATTATTCATTATATCAACACAAGTACTCCACATTTCCCAAAGTTGATTTATTTGTGTAATTTACCATATATGCAAGTGTAGTGTTATTTTTGGAAATACAGGTAAAATTTTGTTGCAACAAACTGCCAGGGACATAAAAATATTTCGTGGCAATGAAAATTTTGTTGTAACGAGATTCTGTATTTGTTGCTATAGTGCTTTCTTTAACTTGCGTCCAGGCTTCTGCAATCATTTCAATAGCTTCTTTCACGTTAATTTTAATCTTCTCCTGTCTACAAGTTATGCTGATGAGAATTTTTCTCAGCATTCCCTTGTGATAATACTCTTTCAGGATGTGAATGATGCCCAAATTCAATGGCTGAAGCACTGATGTGCAATTGCATGGGAGGAATTCATGCCGAATATTATCTAAATGCAGACACATGTGGGCAGCACAGTTATCAATCAGAAGCCGAATCATACTTTTCTTCTTCATATTGTGAGGTTTCTGAACTCTTTTGGGATCCCCCCACCCAACGGGGCGACACGCTGAAGTGCGTCCCGAAGCGCGATTGCCACGTCTGTGGAAGATCATTTGTTCATTGCCGGGGCAGGGCAAAAACAGGCTCATAGCGCTGCAGTGAAGCGACACAGAAGCAAATCCTAAACGGTTGTGATCGCACTATAAATCACTGTCTTGCACCCCAAAACACGAGGCTTAGTCTCAGTAATTTAACAAAAAAAGCTTTATTCAGCTTGAAACAGGAACAGCAGGGTTATTGATTGTAGCGGGATCTACCACTCTGCTATACACAGACACAGCAGTCAGGCAGGGTTGTGGCCAGGTTAGTAGCCAAGTAATCCTGTTCCTTGCATTTACAATATTCCTTGCATCATCCATCGAGTTTGCTTTGGCGGAGAGATGCAGCAGAGCTGTGAGCCTGCTGTTGCCCCAGCAGCAGATAAACAGTCTTCCACAGATAAGGTGATCACATTTTGGGACGCTCTTTAGCGTGTCGTCCCATTGGGGGAGGTCCCAAGAGAGTTTAGAAATCTCACATTTTCTTGAATGAGTGCCACATTAATAAGAATGTTTCTTGAACGAGCATCACTGAACCCCATAAAAATGGCTTTTTCAACGTCTTCAAAAGCAGCAGTTCGCACACGGTTGCAACCTGAGATTTTTCTTCTTTTTTTACTCCATCTTTCAAGAAAGTTGTCAGTGTTGATGGTGAAATTCACTGGCAATGTCTTTTTCTGTTTTGCCGCAATAGAGAGCTGCAAAAATGTAGTATTTTTTCTAATATGAACTGTTATTGTTTTTTCGTGTCTGCCGTTTCTATAGAAGGGTGACATTGAGTTAAATTCCAATGGATGTTTTTCAAATCTTGACGAGCAATCAGCAAAAGGTATCACTGAAAACCACAGGAAACAAAAACAGCAAAAAAAAAAACAGTTCAAGGAAAGTTCGAAGAATGAAATAAAAATGTAGAATGTTTCTTTTGGGCATCTTCTCTGAGCTGCGACCACAGAACTAGCTGCTCTGTGGATGATTCATTCAGGCATTTCAAGGTCTTTTGGGCACTTTGTTGTAATGAAAGTATCTGCTGAATTTATTTCATAGTAACAAGATTTCTATAGACTCGTGTCATATGGGGAAACTGTCAGGACCATAAAAATACTTCATTGTAATAAAAATTTCGTTGTAAAGATATTCGTTGTAATGGAATTTTACTTGTGACTATAAATAAGCAATAATCATTATTTTAAAAAGGAACCAATGTACTTGAAATTCCATTCAGGCTGGAGAACAATGGAAGCCATTAAAAACATTCTGGTTATTGGCACCTGAGTACAGGAAACCCTATACCATGGTGTAGGACCCCATTAATTTTGGCATACAGTCCTCCTGGGACAGCCTAAACAGATTTTGTGACATTCACCATATAATTGTTAAAATTGCAAGACATTTCTAGGGTTGTGAGGGTACAGGCTCTTCTGCTAACAGTGACACCAATGACTACATATTTTTCTTTTTTAATCTTAGTCAAATAAGTACCTTTTGTGCCAAGTAAACGGCATTGCTTAGAACATAGGGATCATGCTTGACCTCAGGGTGTTTAACCAACTTTGATTACAATTGTGAGAAAGGAAGCACCAAACCACCAACTTCCCATTAAAAAACAGTGTTGCAATAGGGTTCTGACTTCTTTTTTTATTTTAATTGCTAGAGAGAATCATATTACTGCCAGGGCCGATGCCAGGGAAAAATATGGGATTGAGTGGGGCATTGGAAATTCTGAGGGGCCAGTGATATTTAGGTTGAGGCAATGCTGTTGTAGCTACCCAAGTGAAACTTTACTCTCACTTTCAGTCCCAATTAACAAGAGAGCAACGAATTCTCACTAATAAAATTCAGTGTTTTCAAATTGGTCAGGTTATTTCTTTAAATTAATAGATCATGCATTATCCCATTAATAAATTCTGCACTAAAAAATGTGTAATACGATTGTATCTATTGCTTTCCTTCAATATTCTCCTTCCTTCATGGATTAATAGATGTTTCAGACAATGTATTTATAAATATAAAAAGATAAACACATCAAATGTGAATATCCACAATTATGTGCTTATAAGATGTATTGCTAAGGGGGATGAGACAGAGCATAGGAGTCAGGTGGAGAACTTTGTTTCTTGGTTTAAAAATAACTGTCTGCAATTAAACATCATCAAAGACAGGGAGTTGGTTATTGATTTTTGATAAACCAAAGAGCTGCTACACCTGAGCACTATTCATGGAGAGGACTGGTCTCGTAACACAGTGGAACTAAACAAGGGGCAGAACAGGGTCTATTTCTTAGGGGACTGCATTCCTTTAATGTGGGAAGTGACAGCCTTCACATCTTCTAGAAGTCTTTGATGGCCAGTGTGATTTTCTACACTGTGGTGTGCTGGACTGGTAACATCACTTCAAGTGATGCCCACTGAATCAACAAACTAATTAAAAGAGCAGGGTAGGTTATGGGATGCACTCTGGATTCCATGGAGATAGTAGAGAAGGAGACAATTAGAGCAAAACTGGAAGCCATTGTGTACAATGCTGCACATCCTTTCTTCGACGCACTAACACTGAGGACTTTCAGCTAATTAATCATTCAGCAGAAGTGTATCAGGAAACGCTACTGGAGCTCTTTTACACCAACAGCAATACCTCTGAATAATGCCTCACTGTGATTGTAACTGCCAAGTCAGAAATTTTTGTTTATTTTTAATTTTCTCTATATTTATCCATTTATTATGTGCACATAGGCGACAGCTTAAATCTATCTATCTATCTTTTCTTTGGTTAATGGAGTGTGGTATAGAGGAATATTTCGGACAAAATTAAATAAATAAATGTGCAAATAAATTAAAGTACTGTGAAATGTGAGCATAAATAAATAAATGTGTCACGAAATAAGAGCCTAAATAAATAAATTTGTCATGAAATGAGAGCATAAATAAATAAATGTGTCATGAAATATGTTTTTTGTTGCATATTTTTTTGTCTACAACATTCCTCCAAACACATCATGAAATACGGCTTGAAATAAAACTGTCGCTTTCACTCGTCAAAGTTGAGAGGGTGGGCTCTAACACACCCTCTAGTTATTGATTTGTTGAGTGCCACCTTCAGCCTAGAGTAATCGAACCATGTGCCATAGGATTCTCAAGGTAAGCAAAGCGCATGCTTAAAGTTGTCATTGTGAGTGTCCATGGCGAATATGACTGCTAGAAAAAGTTGTTCAGAGTTGCTACGTGAAGCAGCAGTTTTAATTCAGGAAGCTCTAACCTCTTCATCCCCTCAGGAATCAGCACATGAGGTTTCAGCTGTAAAAGCACCACCTGATAGCTGAAGAGTTACTCCCACTTTGACGACTACTCGCTCTACTCCTGTTCAAGGTATATTACTCTATTTTAGGTGGCTGTGCTAGTATCATTGTAAATTTACTATAGTTATTTGTCTGCAAAATACAAACCTGCCTACAAGTAAAACAGAAAGACCTGACGGTAGCCACATCACAAACAAAATATCAGTTGCTGAATACTGAAGAGGTATTAAATCTAACAGAAATACTTTGTGAGTGTTGCACAATAGTTGGGTTTAGCCACCATTTTATAAACATACTGGCCTCTTTACATTAACTTTGTTACAATGAGTATTATTGAACAGTGGCTATCTTAAAAAGCAGTTTTCACCTACTGTCAAGTGATTTTGGTAGACTGAGAATACAGAAATCAATTTGATGCAAATGATGTGGAGGAAACAAAACAACAACAACATTTATTTATATAGCACATTTTCATACAAATAATGTAGCTCAAAGTGCTTTACATGATAAGGAAAAGAGAAAAAAAAAGACAAAGTCAGAATTAAAATAAGACAACACTAATTAACATAGAATAAGAGTAAGGTCCGATGGCCAGGGAGGACAGAAAAAACAAAACAAAAAAAAAACTCCAGACGGCTGGAGAGAAAAAATAAAATCTGCAGGGGTTCCAGACCATGAGACCACCCAGTCCCCTCTGGACATTCTACCTAACATAAATGATCAGTCCTCTTTGTATTTAGGGTTCTCATGGAAGGACTAGATGATGATGGTCATGTAGACTTCTGACTTTTAATCCATCAATGTAGGAACATCACGGTGCTTTGATTAGGTGGTGGTGGCGCAGGTCGCCACCACAGAAAACCGGGAAAAGAAACAGAAGAGAGAATAGGGGTTAGTAAGGCTTTTAGAGTCACCATGAATAGCTATGATAATAAATTGAATACATAGAGTATCAGGATTAAATTAAAATGAAGTTATGAGAAGTCCATGTTAAAGTAATGAGTTTTTAGCAGTTTTTTAAAGCGCTCCACTGCATTTGCCTGGTTTATGTGCATGAAATACACCCATACTTGTTCACATTACAAACTATTACCCTGCCTGCACAAGGAATAACCAACAAATGTTTTATTTTTTTGTTCAACTATCATCAAATTGAGTGGCATCTTGTACAGTTCCTTAAAGACAGAGCAACAAAGCAAGTTTGATAGTGCCAGTGTTAGACCAGAACTTTGGAACCTTTGATATTTAGCCCGTGTTATGTTATTTTGCTTGTTGCACAGGAAATGAAGCTGATCCAGATGTCCTTAACAAAAAGTTAATTGAAGTCTTTCCCAAGCTTACAGATGCTGAAGGATTTGAGCTCCTAAAATTGCAGGGGCAACATGGTGCAGAAATTTGGAACTTATTCCCTGTCCAAATGAGGACAGCATAGTAGCATATATATATAGCATATATAACATATCATAGTATTTAAAAAGCATCAAGGATTGAGCAAGCAACAATTTATATTCGTCCTCTGCAAAGAAGTCTACCTGTTTACTTTCAGCTCTCAGGACATCATGCAATCCAGAATTTGTCAAGCACTTTTTAAAATGAAAAAAATTACAGATTCCATCCATCCATCCATTATCCAACCCGCTATATCCTAACTACTGGGTCAGGAGGTCTGCTGGAGCCAATCCCAGCCAACACAGGGCGCAAGGCAGGAAACAAAAAATTACAGATTCTCGACTTGGAAAACTTTTAGATAACTTGAAAATAATAAGTAAAGAACATCTCTTTGTATGTTGTGTATTTACTTTAATATGATCAATTAGGAACTTTCACATTTTTTAAATTCAAATACATTGAAAGCTCGTATATTTGGACCCTATCATTTTAGACACTGGGATGTTATCTGTGTATCACAAAATTACAAGATTGTGCTTTTTTCTTTTTTTTTTAGGATGTTAATCCTCAAAATGCACCTGGACCCATGGTTTCATGTATAAAATGTCAACAAACATTCCCCTTTACCCTCATTAAAGACCACAGGTATAATTGTAAAGGGTATGTCAGCTCATTCTCTTTTTTATATACAGTGCTTCCATGTATTACCCTATAACTGTAAACAGTTGTTTGAAATTAGATTAATGTTCATGATATAAAATTTGCTGTTTAGGAGTTCTGATCAGGCATGTATGGGCAGTGATGAGCCAGTGGTAGCAGAGTCCCCGTTCCCAACTCTGACCTACACAGCAGATACACAGCAACTGAAGTCAGACCATCTTCCTCAGCAAGTACTGCAAACACTGCTGAACCTTACATTGACATTACTGGAGATGATATGAAGGCAAAAATGGGTTAGTTTCATAGATACAGGAACTAATGACTGCAGATGTTCTTGGGTTGCGTTTTACAAAGGTTTTGTCTTAGGATGCATTATATAAAAATGTATGCAAAGAATGACGTATGCTGTTTATTTTTGACCCGGGTTCGCTTCCCCGGTCCTCCCTGTGTGGAGTTTGCATGTTCTCCCCGTGTCAGCGTGGGTTTCCTCCGGGCACTCCGGTTTCCTCCCACAGTCCAAAGACATGCCGGTTAGGTGGATTGGCGATTCTAAATTGGCCCTAGTGTGTGCTTGGTGTGTGGGTGTGTTTGTGTGTGTCCTGCGGTGGGTTGGCACCCTGCCCAGGATTGGTTCCTGCCTTGTGCCCTGTGTTGGCTGGGATTGGCTCCAGCAGACCCGCGTGACCCTATGTTCGGATTCAGCGGGTTGGAAAATGGATGGATGGATAGTCCTTTATTTCTTTCATTATATCCCTTATATGCTTCTTTATATCACTCTTTATCTCATTAATGCCAAGTGTGGCAATAATTACCTTCAGCTTGGACAGTACGGTTTAGGTCTTCTCTGTGCTCCAGTAGTTAATTGCAAGGGTAAAAGGGCCACGCTCAATTCCAATAATCTCCTGGAGTCGATGAATTGTCCTTCCCCACCTCACTCGCTGTCCTTTTCTTTTTCTTTCTGAGCCTTATGTCTGCTGCTAGTGCTTATATATATACTCATGCATAATGTACAGTAACTACAATGTACCATGGAAAAACCTAAGTGATCCACAGCAAGCAGCAAAGGATTTTAAAATGGCTTTGCTAAAAGATAATGAACATGAAAGACCACTTGTTCTGAAAATGGATATAACTGTTAGTGAGGAAGATCGTGAAAAATCTCTTCTTTACTTTTATAAAAGAAAGCAAAATTGGGTCTCCCCAGTTACCTGTACCCTGGAAGGTAATCACTACAGTGAACACACTTTAGAGAACATCTTGTGTTTTTTCTATCCTATTGTGTGAGTGATAACATTGATGTAATTAATGCTGTTGGAGAGGGTGTGGTCCGACACTTTTTTAGCACACTGTTGGGAAAGGTTCAGTTTGGTTTCAATATGAATATTGGTGAGTGTGACGCATTTTTTTCTCTATTACCTGGTTATTTGTTTCATCTAATGTGGATGATTTTAAACTGCTGTGCTTGTTCTTTATCAGGAAATGTAGCATGGGCATTGTTGTTTGAAGGAGAACCTGACCACCTGAAGCCAAGCACTTCTGAGTGTCTCGTTGAGAGCAATCTTTTTGAAGCAGCTGGAAGAATATTGGGGCACTCTTTCTTGCAGGATGGGCCTTGTCTTGTTGGACTGTGTCCTGCTATCATACATTTATTACTTGGAGGTCAACCAGAGTTGGCAACTGTGGTAACTGAAGATTGTGCAGACCTGGACTACAAAGCCACAATACAACTAGTATGTGCTAAAACCCAAACATTTTTTTTGCATTTACTCAAAAAGCATCGATAAATTAAATTTGTTTTCCTTTTCTGTTCATTTGAATAACTGAATGTTACATTATATCACCAATAACCATTCATTGTATTTTTTTATTTAATCTAGCTGCAAGGAGATACAGCACTTACAGCAGACCAAGAGGACAAAATATCACACCTTACCCTGTTGTGTGGTCTGCCAGCTGTATCCACAACTAACAGAACAAATCACAGCAAAGAAACTGCACTCGTTAAAGTAGTAAATGACCTGCGGGTAAATGCAGACAGAGGCCATTTATCTGTTCTCATCCTCTTAGATCTGAGTGCCGCTTTTGACACCATTGATCACAATATTCTTAGAAATCGCCTTAGTCAATGGGTGGGCCTCTCTGGCAGTGTCTTAAATTGGTTTGAATCCTACCTGGCAGGGAGAAAATTCTTTGTGAGTTGTGGTAATCACATCTCAAAGACACATGATATTCTATATGGTGTTCCACAAGGCTCTATCCTGGGTCCGCTGCTCTTCTCAATCTATATGCTTCCGTTAGGTCAGATTATCTCAGGTTACAACGTGAGCTACCACAGCTATGCTGATGACACACAGCTGTACTTAACAATAGCACCTGATAACTCCGACTCTCTCGATTCACTAACACAATGTCTGACTGGTATTTCTGAATGGATGAATAGTAATTTTCTCAAACTAAATAAAGAAAAAACTGAAATTTTAGTAATTGGCAATAATGGATTCAATGAGGTTATCAGAAATAAACTTGATGCATTAGGATTAAAAGTTAAGACGGAAGTAAAAAACTTAGGGGTAACTGTTGACTGTAACCTGAATTTTAAATCGCATATTCATCAGACCACTAGGACAGCATTTTTTCACTTAAGAAACATAGCAAAAGTTAGACTTCTTATATCATTGAAAGATGCTGAGAAATTAATTCACGCTTTTGTTTTCAGTAGACTAGATTACTGTAACGCACTCCTCTCAGGGCTACCCAAAAAAGACATCAATCACTTGCAACGAGTGCAGAATGCAGCTGCTAGAATCCTAACTAGGAAAAGAAAATCCGAGCACATCTCTCCAGTTTTGATGTCACTACACTGGTTACCCGTGTCATTCAGGATTGACTTTAAAATTCTGCTTATGGTTTATAAAGCCTTAAATAATCTCGCTCCATCTTATATATCGGAATGTCTGACACCCTATATTCTAAATCGTAACCTT
Organism: Polypterus bichir lapradei; assembly: GCA_026402145.1. Lineage (NCBI taxonomy): Eukaryota > Metazoa > Chordata > Cladistia > Polypteriformes > Polypteridae > Polypterus > Polypterus bichir. The sequence continues at coordinate 32,181,868 of JANRMT010062819.1, forward strand.
AGATCCTCAAATGAGTGTCTCCTTAGAATTCCAAAAGCTAAACTTAAAAGAAGTGGTGAGGCGGCCTTCTGCTGCTATGCACCTAAAATCTGGAATAGCCTGCCAATAGGAATTCGCCAGGCTAATACAGTAGAGCACTTTAAAACACTGCTGAAAACACATTACTTTAACATGGCTTTCTCCTAACTTCACTTTAACTTAATACTGATACTCTGTGTGTTCAATTTATCATAATAACTATTCATAGTGGCTCAAAAAATCCGTACTGACCCCAACTCTCTCTTCTGTTTCTTTTTCCGGTTTCTTTGTGGTGGCGGCCTGCGCCACCACCACCTACTCAAAGCATCATGATGCTCCAACATTGATGGACTGAAAGCCAGAAGTCTACGTGACCATCATTATAAAGTCCTTCCATGAGAACCCTAAATACAAAGAGGACTGTTTCATTTATGTTAGGTAGATTGCCCAGAGGGGACTGGGCGGTCTCTTGGTCTGGAATCCCTGCAGATTTTATTTTTTTTCTCCAGCCGCCTGGAGTTTTTTTTTGTTTTTTCTGTCCACCCTGGCCATCGGACCTTACTTATTCTATGTTAATGATTGTTGACTTATTTTTATTTTTTATTGTGTCTTCTATTTTTCTATTTCTTCATTTTGTAAAGCACTTTGAGCTACATTTTTTTTGTATGAAAATGTGCTATATAAATAAATGTTGTTGTTGTTGTACACAATAAAATGTTGCTACATGCTGTAAGTTTAAAAACATATATTAGGTTGAAATCATGCTTTAAGTTGATTGATGTATATGTTACATAGCCAGTTTGTGATTCATAGCAACACTACTTTTACTTATAAAAGTCAAACAAATAATGCCATTTTCTGCTCTCTAGAGAGTGTTAGCTCAGCAGACTCCTTCTCATTATTGTGAATTTATGATGCTCCCTCGAGTGACCCATCACTTTTCCTCTCCCACCGTCAATCCACTTTTTAATGTTGCATAAAATGTACTATTGACTTCATATGTTTTATTAAAATTGCTTTTGCAGGTTGTAAGAAGGACCACACGGCAGGTAAAACAGTTGAGACGTGGCCTTAAGGAAAGTATGTTTCGGCCCCTGCTGACAGCTAGGGCAGATGTTGTTCCCTTGATGTTCCCCAGGGCAAAAGACATGGACTACACACCAGAGGTGACCCATCTTTAAGTTGTAGTTTTTGCACTATTTATAACTTCTTTCAGGTAGAAAGTTTTTGAGGGTGATTTAAGTCTTTCAAAATAGGCATATTAACTGGGTCTGGCAACAAGCGAATTACTCAACTTGGCAGTTTGTGATTTTTCATTTATACGAATATTCTCTTTAAAGATGATTCTGGAGAGAATTAACTGGCCGATGGATGCTTGTAGCGATGACGATGATGAAGAGTTCTGTGTGGAAACCAAGTGCCGGGTTGCAGGGTTCTTGAGAATGTTCATTGAAAATGGTATGTTTATATATTTTTTTCTGTGTCGAGGAAGGCACTACCTCCTGATAAAAATGAAAATCATCTCTTACACTTATTTTGCAGCATCATCAAGAGATTTAAATTGTCCCTAGTGTGTGGTTGGTGTGTGGGCATGTGTGCCCTGTGGTGGGCTGGCGCCCTGCCTTGTGCCCTGTGTTGGCTGGGATTGGCTCCAGCAGACCCCCGTGACCCTGTGTTTGGATTTAACAGGTTGGATAATGGATGGATGGATGGATCCTTAAATTCTGGGTGGGATGGGAGATTCTGCCAGCTTAATGTTGAGCTATCAACTGGTACCTGTATAACATCAGCCACATGTTTCAAAAGACCGAGGATACCAGCACACCTCCAGAACTACTCAAACTTTGTGACCTCACTTAAAGCTTCAATTAGCAGTGTTTATTCTGGTTTTGGCTTTGTCTGATCATTGAAATGTTACTTATCCACACATGTGTTATTGTTGTTGATTTGTGTTTCGTTTACAGGGCAGTTGTATAACTTTTGAACGGTTAGCTGTACTATGCAATTCCTTGTTACTACTGAAGCTTAAAATCAGGATAAAATATTATTTGGATACGGTCTTTTCTCAGTATCTTTATTCTTTACAAATCAGTCTTTGTTCTCTTGGAAGGACAATATACATGCTTGGTAACAGGTAATTCAGTTGCATGAAATAAGAACAATACATGTGGGGGGGGGGGGTTGTGTTTAAAAAGTAAAAAAACTGTCACCCTAATCAGTTGAATAGGACAGTTGCACAGTCTCTACATAATTGGCCATTGCATTGTCACAGCTGTCTGCTGGAGCAGGCAATGAGGCAGCAACTGCATCAGTGAGATCACAAGGCAGTTGAATCTCTGGCACAGACACACCACCATGGTGGATATGAGTTCCAACCCAGTCAACTCTGTAATTGATGTCAACCTGAAAATATAGAACACTAATGTTAAATACAGTATTTGTATTAATATTTTTTCCACAAGTATAAACTCCCAACTGGTTACTCATTGTTTTTATTCTGAAGTTTGTTGAAAACTGATCATGACAATATCTCCTGGTTATAGTTGTCCCCAGAAATGGAAACAATATCAAATTTAATTTCCCCCCATGAATCTGGATTCTTTTGTTAGATTGCATGAATGTGTTATTTTACAGAAAATTTCAGTATAATGCAAACTGCAATCAGTACCTCTGTGCAGTCTTCTAGATCTTGTGCCATGCGTCCCATCCACAGCTGTAAAGGAGTTTAGTTTCCTTCACTTTGCAGACCATGATGGTTCCAGGCATTCTGGAAGGAGTTAAGGTTCCTTTGTATTAATGGAAGGAAATTCCAGTGCAGTGACAACAAATGAAGCTCATTGTCTGGCTCAAGAAGGTATTGTCTTTCCAATGTGAAAAATGTGGAGTAGAAAAGGTCAAGTAAATGCTGATACACATCTCTCTACATCCTCTCAATTCTGTTTGGTGAAAAAAGATTGTTGAGATATTCTGAATTAAAAGTTGAAACTTATGAAATTTAGACCACTTAAGCAGACAGGCACTCTCTGTAATATCCTGTGGAGTACTGTTATTGGATAAAATGAGAGACTTAAAATGTAGAAGTCAGTCTCTCATTTTTAGGCAGACAGATTTGGAACAAGAGGTCCAGTTCTTTAACTCTGGACAGCTGCAACTGTAGAAGACCTTTGTACTATTCAAGCTATCCTTACAGCACAATGACAATATCATTCAGAATATCCAAAATTATATATATACCTTTGGTTGTGTACGCTTCTTCCTGTGATGTGTGAATTCCTATTGACTCCTCTTCTTTGAACCATGAGTTCTGGTACACCAACATTTTCTCCACCCTTTTCTGATCGGACTCTAGATGGTAAGCCAAATTGTTCTGCAGCAGAAAGAAAACTATTCAGGACTGTGTCAGCACGGTTATTAGCTGACACTGTTAGGTATACAAGAATCCGATTAAAACCATCTATTCCCCCATGGACCACAAACCTCCACCTGGACGAGGAAAACATTTTCGATGATAAACACTAGCAGATTCAGCAGACTGATATTTGTATTAAGCATGATAAAAGCAATATATAATGACCTGAAATCAACTAGAGTAGCTGCATGTTGACTATAAATTTGGATTCGTTACAGCATATCACTATACTTAAGCCTATTGATAACTGATTTACAAAATTGGAAGGTTAATATTTCCTTATATGAAGTGTATTTATGACCACTGCAGCTTACCTGATCAGCTTGTGGTTGCCATCTATGTGCCACAGACAATTAGGTCCAGGAATAGAATACTGATGCCGTCTTAATGTATGCAGCCTCAAAGATCTCATCACAACCCCTTCTGGATCCACTCTGCGCACTGACTTTTGCACCCTGGCAACTATATGGATAATACATTTTTTGGGGTAAATTCTACATCTAGTTTTCTGATGACAAAATCTTAAACTCACAAAAACAGCTACTGCGTAATAAATACAACATACCTGGGACTCATACTCCTTGTGACTTCAGATGGCCATGTATCATCTTGTATCCCATGTTTGGGTGGTGTCTTTGAATGTTAGAGATAATGGCATCCAACTCGTCATCTGAGATTTGGGAATAAGGATCTGAAACACTGCAAAAAAAAAAGATGAGACTTAAGTTATTTCGCTGGCTACTCACCACAGCTATACAGCTCTAATCTGTGAGAGCAGACACTTTAAAGGGTTTGACCACATAACGTATACCATTTTTGTAGTAAAAGACATCCTTTCTGTAAATTAGATTTTGCTTAGTTCAATGCGGGTAAACTAGTCAAATTATCTGTAAAACATGGTTCAAACTGATTAAATCGCATTGGGCCATCTAACTTGTGACAGTTTTCTGACAAGAAGCACACTTTGGTTACATTGCAGTTGCGTTAGGGTTAAATCGGGGTGCACATTATCATAAAACCGCTAAATGTCTGATGGCCAAAAGTGATTAAATCCATTTACACTGCCTGCCTGCTAAATATCACAGATCAATGTGGTAGATAAGAAAGTATCATGTTTGCCATTGATCATGGGCCTCATGTATAAACGGTGCATATGCACAAAAATGTTGCGTAAAAACATTTCCAAGTTCAAATCACAATGTATAAAACCTAAACTTGGCGTAAAGCCAAGCACATTTCCATGGTAGCTCATACCCTGTCGTACACAAGTTCTGCGCTCGGTTTTGCAGACTGGCAGCACCCAGCATCAAAGCATTGCTACTGTTCCAGTGTGGTTTCTCTTTCTTTTTTAGATACACATCCCTGATGCGGCAAATGCTTCCGAGCCTTTCCTTGCGGTTCAGAAACAGTTTCATCCCAAGAACTATAAATGCACTCAATCAGTCCATCAAGTTCTCCTTCTAGAACTGTTTGTACTTATAAGTACAATTACCTCACTGTAAACTTGTGATACAGTTATAATATTGCACAACCTGAGCCACTTTATAAAGCACATATTTACATATGATGACAATATCATTTTTAAGATCAAATGCAGCAAAATATGTTTATTATATTATACAGATAAAACTTTAACTTCATTTAAATAATCTATATTGTTAATAATTAAACGTGAGGACACAGTGTCAGAGCGCTAGCTAGTTCAGGGATTGATCCTGCCTCGCTCTGTATTCTTGCTGGTGCTGACGCGACACTGGAAGGATAGATGGATAGAGTAATTAAACATGTACTATGAAGATATTTCAATGTTCCTTAAAAGTTTTGAAGAATCAGCGTTCTAAGCTTACAGATGGCTTAATGTCTATTACAGAGCTGATTGTATGATGATTGGGTATTTGAAGAAAGAAAAGTAAGGACAGGAATTGGAGGTTAGTACATTTGAAAGAGAGAGTACTGCTGCAACAAAGTATTTAATTGAAGGTCACACAAGCATCTTGCGTGAGACATGAACAATCACTGCGCCACCGTGTTCCCATGTTTAATAACATGCCTTAACTCCGATCATCATGAAAATGATATCACATATACATCTCAGTATTTTAATTATTCAGAGAGCTGTAATATCACGAATGTCATGGATTCTGTGTCCTGTCGGAGGAAGAGAAAGCCTATTTAAGAATCACATAGTGATTTACACACATAGAGCACATAGAAGATCAAATAGAAAACAAAGCATTTAACGTGCTACTTTAGTTATGATGGGATTTGAGAAACTAGTAAATTACACAATTTTAAGATGAAGTTGGCTGGGATTGGCTCCAGCAGACCCCCGTGACCCTGTGTTTGGATTTAACAGGTTGGATAATGGATGGATGGATGGATCCTTAAATTCTGGGTGGGATGGGAGATTCTGCCAGCTTAATGTTGAGCTATCAACTGGTACCTGTATAACATCAGCCACATGTTTCAAAAGACCAATGGCCACTATGCATGAGGCCCCAGGTCTGTAAAAGTTATTTGAAAAAAATGCACCTCACTTCAGACTCGTAAAACAAGGGTCAAATATTCAGTTCAAAATATTAGTTGGTGCTGCTTTGGGCATTCCATGTCAAAGTATCTAAACTAATACAGCCCGTGCAGCTTACCGTATCTCAAACTGGCTCATTCACCTTGTGATCGTCTTCTCCAAAACACCTTACAGAACTGTAATCTGTTGTACTTTTAAACCGCATGACAGAAAGTGTTCTATTGACTCAGCTGGAATGTCAAAGGATGGACGTCCAGAGCAGGGAACTGCATCACCTGAACAGGAGTGTAGTCAAGTCCATTCCACCAGTTCAATATTTTCAAAACCAGTTTCATCGATATCGGAATCTAAAAGAGCCGTCAACATTGTAATTTCTTCCGATAAATCTTCTGAAATACATGATATCTTTGGCACAATCCATTTCATCTGCAGTGGTAAGCATTTTTCTAATTAATTCTTGTGCTATCTCGTTTACTACCATCTCCCACACAGCCATGTTGAATTAGGCATAACAAATCAACAAAAGACGATTCACAAATCAATATCTAGAAGATGTGTTAGAGCCCAACCTCTCAATTTTGACGACTGAAAATATTTTGCGACAAATTTATTTATGATCACATTTCACAGTACTTTTATTTATTTGTGCATTTATTTATTTACATTTTTTAAATTTGTCTGAAATATTCCTCCATAGTGTGGAGACATCTTTATTTTGAACTACTCCTGAATGCTCTGCAATACCATGACCAGACCTGGATCCACAGGGTCAAACCAATCATTTCTGGACCACTTATAAAATAAAATCTGTTTAGAATTCCACAGAAAACCTCAGATGAAGTCTATAACATATCCAACAGACACAAACAAAACCATATATGAAACTGCAAACCAGTAAACACCAAGAAACAAATAGAATTAAAAACACCGGACAATGGGATGGTAACTCGTGAAAAGACGCTTCTCACGAATGGGACTTATCTAGGTCAGTGGAACTTATGGTGAAAAATAACAGCAGGCAGACTGGAAACACAAGAAAGCTGGTTGAAAGAAGAAGAAGGAAACAAACGAACAGACAGCAGAAAAAATTGTGTCATAAAAATTCAGAAAATGCCTCATTTGCATAAATTAGTTGATGTGATCTGTGATTGGCCAGCTCAGGCATAGATTCAATGTGATCTGTGATTGGCTGGCACCGGCAAGGATTTTAAGTGATCTGTGATTGGCTGGCGCTAGGAGTGACTTAAAGTAATTTCTGATTGGGTAACACAAGCAGGGATTTATATATGTACGCATATATGCATCTATCTATCTTTTCTTTGATTACTGGTGTGTGGGAGCATCTTTATTTTGAACTACTCCTGGATGCTCTGCAAAACCAAGATCAAGCCTGGGTCCAGAGGGTGAAACCACCCATTCCTGGAACACTTTTCCCAAACATCTGTTTAACATTCAGCAGACAACCTCAGATGAGAAAGTCTATCAGACATTAAACTGCAACTCAGTCAAAACCAAGGAGTAAACTTAAAGAGAAATGACCGGACAAGGAAGGGTTAATTCGTGGATAAATGCTTCTCAACAATGGGACTTGTCCAGGTCGATGGCACTTATGGTGAAAAAAAAAACAGGAGGCAGGCTGGAAACCCAGAAAGGTGGTTGAAAGAAGGAGAAGGAAACAAACGAACAGACAGCAGAAAAAATTGTGTCATAAGAATTCACAAAAGGTCCTCATTTACATAAATTAGTTGATGTGATCGGTGATTGGCCATCTCAGGCATTGATTCAAACTGATCTATGATTGGCTGGTGCTGGGAGTGACTTAAAGTAATTTTTGATTGGGTAACACAGGAAGGGATTTATATATGTATGTATGTATCTATCTCTGTATCTGTTCATTGGTTAAGGAAGTGTGGTGACATTTGTATTTTGAATTTTTCCTGGATGCTATGCAATACCAGGATTAGGCCAGAATTCAGTGGGTGAAACTCCTCATTCCTGGACCACTTTTCCCAAGCATCTGTTTAACACTCAGCAGGTAATCCCAGATGAAATAGTCTATCAGATATTAAACTAACAGGAACAAGGCCATATGCAAAATTGCAACTAAGTCAATACCAAGAAACAAAGTTGGATAGATGTGACCTGACTAGGGGGAGTTAACTCACTTCTCAACAATGGGACTTGTCCAGGTCGATGGCACTTAGGGTAAAAAAAAAAAAACAGCAGGCTGATTGGAAAGCCAGGAAAGGAGTTTGAAAGAAGAAGTAGGAAACAAACGAACAGACAGCAGAAAAAATTGTGTCATAAAAAGTAACAAAAGATCCTCATTTGCATAAATTAATTGAAGTGATCGGTGATTGGCCAGCTCAGGCATTGATTCAAAGTGATCTATGATTGGCTGGTGCTGGGAGTGACTTAAAGTAATTTTTGATTGGGTAACACAGGAAGGGATTTATATATGTTTGTATGTATCTATCTCTGTATCTGTTCATTGGTTAATGAAGTGTTGGGACATCCTTATTTTGAACTTATATTGGAGGATATGCAATACTAGAATCAGGCCTGAGTCTAGGGGTGAAAACCCCTCATTCTTGTACCACTTTTCCCAAACATCTAACATTCAGAAGAGGAAGTCTATCAGATATTAAACTGACAGAAGCAAGACCATATGCAAAATTGCAACTCAGTCAAAACCAGGAAGTAAGGTTAGGTAGATATGACCGGACTAGGGGGGGTTAATTTGTGGATAGACGCTTCTCAGCAATGGGACTTGTCCAGGTTGGTGGCACTTATGGTGAAAAAAAAACAGCAGGCCGACTGGAAACCCAGGAAAGGTGGTTGAAAGCAGAAGAAGAAGGAAAAAAAAAAACCGAACAGACAGCAGAAAAAATTGTGTCATAAAAATTCACAAAAGGTCCTCATTTGCATAAATTAGTTGATGTAATCTGTGATTGGCCAGCTTAGGCATTGATTCAAAGCGATCTGTGATTGTCTTACTGGAGCTGGCAGGGATTTTAAATAATCTGTGATTGGCTGGTGCTGGGAGTGACTTAAAGTGATCTGTGATTGACTGGCACTGGCATCTATCTATCTATCTATCTATCTATCTATCTATCTATCTATCTATCTATCTATCTATCT
>JANRMT010062819.1:32199364-32221930 GCA_026402145.1 Polypterus bichir lapradei
ATAGATAGATAGATAGATAGATAGATAGATAGATAGATAGATAGATAGTAATCCACAAAAAGAGAAAATGAATCACGTATACAATACAATACAATTTATTTTTGTATAGCCCAAAATCACACAGGAAGTGCCGCAATGGGCTTTAACAGGCCCTGCCACTTGACAGCCCCCCAGCCTTGACTCTCTGAGAAGACAAGGAAAAACTCCCAAAAAAAACCTTGTAGGGAAAAAAATGGAAGAAACCTTGGGAAAGGCAGTTCAAAGAGAGACCCCTTTCTAGGTAGGTTTGGCGTGCAGTGGGTGTCAAAAGAAGGGGGTCAATACAATACAATACACAGAACAGAACAAATCCTTAATACAGCATAAAAATAAAAAAATTAGAAGTACGGAGCAGAATTTAACAGTAGATGATATCACATAATAAGATTTGGATATTTTTAGAGTCCTGGAGACCTCATCCATCAAGCTGCCTCCCCCATTTGGCCATTCCACGGCTAAAACAGTGCTGGGCCAGCCAATCTGATGACAGGACCCCTCTTTCCCATGATTCCTGCAAACCTCCATCAGGGATGACTTTACCATAGGCAGGCAAACAACTTGGCAGGTGGGTCGTGGCACCAATTGCCACATTTGAGTACCGAGAACAGAAACAGAATAGGTGAGGGTTAGTATTCAATTACAGCTATCATGTTACTTATGTTTTAGTGCTAATGACTAACAACAGAGATGCAGTCTGTACAGTTAATCAGCAGCTCTAGTCAGGATATGCTAAACTGAAGTAGTGAGTCTTCAGCCAGGATTTAAAGGCTGAGACCGAAGGGGCATCTCTTATAGAAGCGGGAAGACCATTCCACAGTTTAGGGGCCCTGTAACTAAAAGCTCGACCTCCCACTGTTATTTTATTAATCCTTGGAATCATAAGCAGACCGGCATTTCGAGATCTTAATGTGCGCTCAGGTTTGTAAGTCATGATAAGTTCAGACAAGTAAGTCGGACCTTGGCCATTTAATGCTTTATATGTTAAAAGGAGGATTTTGAAATCTGCCCTAAACTTAACCGGGAGCCAGTGTAAGGATTTAAGAACTGGAGTTATGTGTTCATATTTTCTTGTTCTTGTAATAATTCTTGCAGCCGCATTTTGGATTAACCGGAGGCTGTATAGAGAACAGTTTGAACAGCCAGTTAACACCGCATTGCAGTAGTCAATCCTACTAGAGATAAATGCATGAATTAATTTCTCAGAATCCTGTTTATTTAGAAAGCGCCTTAATTTCCTAACATTTTTAAGATGGAAGAAACATGTTTTGGACAACTTTGTAATATGTGCTTTAAATGACATGCTAGAATCAAAGATAACTCCTAGATTGCGGGCAGATTCAGTAAAATTAATGGTGATTCCAACTGAGTTAAATGATGACAAAATATTGTTGTGATCTGCTTCATTTCCTCCAACAATTAACATCTCTGTTTTATCTGTATTTAAAGACAAGTAGTTATCATTCATCCACTCCTTTAATTCGCTAACACAACTAATTAAAGACAACATCGGAGAAACTTCATTTGATTTAAATGAAAGGTATAACTGGGTGTCATCTGCATACGAGTGAAAATTAACATTATGTTTCCTAATGATAGATCCCAGTGGAAGCATGTAAAGTGAAAACAGTAAAGGTCCCAGTACTGAGCCCTGCGGGACACCATATTGAACTTCTGTGTATAATGATGGAGTACTGTCAGCACATTTCTGTACAGATTGGAATCGATTTGATAAATAAGAACTAAACCAAGCGAGCACGGGGCCTGTAAGCCCAACATCTTTTTATAGCCTGTGCAGTAAAATAGAATGGTCAATGGTGTCAAATGCTGCACTTAAGTCTAACAACATAATTACAGTGGAGTTTCCTTCATCAGAGGATATCAGAATGTCATTTAAAACCCGTATTAGTGCCATTTCTGTACTATGACCAGTGCGAAAACCAGACTGGAATTTCTCAAATAAATTGTAATGTGTAAGGTGTGACTGAAGCTGACTGGCGACTACTTTTTCTAGTATTTTAGAGAGAAACGGTAAATTTGAAATAGGCCTATAATTATTTAGTATGTGTTGGTCTAGGTCTGACTTTTTAGGTAATGGTTTAATGACTGACACTTTTATTGCATCAGGTACTGTGCCATGCAGTAATGAACTATTGATAATGGTTAGAATAGGCGCCGCAAGAACATCCATGGCACTTTTTACTAATTTTGTTGGCACTGGATCTAGGGAACAAGTAGCGGGCTTCATTTTAGTAATTAAAGTTAAGACTTCCTGCTCAGTTACAGGATTAAAATTATTAAAGTGCTGAATGCAATGTGAGACAGGGTCTGCTAAGCTAGTATGTGGTTTGTACTGTGATGCAGAGATCTGGGATCTTATATTTTTAATTTTCTCATTGAAGAAGTTCATAAAGTCTGTACTGCTAATATCTGTTGGTATTTTGCACTGTTAATCTGAATTCCCATTTGTTAATTTAGCCACTGTACTAAACAGTACCCAAGGATTTTTATTATTGCTATCTATTAATGTAGAATAGTATTCTGAGCGAGCTTTAAAGAGGGCTTTTTTATATTTATTAACACTCTCTGTCCGTGCAATTTGAAAGACTTGTAGCTTTGTTGTTCTCCATCTGCGCTCCAGTTTTCTACACTCTAATTTAAGAGCATGAGTGTTTTCATTAAACCAGGGAGAGTTTCTATGTGCTTTGATCACTTTTGTTTTAAGGGGAGCCACTGTGTCCAGAGCATCTCTCAAGGTCACATTATAATGTGATGTTAGCTGTTCTAAATTGTATTCCACGTTTACATTTGATGTTAACTGATCTAAATGGTTTTCCACAATTACACTCGACTTACTCAAGGTATCTATAAATTTTGAAGCAGAATTACAATCTAGATGTCGCACTGTCTTTGTTTTAATCTGTGACTGCATTGACAAGGGCAGGACTAAATCAAATGTAATTAAGAAGTGATCGGAAATAACTTCATTTAATGGAGTAATATTTAAATTTTGAATTTCAACTTTGTAAGTTATAATTAAATCTAATGTGTGGTTATGATTATGAGTTGGACCTTTGACAATCTGACAAAATCCTACTGAATTTAACAAATAAGTAAAACATTTGCTAAAAGTGTCAGTTTCCACATCAATGTGTGCATTAAAATCCCCATCAGTACAACGTGCTCATAATTTATAGCCAAATCAGATAAAAGGTTGCTAAATTCAGTCATGAACAATGAATATGGCCCTGGTGGTCTGTGGACTAGCATTATAATTGTGTTGGAAGCTGTTTTAATATTTAAAATGAATGCCTCAAAGGATGTAAAGTTGCCTAAATTTTTAGAAGTGATCTTAAAACAGTTTCTTATTCCTAAGCTTTTGGTTCCTACCAGGAATCATCAACATCACAGGAGCATGATTAGACTGATTGCTGGTTGGAAACAAAAGCTTAGGAATAAGAAACTGTTTTAAGATACGTGATTCATTTTCTCCCATTGTGGATTTCCAACTACAAATATATAAACAGTATAACAGACCTAGGTCTCCATGATAGATAGATATATAGATAGTCAAACCAAATACCAAAAATAAATCCAACAGAGGCCGCAGTTACACCCTTCTACATAAATCTACTAATAAATATGCACAAGAAACAACTAGTCATCCTTCCTCTAGATGGTGTCCTCTTCCCTTCTCCTGACTCCCAGTTCGGCTTCTCTTCCCGATCCCGCTACTCTCTTCCATGATGTCATTCTCCGTTTCCTGTTACCTCTGCACTGTGACACATTGCCAAGGGAGAGGAAAACTTTTTGGAGAACTTTGCGGGAAGAAGTAACGGGCTTGCTTTTTACACGGCGGCCTTTCCCCTCCTCCGCCCCCATCCCCATCCTTCCATGCGGCTGGTTTGATGGATCCGAGGTACGAGGTACCCCGTAGGTCTGGCGGTTCCCTGAGCGGATCCCCGGCACTGCCGAGCGCCCAGTCCCGACGTAGGAAACTGCCGCCTCGGCCCGCTGACTACAAGCTGCAAGTTATCATCATCGGCTCCCGTGGAGTCGGCAAAACCAGTCTGATGGAGAGATTCACCGACGACACTTTCTGCGAAGCCTGCAAGTCCACTGTGGGTAAGGACGCCGTCACGGGTTTGACGGAATGGGGCTTAATAAACACGTGAGGCCCCCCTTTTAGGCCGACCTTGGCAGCACAGCTTTTTGTAGTAAGTTTTCGGCTTTTCATAACGGACATTGTGGCGTCCATCTTCTTGCATCGCGAGCGCTTGTCACCTTCTGAGGAAAACGGTGCTTGGGTTTGGCTGTCAAACGCTTTGGAGTTTTCTAGCCATGAATGCTTAAACTTAGTTTCAGAAGACCTTTAGCTTCTCGTTTTATGCATTTTTAAAAATTTTATGTTAACTCCTCTGTTCTTAGTTATTCAACCGTGGTGTGACTACTCAGAAAAGTGGGATCTATTTGCCTTTTTAAATGCTCCATTTTTAAAAGTGAGATACTTTTTTGTATTTGAGCTTGTATATTAGGTTAATGATACAGCCTACACAGTAAATATTGTCTTTGGATCCGTTTGTTTTTGATCGATGGTTATGTTTAGATGTGTCATAACGTTATGTTATTACCTCATTACCGACTTAGCTCGTTTTAAATCCCAGCCAGTGTGTGTGTAACGTAGATGTTTTGATCATCTTTTCGGTTTTGACGTTATATAGTTCGTTATTTAATGCTCTGTTTTTAGAATTTACATAAATGAAAAAAGCCTTATTAAAGTAAAACTTTAATATAAGCTCTAAAAACGCCGGAAAACTAGCAATATACAATGCATTGAAGAAGTGTACGGCATTATCATGTAGATAGTACTTTATTGATCTTATGGAAATGCAGCTGCTCTGTCAGCACCATTCAATACGATGTACTTGCGGGTAAAAAACAGAAATGTACTTTTGTATTGTAACAGGATAATCACAGGCAGATTAAGTGATTTGCACATGTTCATATCGTGAATCACGCAGAATTTGACTGTACAAAACAAAGTGCAAAGTAAAATACAAATGCAAGACCCAGAACTGAACACCCCATAAATATCCAGTGTACACTCACGCCAGCGTATCCTTGCAATTATCTAATTGTCCAATCACATAGCAGTAGCACAATGCATAAAATCGTAGAGATACAGGTCTGGAGCTTCAGTTAATGTTCTCATCAATCACCAGAATGGGAAAAAAATTTGACCTCTGTGATTTCAACTGTGGCATGATTAATTGGTGCCAGATGGGCTGGTTTGAATATTTCTGTAACTGTTGATGTGAAATATTCACACAGAACAGCTTGGGGAGTTTACTCAGAATGGCTTGGAAAACCAAAAACATCAAATGAGTAGCTCTTCTGCAAATATAAATCCATAGCTGATGAGGGAGGTCAAAGGAGAATGGCCAGACAGGTTCAGGGTGACATGAAGACCACGGTAACTCTGATAACCACTCTGTACAACTGTGGTGAACAGAAAAGCATCTTGGAATGCAGAACATGTTGAACCTTGAGGCATGTGGGCTGCTACAGCAGAAGACCACATCAGGTTCCCCTGCTAGCCTGAAACATAAATCTTAGGTTGCAGTGGGCACAGGTTCTTTGAAACTAGACAGTTGAAGACTGGATAAATGTAGCCTGGTCTGATGAGTCTCTGTTTCTGCTGAGACACAAAGATGGTAGGGTTAAAATTTGGTGCCAACAGCATTAATCTATGCACTCAACCTCCCTTGTGTCAGCTGTCCAGGTTGGTGGGGGGAGTGTTTCTTTTGTCACACTTTGGGCCTGTTATTACCCATCAATAACTGCTTGAATGCCATAGCCTATTCTAGTATTATTATTGACCATGGGCAACCTATCATGGGCACAATTTACCCATCTTCTGATGGCTACTTCCAGAATGATAATGCATCATGTCACAGAGCACCAGTTGTCCTTAACCACTTTCAAATGAGTTAATTGTTCTCCAACATTCTTCACATTCACCTGATCTGAATCCAATAAAACACCTTTGGGATGTGGTGGAATGGGAGATTTCCAGTGTGAATGTAGACAAGCTGGCAAATTTGCAGAAATGGTGGGATGCTTTCATGTCAATATGAATCAGAATCTCAAAGTAATGCTTCCAACATCTTGTGGAATCCATGTCACAAAGAATTGATGCTGTTTTGAGAGTAAAAGGAAGCCATGCTCTATTATTAGTTTAGTGTTCTTCATAATTGTTCGGTGAGTGTATGGTGTCCCAAAAAATGCATTTTTCCAGTTACTTTAACTAGCAAGGATGAAGGCAGGCACAATGTTAGGAGACATTATACAGTTCAACTAGTGCTGGGCAATATGGACAAAAATATTGTCATGTATTTTTTTCTGTATCAATTGATTTTGATAATTATCACAATATAGTTTCATATTACTGTTAACATGTTTAAAGAATATCTATCATAAAATATTCTGAATAAACAAGTTAAAATAAAAAATATTAAAGTAGATGTGATTTATTTTTGAGAAATGGCACATAAACAATATACATTTAACATTTCCTTAAAATTCTGGAATGTTTTTGATTTTCAGGTTTTCAGAATAATTGCACTTTCAGTAGCTCCAATTAACAAGGGAGTGTATCAATTTAGAAAAACAGTGTGCAAAACAGTTTAACTGTGCAAATATGTAAAATTGCAAATATAATACAATACAAACCAAATCTGCATTACTAGCAGCAATAAATATCTACTTCTATGCTCTATCACTTAAAAATCTCAGGTAGAACAGTATCTAATATAATTTGGGAACTTGTTTTTTTTATTTTATTTAAAAGCAACACACATTTTCTCTTGTACACTACAGAGGATCAAGGAGGGATAATATATCCAGAAGGTCATCAGTAGCAGTGTCATCATATTTGTCATTCAAGTAGCTGTTGACAGTACTTGTAATGTTCTTTGTGAGTTCTGATTGCCTATTCTTTGGCTGCAGGACCTCCTCACTGAGCAGGTGGAGCACAGGCTTCACATACGATACATTGACATATGATTCCCTAGACAGTACAACTGTGAAACTCACCAGTGGATTTAGAGCCTTCTGGACTGACTCGAATATGCCAGTGTCTTGCCACATGGGCACGAGGTGTCTGTTTTCTCTGTCAGCAGGTAGTAGCTTTGCAATGGCTTTCACCTGTTCCAGCACTGTTCCTACAATGTTTTGATCAGAACCCCCTCTTGTTGGAGATTCTATAATCATTTTATGTTTGAGCAGATTAAACTCCTCTTGAGCTGCTGCTAGATCTCTCTACTTTTTCCATGAAAAAAAAAATGTGCTGACCACTTTTTTCAAACACTTGTAGCCCTTTCTATTCTGCTATCTCTTCCAGCTCTCCCTGCAGCAATAAAAATATAGTCCTATTATTAACTAACAATTAGCCTAGTAGTAGAAGCAACTCAGTTGTAGGATATTGTAATGTTAGTATTGAAAATGTAATCTAAGCATCACAATACAATGCATATTCACAGTAAATTAAACTAGTAACGTTCAATTACTGATTGCTAGCTGTAATCTATTTCTGAAGCACTGAAGGCAAGTCCAGTTTTTCAGCGACACAACCTTGGCAATGTTCACTCCATTGTCTGTAGTAATATGCACCTGGGGGTCTTCCCTAAGCCTTCAGGATGATAGAGTGCCCTCGAGTTTCTGCTCTGTGATCCATGATAAAATACATAGTTTGCAGACATTTGTTTTGTAAATTCTGTTCAGCGTCAATGTAGTGAATAGTAAAAGTTATGTAAGGCTCCGATTTCTGACTCAACCATAGGTTTGTCATAGTGGCAAAATATCTCACATCTTTTAAAGCAGCCTCTAACTTCACCCAACATTCATCATAAAGCTACAGAAGTGCAGTCTGAGATAAATGTTTTTAGACAAGAACTTTAAATCTGATGTCGATTACTTTCAAAATTTTCCTAAAGCCTTCTTTTTCGACAACATTCACTGACATGTCCTTCACTGTGTAGTAAGTGACTACATTTGTGATGTCCTGATGACTTTTTGATTTTCTACTACATGGGTTCATAGTGGCAAATGACAGCATAATCGACTGCTTTTTAAGAACAGCACTGCGCTCAAAGGTTTGCTAGCCACATCACTCAAGGGTTATTTTTGACATTCAGTATATTTGACTGGATGGTATTTAAGGTGGTAGAATAGGTTATATTGGACTTTGTTGGGACCTGTCAGCAGCATATCTTGCATACTGGCTTTATTTGTGCTTAGTCTGATTTGAGGTTGCTGAACCACTTCCAAACTTTTGATGACATGTGCCCTTTCTTTGGTATTATCTCTTCCTGAGCAGTTAATAGATTTGTTTAAGTGTGCTTCTTCGTGGGGGTGGGCAGATTTGTAAAGTGTATTGTGATTGGATATCGTGCTGGTATTTCACCAAGCCTATGTGCTACATGATAGACCATCGGTATTGTCTGTCGTAATGTATTCTTTTAAAACTTAATATTGTAAAAACAAGTTTTATTGATTTTTATGGCCTAGGTTTATCATCATTATCATTAAGGTTTTTCTCAATCAAAATTGTTTTATTGCCAGCACTAACAACTGTAGGCAGAAAAAAGCCACAGTAGAAGTACTTAGCTGGTGGAGTAGCCCAGTAGCTAAATGTGCTCCAGGACAACAGATTATAGTCAAAATTAGCAGTATTAGTCATGATCACCGTTCCTTTTGCTGTGGTCATTATTTTCTTTTTAAGTCTCTCTCATTTGTATGGATAGCTTGGTAATGCATCTGACCTGTGTGATTCACAGTCTGCAGTCATCTGCTTCCCTCCTAGATGGTGTTGTCCACTCAGAACCCAGCAAATGATGGTACAATGGCCAAAGTTGAAATGTAGAATATCCCCAAGCAGCTTGTCACTCACATTAAATGGCCTAAACCTTCTTTACCCTTTTTTGTATAGCAGATCTGTGTTGTCCACTTAATGCGGGCTACTGTTCAAGTAAATCCAAAGGGTTTTTTCAGCTCTGTAGCACCTCCATCCCCTCCTTTATTATGGTGACTATCTCATTCCCTCCAGTATGCTAGAAAGTCCACCACCAACTTGTTGGTAATGTTTAGGTTCAGGTGTTAGTTCCCATACCACAGTACAAAGTCCAGCATTACCTTCCTGTACTCTTTGTCATCTGTGTCAGTGCACTAAACAATTGATAAGTCATGAGAACTTATATAGATGGTGTAATTTAAATGAATATTTAAATTGGTTGTGTACCTTGTAAGTGTCCAGGATTGGTTAACTGTTAAACATAGTGAGCATAACATTGTGAGTGATGGAATGATACCCTTTTTTTTGTTTTGTTTGACAAAGAAGGTCCCTATAACAGCTAATTGAGGATTTGGAAGCTGAAAGCTGTTTTTGTCTGTGAACATTTGACATAAGTTATTGCACATGTTGCTTAGTCATGGTGTCTTTTAGGGTTAAGGTTTTAGTTGCAAACTAGACTAGAATTTAGAGTAGGCTTCCACTTCACTTCACTATGATCTCTGCTGATTTCACACTCCAATTAAACAGCCTGAAAGGATGACATTGGATCCTTGCATATATAGGTGCATCTCAATAAATTAGAATATCATTGAAAAGTTAATTTATTTCAGTAATTCAATTCAAAAAGTGAAACTCATATATTATATACCTGTAGATTCATTACACACAGAGTGATATATTTCAAACATCTGTTTCTTTTCATTTTGCTGATTATAGCTTATAGCTAATGAAAACCCAAAGTTCAGTATCTGAGAAAATTAGAATATTGTGAAAAAGTTCAATATTGTAGACTCATGGTGTCACACGCCCCATGCAAAGGTGTCCTGAGCCTTTAAATGGTCTCTCAGTCTAGTTCAGTAGGGCACACAATCATGGGGAAGACTACTGACTTGACAGTTGTCCAGAAGACAGTCATTGACACCCTCCTCAAGGGAGGGTAAGCAACAAAAGGTCATTACTAAAGAAGCTGACTGTTCACAGAGTGGTGTATCCTAGCATATTAATAGAAAGTTGAGTGGAAGGAAAAAATGTGGCAGAAAAAGGTGCACAAGCTACAGGGAGAAAACCACAGTGCTTCAAGAGCCATCACACACAAACATTTTCTTACCTGGGCTAAGGAGAAAACGGACTGGACTGTTGCTCAGTGGTCCAAAGTCCTCTTTTCAGATGAAAGTAAATTTTACATTTCATTTGGAAATCAAGGTTCCAGAGGAAGAGTGGAGAGGCACAGAATCCAAGTTGCTTGAGGTCCAGTGTGAAGTTTCCAGAGTCAGTGATGATTTGGGGAGCCATGTTATCTGCTGGTGTTGGTCCACTGTGTTTTATCAAGTCCAAAGTTAGTGCAGCCGTCTACCAGGAAATTTTAGAGCACTTCATGTTGTCCTCTGCTGACAAGCTTTATGGAGATGCTGATTTAATTTTGCAGCATGACTTGGCACCTGCCCACACTGCCAAAAGTAACAATACCTGGTTTAATGACCATGGTATCACTGTGCTTGATTGGCCAGGAAACTCGCCTAACCTAAACCCCATAGAGAATCTATAGGGTATTGTCAAGAGGAAAATGAGAGACACCAGACCCAACAAGGCAGATGAGCTGAAGGGTGCGATCAAAGCATCGTGGGCTTCCATAACACCCCAGCAGATTGCCTTCATGCCACACCGCATTGATTCAGTAATTGACGCAAAAGGAGCCCCAACCAAGTATTGAGTGGGTACATGGACATACTGTTCAGTAGGCCAACATTTCTGTATTATTTTTTTTTTATTGGTCTTTTGTAATATTCTCATTTTCACAGATACTGAATTTCGAGTTTTCATTAACCATAAGCCATAATCAATAAAGATGAAAAGAAATAAACGCTTGAAATATATCATTCTGTGTGTAATGAATCTATATAATAAATGAGTTTCACTTTTTGAATTGAATTACTGAAATAAATTCACTTTTCAACGATATTCTAATTTATTGAGATACACCTGTAGTTTTCATTTTATATAGGAAATGAAGCATGTCCAGTCAGGGAAAATAATCTTAAAATTCTGCTCTGAAGCAATTAACAGTTATTCTTATTTTTTATATTTTAACAAATAGGTCAAATTTGTAAACCTATACAGCAATACCGCAGTTAATGTGTCATCTAAGAATGAAACTCCTGTATAATGTAGTCTACATTAAAACACGCTATAGTGCATGTTCAAATTCAAGTGCCAGTCTGATAAAGCACTATCAATGTACAGCTTCCTTATATAGAGTAGTCATTGTCTTTTGTTGATATTTACACTGTAGAATGCAAAGCTATTTTATGGAGTGTTAGGGTTTAGCAGCAGCATTGTATTGATGCCAAATAAGGATTAGGCGGACTATCTAAGTCCATGACATCCCACACCCCTGTTCATTGCAATATGTATATAGCTTATTCTGATAACTTAAAGTTTCTCGTGACAAACTAAACTCCCAGAACAAATCTGCTTCGCTAACAAGAGTTTTACCATGTATAGTTAGTTGTTAAAACCTCTCTTTACCACTTTGTTTCAGCAAAACTATGAATTTCCGATGAGCAGGCATTGGGTTGTTTGACAAATAAAATATTAGTAAGTTCTTGTCATTCACATCACTCTTATTAGAAGTGACTTGCTTTTTAAAAATAACCAAGCTGGTAAAAATGTGATGAATAAATTTAGTCCGGTAATCTTGTTAACAATGCAGATCTTAACTGATGTTTTGGAAGAAAGTTGTACTCACTTGCCAGGCTCTTTTTGACATAGGACCAGGTTTAATAAAGTATAAAAAAGTCACTGTTGCAACAGTTTCAGAAGATTTTTTACTTTTATTAAAATTTCATATACCTTTCATCCCTGGATTTGCTTTTTCTGAATTTTTATAGGTTATCATTTGTATACTTTTGCTTAATTTGACTAAGCAAGTGTCTTTGAGATACACAACGACATCAGCTTCTAAATGAATAGTGATTCTTCATGAGAATGATTTTATCAATGCACCTTGGAGGCCATGCTTTAGGCATATTTGGGGTTTCATTTTCTATTTCTGTAAATTTCATAATCAGAGGTTTTCTCACATGCAGATAATAATTCAAGGAAAATGCAAAAATCCTAAGCTTTCAACCACACATTTATAGGCTATTAGTGAGTAAAGTAAATGGGATTTTTTATCTGATCTGTTTGAATTTGAAGAAATTATTTTTCAAAATAATAATAGATTGGCATTACACAGTCTATTAAGACAGATAAAAGCATAATGGTTATGCCTGTTTGGTCACCTGCTGGCAGAGTTTAACAAGTTACTAGAACTAACAACATTGTGTTTTTTTTATTTCCTACTTCACAGTGTGTATTGTGGATTTGTTGCAGTTTTACTCATATAATGCATTGAGCATCCAAGGTCAAATTTTAGGCTGAAGTAAAAATATATATATATTTTGACTGTCCTTATTCATCAGTTGTTCTTTTTTTTTGCTTTTTTAATATTAATGCTGTCACTCATAAGATATCAACTAAGTTTTGAAGCAAGAGGAGAACATTTACTGGAACTCCTTTTCTCTTGGTTAGCTGTTTAGTACGTTAGTGGTCCCAGTTTTTATTAGCTGTCATTTAACCTTGTGAAAGGACAGTTTGTTTCAGGCTCCCACTGGCTGCCTTTCTTGAAAAACGTGCCTTTTGGGAATCTTCAGTACAATCTCTCTTTTTCCACTAGTTTTCTGGAGAATATTTTTCTACTATTGAATTGAAAAAAAATTATGCTGAATTCTGTTTGTGAACATGCAAGTGTTGCAAACTTGGATTGCACACTAAAGAAACTGAGCATGTTTTGTGCCTTGAAATAAGACATGCCCTTTTAGTTCAAGGATTGTTTTATTTATACAATTTAGTCTAGTAATGAGACCAGAGGTACAAAAAATGTGTAATTTTGGTGTAACTATCAAAGAATTTGAGTATTCTTTAACACTGCCCTTTGTACATTTATTTACATGATGTTTTTGACCAAAGCATCTTACAAATTATACAAAAATTGGAAAGTACCATTTCCTTGCTAAATAGTCAGAAGCAGTAGCGTAGCTGTTAAAACTGCATCAGACATTTACTTTTTTGTGCAATTAACTTCTACCTATAACCCCATTCCAAAACTGGTGGGACAGGGTGTAAAATGCAAAGGAAAACAGAAAGTAGTGATTTGTAAAAGCTCTTTTACCTGTATTTAATTGAAAACAGTACAAAGAAAAGATATGTAAAGTATAAACTAATCAATTTTATTTATTGTGGTACAGTCATATGAAAAAGTTTGGGAACCCCTCTCAGCCTGCATAATAATTTACTTTCAACAAAAAAGATAACAATGGTATGTCTTTCATTTCCTAGGAATATCTGAGTACTGGGGTGTTTTATGAACAAAGATTTTTAGTGAAGCAGTATTTAGTTGTATGAAATTAAATCAAATGTGAAAAACTGCATTTGGGTCCCCTTGTAATTTTGCTGATTTGAATGCATGTAACTGCTCAGTATTAATTACTTGTAACACCAAATTGGTTGGATTAGCTCGTTAAGCCTTGAACTACATAGACAGGTGTGTCCAATCATGAGAAAAGGTATTTAAGGTGGTCAATTGCAAGTTGTGCTTCCCTCTGACTCTCCTCTGAAAAGTGACAGCATGGGATCCACAAAGCAACTCTCAGAAGATCTGAAAACAAAGATTGTTCAGTATCATGGTTTGGGGAAAGGCTACAAAAAGCCATCTCAGAGGTTTAAACTGTCAGTTTCAACTGTAAGGAATGTAATCAGGAAATGGAAGGCCACAGGCACAGTTGCTGTTAAACCCAGATCTGGCAGGCCAAGAAAAATACAGGAGCGGCATATGTGCAGGATTGTGAGAATAGTTACAGACAACCCACAGATCACCTCTAAAGACCTGCAAGAACATCTTGTTGCAGATGGTGTATCTGTATATCGTTCTACAATTCAGCGCAATTTGCACAAACAACATCTGTATGGCAGGGTGATGAGAAAGAAGCCTTTTCTGCACTCACGCCACAAACACAGTCGCTTGTTGTATGCAAATGCTCATTTAGACAAGCCAGATTCATTTTGGAACAAGGTGCTTTGGACTGATGAGACAAAAATTGAGTTATTGGGTCATAACAAAAAGCGCTTTCCTTGGTGGAAGAAGAACACCACATTCCAAGAAAAAGACCTGCTACCTATTGTCAAATTTGGTGGAGGTTCCATCATGCTGTGGGGCTCTATGGCTAGTTCAGGGACTAGGGCCCTTGTTAAAATCGAGGGTTGGATGAGTTCAACCCAATATCAACAAATTCTTCAGGATAATGTTCAAGCATCAGTCACAAAGTTGAAGTTACGCAGGGGTTGGATATTCCAACAAGACAATGACCCAAAACACAGTTCGAAATCTACAGAGGCATTCATGCAGAGGGAGAAGTACAATGTTCTGGAATGGCCGTCACAGTCCCCTGACTTGAATATCATCGAAAATCTATGGGATGATTTGAAGCAGGCTGTCCATTCTCGGCAGCCATCAAATTGAACTGAACTGGAGAGATTTTGTATGGAAGAATGGTCAGAAATATCTCCATCCAGAAGCCAGATACTCATCAAAGGCTATAGGAGGCATCTAGAGGCTGTTATATTTGCAAAAGGAGGCTCAACTAAGTATTGATGTAATATCTCTGTTGGGGTGCCCAAATTTATGCACCTGTCTAATTTTGTTATGATGCTGTGACAGGGGGCGCTATCGCTCCCTTGAACCCTCAGACAATACATCAGACACCAGGTAAAAGTCCAATAGTTGACTTTATTTGTACAATACAGTGCACAAAGCACCCTCCACTCCACAATACTCATCAACTATACCAATAAACAATAATCAATCACAATCCTCCACTCCCAGACGCGTTGCCACCCAGCTCAGCTCAACGACTGGGATCTCCCACAGTCCTTTTATATTTCCTGACCCGGAAGTGTTTCTGATCCTTCAGTCCATGTGACCTCCTATCACTTCAGGGTCAGGGCAAAAGTCCTCTTCTTCATCCTGGAAGTACGTCATTCCTCCTGTTGCTGTGACTAAGACGTACTTCCGGGTTATAGGGCACGTAAGAGTCTCTGGGCCTCCCTGCAGCGTCCTCTGTTGGCCCCCATGGTATCCAGCAGGGCTTTAAAGGAAAACTCCACTGTCCATGATTCCCTGCTGGTATTCAGGGCACCTCCATGCTGCAGGGAGAGCTCCACCTGGCGGCCTGGGGGTATTGGCCCGGCTGACTGGCCGGCCATATTCCACAATGCATATTGCATATTTTCTGTTAATCCAATAAACTTAATGTCACTGCTGAAATACTACTGTTTCCATAAGGCATGTCATATATTGAAAGGAAGTTGCTACTTTGAAAGTTCAGCCAACAATAAAAAAAATCCAAAGAATTAAGAGGGGTTCCCAAACTTTTTCATTTGACTGTAAATAAAAACCCATTCTAAATGTAATGCTTGCAACACATTCAAAAAAAGTTGGGAAAGGAGAGTGTTTACCACTGTGTTACATAACCTTTCCTTTTTATAACATTAACCAATTGTTTCAGAACTGAAGACACTAATTATGTTAATGTTGAAAGTAGATTTTTTTCTACATTCTTGCTTTATGTAGAACTTCAGCAGCTGTATGGTGTACTTAATAATGTGCCACATGTTTTCAGTAGGAGACGGGTCCCAAAAGTAGGTCAGACAGACCTACTGTAAAGGCAAGTCATCAGTTTCTACTGTGAAGAGGAGACCTTGTGCTGCAGGTTTGACAGAGCGAGTGGCAGTAAGAAAGCAGTTCCTTAAAGGACAAAATAGGGCATTGAAATAGCTGCTATGGACTTCTGCAGACTGGACAAAGTCTCATCTTCACAGTAGGAACTGAGACTTTCTTTTCTTCAACCACTGTTGTACTGTGAGGCACCTACAGTATCACACAAGCTGGTGACCATCAGAAACTTGTCTTTTGATTGGGTTGTGACTTTGGGTCTGCCAGATATCTTCCTATCAGGGTTTCTTCCAGTTTCTAATTGCCTTTGGATTGTGTAGGACACCATGCTCACTGATATTTTGATTTTTTTTTGCAGTTTCTCCAAATGAAAGGCCTACACTTCCAGGGGTAATAATGATCTATCTTATTTCATTTGTTAATTGCTGTTTTTCTGCCTTTTATCACTGGAGTATTGTTCAAGTAGTACTTCAGAGGGTGAAGTAACACAGTCTGTTCTAGCTCTGCTTTTAAGACAGACAGAGGGTTTTAAGTAATCAACAGAAGTTGTACCCCTGTGCAAATTGTTTGTTTCAACTTGGCAAGTTTTTTTTTTACTTTAATTGCTGCAGGCCATATCTATAGATTGTAACCTATTAGATGTTCCCTGAAGAAGGCCCCTTTGTAATATTCTGATAGTTCCTTTTTTTCAGTGTAAAAAATTTCCTTTTAAAAAGTTCAATTTAAACTGCTGGCAGTTTACTGTTTACCTTTTCAAAATTTTAGATCATTCTTTGCCTTTCAACTGATTTAAATCTGAAGCAAAACTGAGGTATTCTAAAATTTTTGACCAGCAGTATGCATTAAAAATGTTTCTGTTCAAGTATTAGTTCAAACAGTTTAGCACTAAGTAGCAAGCGTCAACCCATCATTGTTTGTAAATGACAGATCCTTTTGGGGATGTTCCTTTAATACCCAATCATGATAGTGTCACCTGTTACTTATGGAATGTTCCAAACTGTTTTTTTCCCTTTTTATTCACATTCCACAGGTAAATAGGCACCTGTCCTATCTTTAGTTTAATGTGTCACAGGTATCAAAACTGGAATTAGCTTATGTTTACAAATTAATTTTATGAGGTAAAACATATGTCTTGCCATTGTACTGTTTTCAAATAAATGTGGCTAAAGGAGCATTTTAAAATGAGTGCTCCAATATTTTTGAAAAAAGGATGTATATGTTTAGATGCCATGACTAGGGTTTTGCACTTAGTCAGTGGTGGGAAAACTCCTGTAAACTCATGGCTTGCAGTTGAGTCTCTAATTATTTTAGACCAAACACTTTCATTGTATTACTTTTAACTAGACTGCTGTTATTTCTTAGTTCATACTGCAGTTAAGTCTATCAATAAGTTCCCAAAAATATTTGTTCTCTTTTTATGGCTGAGTGTTCCTAATTTTGCTTTTTTTTTAAAATATCTTCAGCAAATCATTGATTTATTTGGATCACAAAAGTGGAAGTTTCACTCAAGTGTTAATCGGATTCTTTGCATCCTGTTCTTTAGCCATTGCTATGTGCCTGTAATTAATGTATCATTTTCAGAAAATCTGTTACAAAGAGGAAATTGTATAAGATGCTAACATATAAAGATATGCTGAAAAACACAAATTAGAAACTAGATAATTAAGTAACAATTTAGAAGTAGTAAGGAATTACTGAATATGAAATTGATTGTTAAAATAAAAACAAAAAAACATGCTAGCAAATTTCAAAAGGTTGATACCGAGTCACAGAATGCGATTAGTTACCTTTGCTTTTCCACATAACGAAATCAAAAACACAAAGCAATACTCTGACCAGCACTAACCCATTTTCCTTTATCTTCCTGGGCTTTCAGAACAGCTAATGCCCCTGCTGATTGCCATGCTGCCAATAAGACGAAAACCTTGTTAAACTGGTACCACGCAATCATGTGCTTTCTGTGCACTGTCCCAGGCTAAAACAGGTTATGCTAAAATCAGAAAATAATTTAAACAATTAAAGTGCCCCCTGTCATACCTTAAGGGACGGTTTGATTTTTTTTCTTCCAAAATTACTCAAGATTTAAAAGGCATTTCTCTCTATTATAAAAAAAATCTTGGAAAGAGACGATACATGATTTTCTCTGAGACACTTTAACAATCCATGGGAGATACTTTAACAAGACAGTGAGACAAAAGGACAGCTGCTGTAGAGGTTTTTAAATGATCGACACGCAGCACGACAACCAGAACATGCAGCTCAGCAGCAGCAAACCAGCAGCTGATCCGACTGCATCTCCTTAGCGTGCGTTCAGCCCCCTCCTTTACAATGCGAGTGGCAGAGATGCAAATTGGCTTGCGTGTAGTGTGGTGGGGGGGGATTTTGGGGGGTGGACGAGCGAAGCAAGCAGGGGGCAGAGCACCCTAGTTATTTTATCATAAGAAAAATTAGCTACATTTATATGTTTAACACTGTAGATAAACAAGTGGTAACATTATATTTGTAACTTGTTTACAAGTGAGTATCTTATTTATTTTTGTAATACATTTGAGAGAACTAATAACTTTCCTTGGAAAAGAACTGTAGGCATGGTTTTAAGATAATTTAGTGTTGAATTATATTCCTGACACTGCGTAACTCCCAAAAAACTTGCCAACATCATGTCAACTCAATGAAAGAAAATGGAGTAAATTGTGTTTATGTAACATAATTTAGGATAGGGGGCAGCACAGTGGGCCAGTGGTTAGGTTTCCTACTTCTTATTTCCTTGTCAGTACCTGTTTGGGGCTTTGCACATTCTAACTACGCCTATGTTGGTTATTCATGTCAATCTCCACTTCAGGAATTTTGCTTTGCATCTTCATACCATACCATACCACACCATTTTCCAAGCCTGTTTAATCCTGAGCGTAGTGGTGGGGGCCAGGAGCCTATCCCAGCAAGTGGTGGTGGTTTTTGCATGGTGACACACACACACACACACACACTAGAACCAGTTTAGCATCACCAATCCACCTAACCTGCATGCCTTTGGCCCTGTTAAAATGTAAATTTGATTCCTCTCAATCAGGTATGCAAACAATGACTGATCAGTATTAATCCTTTCGAAGCATGGATTATTTTAATAAAATGGTGAAGAGACTGGTCAGTGCTTTTATCAGTGTATTTTGTGATTATGGGGTGAGTCAGGGGATTTAAAGCAAGCCTGTTATGTCACAAGGAAGATACACTAGAATGAGGAGCATGACTATGACTGTAATGCTTGCCTTATTTTAGATCATTTTGTTAGTTTCAAAAACACTGTGTTAATTTCCTTCCTCTCTTAGGTGTTACAAGACCATGCAATATATTTGTAAATTCATAATTAGTGCTTTGGGTGATCTACAACTTAATTTATGAATCAGATTCTCTTTTATTTGAATGTTTTTAATTCTCTTGTAGCCATTCAAACCCATATATTCGGAGCTGTGAGAGTGCAGGGTTAATAAGTACCAAGATTCCCAGAACTAATGAAAAGAAAAAAAGATCGTGCCACTGATCATTTCTGCTGTCAAGCATAACAGTATACAAATCCAGAAAGTCATAGGAGTAACTATAATCAAAAGATGGTGACTCCAGGTCAGAAAGCAAGATGATTAAAAAAACACAAAATACATATTGTGGTCTACAAACCAGGGTAAACAGATTGAAGTGTAGGAGGCCAGTAGTTATAAACAGAGGACAGTCTCTCTGTTTCTTTTCCAGAAACAGGTTACAACTTGACAGGCAGGCAGACATCTTCTGGTGTTATTCAGTTGAGACTAGTCTAGTTCATGAATTGAGAATGCATGGTTAAATGCAGGGAAGGAATTCTATATAATGTCAAACAAATACAGTCCAAATATAAAAGTAATATATGAAAAATAATAATGAAAAAAGAAAACCCTGTGTATAGTGACTTGGGTACAAACCTTGTGTCAACAGTTTAAGCAAACTCTAAAAATGAAAATAGGAAATAGCAGTAATCTGTTGACATGCAGAAAGGAGCAAATTTTGTGTTAGAGTTGCAAAATTTAAGTTGTATCAATCTTTCCTTAAAATGGCTTCTGTTTTTACAATTATTACCCTGTGATTTTACTGTGTCTAGTCATGAGAAATGTGGTTGCTATTTGAATATAAAACCTTTTTTTTGAACATGTAAAATAAGCAATGAGAGCATGTTGGGGTGTAGTGTGGTAGAGTGCTTCCACTACAATCTGAAACAGATCAAATGTATAATATAAATCTGTACTGTCTAACCAAAAGGAAGCTGTTGATCCATATCATAAGTGTTTACAGTATAGCTTTCAGAATAGTTGCTGCTACTGCTGTAGCCTGTGACGCAGATTCAGTTTTGAAGTGAGTATGGCCCTGTGTCTCACTGTAGTTTGCATGTTCTTCCTATGCTTCTATGGGTGTTCTGGATAGTATATTTTTTTCTTTCACAGCCCAAAGAGGTGCATGTAGTAAAACTTGTTTAGTCTATAGTGACTGTTTAATTGCAGTCCCCCTCAAAAGTGGTTTCTGCTTTGTAGCCTGTAACTCTGTATATAGATAACAGCTATTTATAACTTTTTAAGGAAAAAAAGGCTTAGATGTTGGGTGCATGATTGGCAAAAATGACTGAAGTGGATGTGTGAAAAAATAAAACAGGTACATTTGCTTTAGATTAAAGTGGAAGCAGAGGTTTGGGGTGTTTTAGAATCAAGTTCCAAATACCTCACTTTATTGAAATAAAGCCTGCTGCTTTTAAAAAGACAAGTAAATAAATCAAATGTATAGCATACATCTCTCCTATATATCAACTGTGATGCCAATCATTTCCATAAGAAGTATGTTTTTTTTTTTTTCTTTTCTTCTCAGAGTAACCAATCGTAGTGAAAACTTTCCCACTATTCTTAACTTACTCATCTAGATGTCACACCAAGATTAGCATTACTTTCCTCTGACCTTTGGCAGTGCAATTCAGATCAAACATTTTGAATATGACTTTGGAATTTGTTAGTTTCAGTTTGGAATCGGGGGTTTTTCACCATCATAGCTGCAGTACCCTGTTTTTCTGGTGATGTTCATGATACCAACACAACAAGCTTGACAGACCAGGCCACCCCGTACTCAGCAGCTTTATTCCATTTCCTCCCATGAAATCTCCAGATGTTCCAAGGCAAGGTGAAAGACATTATAAGTTATCAATAAAAGAGGAGACAAGATACCTTCTTGACAAATGTGTAGACACAAATCTTTGCTTCAAATGGCATGCATAAGCAAATCTGTAACCCCATACTGCATTGTTTTATAGGAAGCAGCAAGGTTCGTGCAAGGTTTTTGACTGTTGTGGTTTCCCTCATGCAACTATAGACTGCCTGGTTTATATGCTTGATGGGGCATTTCAGTGCTAATTATTACTTTTTTCTTTTCAGTAACTGAAAAATAGTGCCTAAAATCAGTACTAGCAATTAAAATATGAACATCATTATATCATTCCCACAATATTTAGCAAATGCCAAGATTATTCAGGATATTTAAATTTTTTGCATGCTATTTACCAAAACTCTTCTAAACTTCTTTTGTAACAACAGAGTTTTCATCAAGTCTCTGTAAGGTTTATGACATTTGCTGTTGTAAGGTTTATGTTTGCAAAGGCGGGAAATATGGAAATGTTAACTTGTTAACAACACATACAGAAAAGTATCATTCAGTGGACAAGTCGAAATAAAAATGTAAAATATCAGAAACTATCAATGTCCTAATTTTCCAAATTATGTTATTTTCAGTAGTCTGTTTGAGACTCGTTTTTTTATGTCTGTGTAGGTTTTCTTCCAGGTGCTCCAGTTTCTTTCCACTTTCCCAAAGACAAGCAGATAAATTAATTGTTGTTAAGTGTGTGCATGTGTGTCCCCTGCACTGGACCAGTGCACTTACCAGAGTTGTTGCATCCTGTGCTGCTGAGATAGATTTAAGTTTGCTTACCATCTGAACCACGCACAAAAAAATCCAGATGCATAAATCTGTGTGTTCGCTAACTTTCACGTTCTTCCGGTACTTAAGTCCCGGTCAGTGTGAAAAGTAAGGCACGTGCACACGCCTGCTGTCATGCCCCATCTCCTCCCAGAATTACGCCTCTTTGAATATGCAAATCAATATAAATAGCCCTTAAGCTCAGCCTTCTGTAAAAAGACAATAGCAAAAGCACGGGGGAAAATAGAAGAATTTCAGCGAATACCAAGTGGAGGCAAGGAAAAATGTATGATTTGTTGGTTTAAAAAGTGGTATAAACAACAAAAGGAAGTTGATCAAGTGACTTAGAGTGTCGGAGAAACTGGAACGCTCAAGTTCACAAAGTCACACAGTGCCCAAAATAAAAAAGAAGTTGTCAGATATTAAAGTCGAGTGTTATATGAAAGCTTATTAGGGTACAGAGAAAAAAAAATGGCACACAGTGGGGAAAAAAGCACGAAATGTCATCTTTAATCTCGAAATTTCCTCTTTAAACACGTAGTTTATTTTGTCACTAGCAGAATACCCGCGCTTCGCAGCGGAGAAGTAGTGTGTTAAAGAAGTTATGAAAAAGAAAAGGAAATATTTTAAAAATAACGTAACATGATTGTTAATGTAATTGTTTTGTCATTGATATGAGTGTTGTTGTCATCTCTCTCTCTCTCTCTCTCTCTCT
>JANRMT010062819.1:32226930-32286442 GCA_026402145.1 Polypterus bichir lapradei
TTGAGTTTGACTCATATGGACTAAATAGAACTTGAAAAGAAATATTTTTTGGAATGTGATCGCGCAAGTCAGTACATCGAGCCCGCGTGCTATTGTGGTTTTGCTTGTGTGCTTCAGTAAGTTACCGTCCCCTCGCTCTTACTTTTTTACCGTTCATCTAATGAATACACTGAGTATGGCTTTACCAAAACAATCATTGATCGCGAATAAAGTATCCATTATTCATGAAGCTTCAATAGGTGAATAGGTGATCTGTCTTTCTACGTTAACCGCATGCATTTTCAAACTAAGGTAATGCGAGGTTAAAATAAATCGAGAAGCGCGCGTACATACTTAGTGCATCCCCTCTCGGGAATCGAACCTCAGACGTGGGTGCTACAGGCGAATGCTTTACTATCGCGCCACTGTGTGTGGTTTATCTATTTGAGCGTAGCAGTATAATTCGGTTTTTGTTCAGCACTCTTTGGAACTGTTACTTTTTGTCTGCGCACTGCGTCAGTTCACGTGAGCCGCTGAATATGGTTTTATATGTCACTCGCTCGCTTCTAATTGTTTCGCTGTCTTCTTAATTATATAATGCATGTTTTCTAAAGCGCGTTTTGTAGCTCTTCCTGGCTTTCTACGTAATGCGTGATTACGTGAGAGGCGTGATGATGTCATACGAAACTCCGCCCCTCCAGCTGAACTCCATTACAGTAAATGGAGAAAAACAACTTCCAGTTATGACCATTACGCGTAGAATTTCGAAATGAAACCTTTTGTAAGGAAGCTGTAAGGAATAAGCCTGCCAAATTTCAGCCTTCTACCTACACGGGAAGTTGGAGAATTAGTGATGAGTCAGTCAGTCAGTCAGTGAGTGAGTGAGTGAGTCAGTGAGGGCTTTGCCGTTTATTAGTATAGATTAAAGTAGAACATCACAAACTTCATCTTAAAATCATTTAATTTACTAGTTTCTTAAATCCCATCATAACTAAAGTAGCACGTTAAATGCTTTGTTTTGTATTTTAATAAATCTGCAACAATTTCAAAAATTATTTTTTTTGTCTGTCAATATGGGGTGCTGTGTGTACATTAATGAGGAAACAAATTAATTTAAATGATTTTAGCAAATGGCTGCAATATAACAAAGAGTGAAAAATTGAAGGGGGTCTGAATACTTTCCGTACCCACTGTATGTGTGTGAATCACTACATGCTTCTGGGCTTTCTCTTCCTCCGACAGGACACAGAAACCATTACATTCGTAATATTACTGCTCTCTGAATAATTAAAATACTGATATGTATACGTGATATAATTTTCATGATGATAGGAGTTAAAGCATGTTATTAAACATGGGAACATGGCGGTGCAGTGATTGTTCCTGCCTCACGCAAGATGCTTGCTTTGCCGTGCGCGACCTTCGATGAAATAATTTATTGCAGCAGTACTGTCTCTTTCAAACATACTAACCTCCATTTCCTGTCCTTCCTTTTTTTTCTCCAAATACCCAATCGCCACACAATCAGCTCTGTAATAGACGTTAAGCCATCTGTAAGCTTAGAACGCTGATTCTTCAAAACATTTAAGGAAATATCTTCGTAGTACATGTTTAGAAGATGTGAGACTTGCCCGGACACCACCAGTCGGAAACCGCATCATTATAAAATTCACACGTTTATTATTCATCAAATAAACAGTTCCACACAGTGCCCAAGCACCAATCACCTCTAATCCGGGCTTCTTCAATGTCCGTGGCTGCCTTTCCTCTCCTTATGGGAGCTTCGTCCTGCTCCCACTCCCGACTCTAGCTCCCAGACTGTAGGAAGATGGCCCCTTTTGGCTGATGACGTCCTTCCGGCAGCATTTCCTGTTGTGGCGGAAGTGCTGCCCTTTGCATCGGAAGCACTCCGGGCATCCCTGGCAGGTTCCTCCGCCATCTTGCCAGGTGTGGTGGAAGTAACTATTTCTGGGTTCCACGAGGCTTAAGGCTCCCCCTGGCGGTGGCCACGGGTCCCAACGGGTTAAATGCTTTTCCCTTTTCTCCCGTGGTCCTCTCTTAATCCAGGGTGGTTGCCCTCTCGTGGCCCGGAAGCTATACATGCCCCCTTCCGGTCCTTCCAGGCATCCCGTCCAGGTAAGGACCCCAGCAATCTGCCACAAAGAATACATCGCGAGGCAGGAACAATCTGTGAACGGCGTGCCAGCTCCTTGCTAGCGCTGCAACACAGTGTCTATTTATTTATTAACAGTGTAGATTATTTAAATTAAGTTAAAGTTTTATCTGTATAATATAATAAACATATTTTGCTGCATTTCATCTTAAAAATGATATCGTCATCATATGTAAATACGCGCTTTATAAGGTGGCTCAGGTTGTGCAATATTACAACTGTATCGCAAGTTTTCAGTGAGGTAATTGTACTTATAAGTACAAACAGTTCTACAAGGAGCACTTGATGGACTGATTGAGTGCGTTTATAGTTCTTGGGATGAAACTGTTTCTGAACCGCGAGGTCCGTACAGGAAAGACTCTGAAGCATTTGCCGTATGAGAGCAGTTCAATAGACAGCATGGCTGAGGCAGCGTGTGCTAGATGCTGTATACCGATAATTCTCTTTCCAGTCAGCTGCTGTACAGCTGTGATTCCCCACTCAGATACAGTGATATAAATACTTGAGTGGTGCAGTGAGAGTAATATGGAAAAAGATGATCTGCTGTGGCAACCCCTAACGGGAGCAGCTGAAAGAAGAAGAAGAAGGTGCAGTGAGAGTAACAATGCTAAAGCAGCTATTGCATTTAGAATAGTTTGAGCATTCTGTGGACCATTATATTGTTAAAGGTTGATTACAATCAGATGCTTTACTAATAGACGATATGCAGTTAATTTCAGTGTATTTATAAAGCCACGTCAGGGATGTGGATCTAAAAAAGAAAGGGTAATCACACAGGAACAGAAGCACTGCTTTGACGCTGGGTGCCGCCAGTCTGCAAAACCGAGCACAGAACTTGTGTACACCAGGGTATGAGCTACTGTGGAAATGTGAGTAGCTTTACACCAAGTTTAGGTTTTATACATTGCGATTTGAGGGTGGAAATGGGCTTACGCAACATTTTTGTACATATGCACCGTTTATACATGAGGCCCTTGGTGAGGTGGTGCAATGCAGTGTAAATAATCTCTCTCTAAATGTCGATAAGACAAAATAGATGTTTGTTGATTTCAGGAAAACACTGACCAACAATTCCCCACTACTCATCAGTGGCTCCACCATGGACAGAGTCAGTAGAACAAGTTTCTTGGTGCACGTATTCAAGAAGGCACAACAGTATTTTTATTTTCTGCAGTGATGGAAGCAAATCAGTTTGCCACACTCCTTTCTTACTACCATGGAGAGCATCCTGACAAACTGCATCACTGTGTGGTTTGGGAACAGCAAAGCCCCTGAGCACAAGATCCTGCAGTGAAGACAGCTAAGAGGATCATAGTGGTTTCCCTGTTCTCATCCTGGACATCTTGCAACATAATTTCTGCGTAGAGCCTCCGCCAGAGTGAAAGATGTCTCTCACCCGTTACACACACTGTTTATCCTCCTGCCATCAGGCAGAATATTCCACAGTATTAGGACCAGTACAGCCAGATTCCATAACAGTTTTTTTCCCCAGGCTGCCAGACTTCTGAACTAATTTTGCCTTTACCACTGTAGTTTAAAGTAAGCTATTTTAAAAGTACCATCTGCTGCACATCTCTGGCAATCAGCACTGACATTAAACATTAGGTATTGTATCATTAGAGTAGTTTTTTTCCTTGTACATTATATGCTTACCAACACAAGTGTTTGGCCCGTATAGATATTTTGAAAAGTAGAACTGCAGCAAGTGTTAGCAATGAATAATTTCCTTGCTCTATTTGTCAGGGCTACTTCAGCGTAGGTAAATTAACAATTAACAGCTAAATGTGAGTGAGCAGAGTAGAATCCTGGTAGTATCTTCCTTGTAGCCAGTGCTGCAGCGTGACCCTGTGACCCTGAACAGAGTAAGCAGATTTAAAAAAAAATAATGGCATACTGTACGGACATCTTTAGGAATTTTAGTTACATTTAGTGCAATGCAAGAACTCCAGCCATTTACTGGGGCTGTGTATGAAGTATTATTTAGCCAATGATCCATCTTGCAATCATTTTTAATCCCCATTATGATTATAAGACATAGCAAGCTAAAACAGTGGCAATACACACACACACATAGATATATAGATATAGAAAGAGAGAGAGATTAATAAATATACAAATAAATATTCCAGTCTCTGTGATGTGGCACAGCTTTAATATATATATTAAATATTCTTAGTTCTGAATCACAATCTGATTATTTATGTGGTTACCTACCACGTAACGCTTGTAGTTGGTCAGCCACTTGGCAAATATAAGTCATGTCCTCTCAGTTGCGAGAAGCAGTTCATAGATATGTGATACTATATCCGTCAAATAATGCAAAGAGTACATGACACATGTTTTGCCCTTATTGAGACTCGTCAGGTGTATGCGCTTTTGCAGGGAGCGAATCTCGGACATCTTTGTATTGTTTGGCAGATACTGTATTTATTGTATGTGTGTATAGAAATCTGCCTCCTGCTTAATGGAGTAGCATTTCAGTGCAGCATGAATACATTTTTGTATTTTTTTAATGGTGCTATAAGTAACATTAACAAAAAACAAAAACAAAGTAAACACAGAGACATAGGCCCTGGGAATAATGTAAGGGTGACATGGTAGAGATGTGCTATACTGCCATTATGTATTTTTGAGATGCTACATTGTTGGACTCAAAAGGTAGTGAGTACCATGGCAGTATTTTTTTGTAATTAATAGAGAACACAGTAGTGTTACAGTGAATGTGCAATACGAGACATTATTAAACAGTGACATGACTTTTATCTTTGTGGGATGTCTCATGGGATTATTAATCCCACCAAAAGCCTAGTTATCATACAAGCAGTTCTCCAAGGGTAAAATATGTGAAGTAATCTGAACACTTGGGAATAGCTTGTCTAAAATATTTGCATTGATTGAAATTAAGTAAATGATTTTTTTCTGCTCCTATAAGTAAATAAACTGCTTAATAGTGATGAGCAGCAAGTATAACATAGTTAACCCTAAGTGCTAAAAAGGTAAAGTTACTCCAATTATGGTTTTTTTTTTTTCAACACAAAACAAAGAAAATGCCAAAAAAAGGATTATGATAGTATTTTATTTTTTGTTCTTGTAAATTATAATTAGATTATTGTAATGAAGGTGCTGCTTAACCTACAGTTTAGCAGTTATGACTTCTTTAATCTTTTTTTAATGTTAAAAAGGTTTTTTGCCTGTTATAACTGTGATCATCATGAATTATGATTAGTTGATCTGCTTTGCTGATTTCTCAGGTGAAGGTGTTTTTGTTTTATTTGTGATTTCTTTTTAATTGATGACTTTTAATTTCTGCTAGTTCTTACAGATTTTTCATTTCCCCTTTTATTACTTCTTATTCCTCTGCTGTTTTTTGTTTTCTTCATGTTTCATTTTTAGGAGTTGATTTTAAAATCAAAACAGTAGAGCTAAGAGGAAAGAAAATCAGATTACAAATTTGGTAAGTAGGACATAGTTGCTTAGCAATCTGATTAATCAAATGTATGATTTCATGGTGTACATGCTATGTAACTAAAAACTTGGCTGGTTTTGCTGTAAAGCTAACTACTAACAGTTGCATGATTACTATAAAGGGAGAAAACAGATTAACTTACTTAAGATCTTCCAGTTTAAAGTTCTTTTATTAATCCTCTAACTTGTATGTTTATTCATTCAACAACCATCTACCTTTCATCTTAATGTCATCAATTATAATTAGCAATTGGCATTAAATAATTAAAATTTAATTAAATACTCTCAACACTATTAAAAGCTATGTAATCTTAAAATAACTTAATTTTATATGCAAATATTGAACAGCCTGAAGGACAGTGGTGCCCAAACTAATGTAAGAAATAATCATAAAAGTAAAATTAACTGCCTCGTTTAAACACTGGCTAAATAGTATATGTGATAGTTACCTTTTCAAACCTGTATATATGTAATGCAACATTGACTGATTTCCTCACACACTCATTGACAAAAAAGAGTGTCACCTGTTTAGTTAAAAAGCTGAAATTTGGTAGAACTGTGCATTTAGGTGAGTAGGTATCCACTGAGAAAGAACACTTCAATATATCAATATTTAGGGCTAAACCTCCTTCCACAGTAGAATAACTAAATACCCCAAAATCTAACAGATGGCTTGGCAGATTTAATTGAAATTTGGAAGCAGTATAGAAAAAAGAAAATTACTCAATACATGTTTTTTTGGTATCTGTCTATATTTGTCGATAATGTTGTAGCAAGGGGGCAATTCTAATGCATAGTGCTGAGAAGTGCTTTATGGGGCACAGTTATTAGGCTTGCCATGTATGCAAATGAAGGCTGCTGGCAGAACAGTTGCACTAGAAATAAGATGAAAGGAGTGGAAAAATTTAAATGCTCTGCATTGGAAAAAAAGAGAGGGGATTAAGGCTTTGAGGGCTGTCCGATTTCATGTAATAACAACATCATGGTCCAGTCCAATTGAGAAATGGCACCATCTAGAATTCCTAATGCCTGTTTCTTCTTGGAGCCTGAATCTGGATGGAAAAGACCTTGATGGGGAGTTCGCCTAACAATGAAGCAGGTCCCGTTTGGCTTCTGTTGAAAGAACTATAACAAGAAATGACTAGTGCATCTCAAAAGCCTTACAAGGGACCGGGCGTAGTGCCGTGAGCTGTCCTGTAATGCCATCAAATCATCAAAGGATGGTTGAACTTGATGAAAGTACAATTACTAAAATAAACATGTTCTGATCTCCAAATGAGGCCACTAGACAACATGTCTTGTAAAATGTAAAACACATTGTGAGGGGGAACAAGATATTGACAATACGGAGTCCTTCTGTATGGTTTTAACTTTAACCACTGGATGAGATGATATGTGGCATGAGCTATGAAGTGGGGAGGAGGGCTCAACAAAGCTCAAGTAAGATGTGCTTAGCAAAACTCCCAAATTTCCCATTATCCTTACTGATTTCTTGTTTCAATTCAAAAGAGAGTTTTCTGTAACATTATGTTTTTCAGTGACCATTAGGAGAAACTGTGTGTGTCATGTTCATGATAATACAGTATTAGGCCCTGGTAAAGAGCAATAAATATTGTATACAAAACCGTACTGACTTAGTTACATAGTACTTTTGATGCATTTGATTAGCCAAAGACACTGTAACTGAGGCCCATATTTTAACAAAGCTAGTACATTATATGTGTCTTTGC
Organism: Polypterus bichir lapradei; assembly: GCA_026402145.1. NCBI lineage: Eukaryota > Metazoa > Chordata > Cladistia > Polypteriformes > Polypteridae > Polypterus > Polypterus bichir. The sequence continues at coordinate 32,234,278 of JANRMT010062819.1, forward strand.
TGGTGTATTTAAATAGTTGAAAACTGGTGTGAAGATGAGCTGTTAACATTTTACTGTTATTGGGTCTGTTAAATAGGCACAATGCCCATGGGGCACTGAAGTCAAATGTCTTATTTTTTTAGCATACTGTACTCTGATAATATAAAATAAAATAATAAATAATACAATTTCCCTCTCATGTAGTGAGATAATGTAAAGTACGGAGAAGTAGCAAAACTTTTCTGGATTCTGGTGAACTGACATTTTTCAAGCAAAAACTGTATTAAACCTATGACCCATTGATACTTTCTTCCAAAACTCCAGACTTAATTCATTTTAGTTACTCTAAATCTGTTTTTTTTTGTTTGGATTTGGATCTTATATTGTAGCTTTATTAATTATATTATCAAACTCTTCTACAAACAGTAGGCAGTTCATTGTCATAATGAAATTTGTTTCACAGTTTTACATTGTTTATTACAGAGCTTGAATCTCTGTGAATATCATAGATTTTGTAGAGAAAACATGTACAGTTTAACTTAATAAAGTGGGAAAGTTCTATAGAACCTTCAAGCCAAAATTTTATTAACAGACTGCTGAAATTAATGATTCTATTTAATCACCATGAAAGATCAGAAGTAAAAATACATGATCTGTGAACATTTTGAGGGTGCTGTGATGTAACCATCATATCTTACAGTTATCAAAGTGTGATTGAGAAAATTAGTGAGGTGGATCATTGGCTATGAAAATAATACCACAGATATTGCAGAGTAGGAAATAATATTCAGATTTATGTTCTTTGGTTACAGTATATTTGTTCTATAGTTGTGGCACATTAAAATCTCCAGAAATTTCAATCCAAGTACGTACAGTATATTTTTGTTCTTGTGGACAAAATGAACTGCTGCATATGCATTGGATTTCTCAATATAAAATTTATAACTTAGTGTTTCATAACTTTCACATTGATCAGATAATCAAGAGGTTCAGCTCATAATTCTAGTTTGAAATGCAAACATGAAGTTACCGTGCTAGTGATAATATAACCTCTCATTCAGCAGCTTACAGTCTAGGAGGAAAAAGTTCTTGCAACTGCTTGGAGAACTAACTTAGAGAACTGAGTGACATGGTTATGGTGAAATACCTGTGCACTGACAGACCCGGACAAAATGTCACGTGATGGCCAAGATTTTTACAACACTATATTTAAATCACTAGATTACTTTATAAAATATCAATACAAAAAAAGTTGAAAATCCATTAAAAGCACATACAGTGTGTATTTGAAGTATCATTGGTTTATCAGACACAGTGAAACAAACCTTTGTGACTTAAATATTTCAACAAATAACCATAATATAAAGAGGAAATCTGCAATGTCCAATCTAGGATCAAGCTGTTGGATCATACAACAGCCTCATCGAAGGCAGTTTAAGTCTGCCATCAAACTAACAAAATTTATATCTGCCAAGTGTAAGTGGTTTAAAGACAGCATAACGGGAAATGCTGCGCTCTGTAAAATGTGAAAATCAAAGCGAGTTTTCCTTTTTTACACATGCAAGTGTGTTTGTATTACTGTATTTTCCTTTTTTGTCAATTTCATGAATATTTTTTTTTCTTTTTTGAGAACTAACTTTATTTTTGGGTTTGATTTCTGCCATGTGTCTGATGCTTTGATGTTTCTGATGGATTAGGTGAATTCAGTTATAAATTAGTAGATGAATTGGGAGTCATTATTTGTCAAGTCAAGTTGGGGAGCATGCACCGGTACAGTTCGTTGCCGCACCCACTACACGACAAAATAACTCAGGATCCTGGTTGGCAACCCCCCAGGCAGACACACGGTCCAGTTCTCCCACCTTCTATCTGCCCCAGCCAGATGTTACGTGGGCGACCCCTTGGCCTGGTCCAGCCACTCGGGTTCCCAATAATGAGGATCTTACAAGCCGGATCACCTTTGAGGAAATGCGCCACATGGCCATAGTGCCGTAACTGATACTCCCTCATAATGCAGGTAATGTGCCTCATTCGGGATTCCATGAGCAATAGCTCATTAGACACAAAGTGAAACCAACGATACCCAAGGATTTTCTGGAGAGACACAGTACCAAAGGAGTCCAGTCTTCATCTCAGGTCACTGAAAAGTGTCCATGTCTCACAACCATATAGCAAGGCAGGAAGCACCAGGACTGTAAAAACTTGGGCCTTCGTCCTTTTGCATAGATATTGGGAGTGCCACACACCTCTTTCCAGTGACCTCAAGACCTCCCATGCTCTCCCAATCTGTCTACTGATTTCATAGGAACTCATTATGGTTGGCATTATTTGTTAGATTATTAAATATTTTTGTCACTGGTAGTAATATCTGCAAGTCCAGAATAGGAAGAGGCAAGAACCGTGTTTTTTAGACTCTGAAATGAATATAAAGTTGTCACTTGTAGCAGTGTTAAATCAACTTGGAACATTTTTTACTAATTTAAATGTACATTATGTAATGCACTATTAAAAAAAGGTTAAGTTGCCTGCTATATTTTTTCATGAGCAGCATACAATTTAGAGTAGGCATGTCAAACACGCGGCCCACAACAGAAATCTCTGCGGCCTGCATGACAGATTCTAGTTAGCACTGAACTTGTACAAAATGATTACTATCATTTGTGATTGAATCATTCTGCATGTTCGGCGTTACTTATTGACTTTTTTTTTTACTTCTGCCTTCTGACAAAAGTGCGTTTTCCCATGGCATTACAGTACCAGAAACGTCATCTGCTAGTATAGCCACGAGCCTTGACCAAAGTTAATGAGCCGCAACGTCACAACTGAAGTGCTAGGCTGCAGCAGTGGGCAGCAGGGGTGGCTTTAGGCATGCGCAAACTGTGTACCTGCACAGGGCAACCAAATCCCAGGGGCCGCCATGCCAATATATATTGAATATAAAACAGAAAGAGAAAATAACGACACAGCTGACGGCAATGTGGCCGAAAAACATTGTGTTTCTTGTTAATTAGTAAGCTGTATTTACTAATGTCGCTAGAGTCGGAGCAGTAAGCTATATGTAGTATTATAACATTCTGCCATAATGAGAATATCATGGGCCGCCACTTGGTTTTCAAGTTACGGACACGTGCATATAGAAGCGTGTTATGAGCACGAGGCGGCTATGCAGTGTCCGCAACGGACGTGGCGATCCGCCGTGCATAAGATACCATATTGACATTGGCGGGCGAAGGGGCCACTGATTCTTTCTCTGCCCAGGACCGCCACGAGCCTAGAGCCGCCCTAGCTAGGCTACACTACTGGCTGGGCTGCTGAGACTGGCCACTGGGCAGAACTGACCATCACAAGTAGTAATAGCTCGCATATTTTCACGTTTTTTTGATCTAGTTTTATGTAATTTTGTGCTAGTATTGTAATGAACAGTTAGTGCAGACTACAGCTGAAGATCTGAAGTGGACGCGAGAAGTTGGTGAGTTATTAACATATTTTTGTGATTTTGAGTTTGTAAAATTAGTGTAGGTCAGGTGGCTTTTTGCATATCCGCTTATTTTACAATATGAACTTTGAAGTAAACTTAGTAAAATAAAATTAGATTTTTGGAGGATTTGTTTTCCAACTTGAATTACTGAGCAATGAATTCAGTGAGCATTTTCGTGATTTCATTTCACACGAACAGGACTTTGCTCTGTTCTCTTACAACGTTGAGAATGCGCCTGAGAATATCCAAATGGAATTGATTGAACTGCTGTCAGATTCTATTCTGAAGGCAAAATACAACGAAGTCGGTGTGCCAGGCTTGTATGCTTACCTGCCACCCTCGTATGTGCAGATCTGTAAGTTGGCATCAACAGTACTGTCTATGTTCGGAAGCACTTACCTTTGTGAGCAATTGTTTTCATTAATGAAAGCTACCAAAACCCCACATCGCTCAAGACTTACTGTCAAGCACCTTTCATCCCTCATAAAAGTTGCAGCTGCACAAGATTTCAAGCCTGATATTGACGAACTCGTTAATAACAAGAGATGCCAAGTGTTGGGACAAAAGAAATAGATCTCACACTGTAAGACTCCTATATTAGCAATGAATATAATATAATGAATATAATATAATAATATAAGCACCTAGCTAAGAGGCTAAGACTCTAATTGTACGCTGTTGTACATAGATTGTATGGAAATTAATTGCTTTTCTTTAAACTTTAAGTGTTACATTTTTTAAAGTTTTCAGTATTGGAAAGTAAGCTACAGTAACTTTGTATAATAGTATAATAGTATTTGTTACAGTGCGGCCCGCTGACGCACGCATGGCAGTCGAAGCGGCCCACCAATGGTGTCAGTTTGACATGCCTGATTTAGAGTATCAGTTCTGTGTTATGAATGAATGAAGTTTAAATAAAAATAACCCTTTAATTAATACATTTTAAGTGTGTCCTGTAATGCACAAAAGTTTCCTTTTATTAAATTTGAATAAATACATATATTCCACAATTAGTAAGTAGTGGTTATGGGGTAGGTTAGTATTACTAAAAATTGCTCTCACAGAGAAATATATTTGCTTGCAGAAAGCTAGTTTTTAGAGGACAATATGAGTGTAAAAGTTGTACGCTAGCTAGAGATAACATGTTTTTGATGACACAGCATGGAATTGGTTGGAAATGATTAAGCATTGTCTGGAATTACTTTAAGTATTAGACAGTGACAAGTTCAGCTGTAGGTGGGTTTGTGGATGCCATCTAAAGGTAAGGAACTTGAAAAATGTACAAATACATTTAAACTGCTTGCACAAAGATATTATAAAGTTGAGGACTGTGTCATGCTAAAAAAACAGAAACCTACCAAAGAAGATAAAACGTCAGGCTACATTGGTAAATAAATGTTTACTTCATGACATCTATTCATTTCAGTCAATCAGACTCAAAAAGAGAGTGTTGGAGGTATAGCTATGTATTACATCAGAAAAGTCTAGGTGGTTGTTTTAATTACTTACCCTCATACAGTTGGAAGTACTTGACCCAGAGTTTAAAAGTTACTGTAATTGCCTGTTTCTTGAACAGAAGACAGTGTTACAACATGTGTGAGGGTAATTTCATAAAACATTTAAAATGTAACTCTGCAGAGAGCAGGAGTGAAAAAAGACTCACTGTCTACATTATGGACATATCTGCATGTTTCTACAGTTTGATGTTTGATGGAAACACAACATGCATTTATTAATCTTCATTGAATGGCTCTTTAAGTTTAAAAAAAAAATAAAATAAAACTAAACTGAAATGATTTTGTCCAAATTAAAACTAATTGAGGTAGATTGCTAATATTAAAAATGTAAATTGCTAGACCCTCATAAGAGTAAGCTGAAAACAAATTGGCAGATGAAGGCAGTGTGGTGTAGTGGTTAAGACTTTGGACTTCAGACCCTGAAGCAGTGAGCCCGAGCAAGTCACTTGACCTGCCAGTGCTCCAACTGGAAAACCAAAAGTCTTGGTCTACAGAATTAAGTAATAGTAAACATCTAATCATATTTTTTGAATATCACATTGTTTATCCCATTTTAAACTGCAAGAAGTTTTTTTTTTTAATTTATAGAAGTTCCCTTTGGTAATTATTGTGTACAGTAAACCCTCGTTTATCATGGTTAATCTGTTCCAGACTCTACCGCGATAAATGAATTTCCGCGAAGTAGGATTCTTTATTTATAAAACTAATATTTTCACAGTTAGAGCATAGAAAACCTGTTTACGACCTTCTAAATATGTTTTTAACATTATTAGAGCCCCCTAGACATGAAATAACACCCTTTAGTCAAAGGTTTAAACTGTGCTGCATGACAAGACAGAGATGGCAGTTCTTTCTCACAATTAAAAGAATGCAAACATATCTTCCTCTTCAAAGAAGTGCCCGTCAGGAGCAGAGATTGTCCGAGAGAGGGAGAAAAGTAAACAATCAAAAATCAATAAGGCTGTTGGGCTTTTAAGTGGAAGCACCGCGATAAAGCGGCCGCAAGGAAGGGATTAATGTGAAGGTAGTCTTTCAGCATTTTTTAGAGGAGCGTCCGTATCTTCTAAGCAAACAGCCCCTCTGCTCACACCCCCTCTGTCAGGAGCAGAGAATGTCAGAGAGAGTGAGAGAGGCAGAGAAAAGCAAACAATCAAAAATCAATACGTGCTGTTAGAGCTTTTAAGTGTGCGAAGCACCGCGAGGGAAGCATATCGTATATCATTGAGGAGTTTTATTTAATACGTAATAAGTGCTCTGATTGGGTAGCTTCTCAGCCATCTGCCAATAGCATCCCTTGTATGAAATCAACTGGGCAAACAAACTGAGGAAGCATGTACCATAAATTAAAAGACCCATTGTCCGCAGAAATCTGCAAACCAGCAAAAAATCCGTGATATATATTTAGATATGCTTACATTTAAAATCTGCAATGGAGTGAAGCTGCGAAAGTCGAAGCGCGATATAGCGAGGGATCACTGTAATTTTATTGTGATTAAATAATTTAAAATTGAAAAATACTAAAACATATCCCTTAAGTACTGTTTTTCAATTAATGAAAAAGGTAATTAATTTAGTACCTGCAGGTGTAAAGATAAATTTAGTACATGCATATACAGCCCGTGCTTTAGTCGCACCATGCCTTTAAAGTTAATCCATTTGATGTAAATTGGGGGACAAAGGACATCCCCAATCATAAATGAAATACAAGCCCTGTCTTTATTTCATTTTTATTAGTTGTTTTCTTCTCGTGATCTGGATGTTGCACTCAGTATTGATGTATTTTTGTTGAAGTTTCTCCTTCAGCCTCTAAATGGCTTTCACATTGTTTCACTGACAACATTTTGATGTAGTTCAATCAGTTGTAGACATTAAAGACATGGGCAAAGCCTAACTGCAACAATACACATTCAGGGCACTGTATTTTGAGCAAGTAACAGCCAGATGTCCCAATTCATAGTTTTGGTTGAACAAATTGCAAATTTGTGATTGAGTGTACCCTGGAATACTGGGATAATATCCAGTCTTCATATCAAATCCACAGTGTGTGTGCATACAGGAAACAAAATCCTTTTTGGTCCACCATTCCAGTACTTTAGGATAATATTATTTCCTTGATATTAGAGAACTTTATATCTCTGAAAAGTTAATTATTGTTTATTATTGTTCAAGAGTATCCTAGGTTAATGTGCGTGCAAAGCTATGATTGTATTGCCTTTGCTCTGCATTTACTTAAATGTTGTATTATCAAGAAACATTCTCAAACACACTTTCAATACACTTGGGCATAAGGCAGAAGAATACCCTGCCCAGGGTCCATGACATGGCTTACTCACACTCGTGAAGAATCATTTTCAACTTGCCAATTAACCAAGCCTGCATGTTTTAGAAAATGTGAAAGATACTTCTGGAATACCCAGAGGAAAACCCACAATACAAAGAGCAACATAGATGTTCAAAATGAACAATAAACAAGTCTATATTTTGTTTTTGCACTTTGTATATTGCACATATCGTGTGCAGTTATAATCACTTACAGGCTATGTTTCTATGCACATATTTTGCAACATATGTAACAGGCAAATATTTGATTTTGCATTATTCAGTGATGAAATTATATGCAAAATTAATCTTCCTACAAACAAGCATACAAATCTGTGGGTGGTTTGTCCATCGTATGTATTCTACAGCTGGCATAATGCTTAAGTGGTTTCTTTCTTCCAAGTTTTATTTTTTTCTCCATTCTATGAAGGAGTCTTTTTTTAAACAATGTTAGCTGTTTACAGTAATATCCTTTAAAGAATGCTACACACAGTGTAGCAGTCCAGTCGTTACTGGATACTCTCATTAAAGAAATGGAGAATTCCAAAAATACTTCATTTTGTTACACTTTAAGTAATCTTCATAATCCTTAATTGACATTGTGCATTTGTGAAAAAATAAAATATGCTTGTAGTAATTTCAGCCTTTTTTTATTAACCTAGATTTAGTGCTTTTTATTATGTGACAAAGTGAAAGGCAGTCAAATAAGTATCATGGGGAAAGGAGCATAAGAAAAATGGAAGCAAGGAGACAGCCCTGGCCAAGATCAACCAAGAAAAAATAATTTATACTGATGATGATAAAATGACTCCAAGTGCCATTGTGGCAGCATGCCGAGTAAGTGTGCTGGACGTCCTGGAAAGGTTGTTAATATGGATGCTAAATGGTAGGTAAAGAGAGAGAAATAGTGATGTACAGTATTTTTGGGTGGCTGATGGGGAACATCACACCTGGAGGCAAAGTATAGGGCTGTGCTGTTCCTCCAAGAGAGCCGGCATCCAGCAAGGTACCTCTGAATTCCTTTTAATTTGGCGTTGGGCCTCATGGGTGCATCGTCAAACAGGAATCTGTGGAGATGGTCTCATGACTTACTGCAGACATCCCTCACCCCAATAGTAGCTCAAGGCCTGGGTGTAATTCTACTTCAGCACCTTTGTTACTTTGAGTGTTAAGTCACAACGTGGGTTTGGTAGAACTGGGGAAGTGGGGAAGTACTTGAGCCATCTCGTTTAAAAGACAGGTTCTTGAAATGTTTAGTAATGCCCAAAGAGGCAGCAGTATTTTTTCTTTTCAATTTGTTATGTTATTTTTTTTTTAATTAAAAAAATCGTTAAAGGGTAGGCAAGCCAATGTACAGAGGAAAAAAAACACTTTAACATTACAAATTATCTAATCACACAACAATGAGATTATCACTGTTTATCAGTGTTACCCAAAACATTAATGAAAGGGAAAGTTAACACAAAGAGCAGTGAACTATGAACTGAAAGTGAAAACTTTTCGTTAATAGTAACCTATACAGTTATAGTAGCGAAAGAACAAAAAAAAAGTAGTCTTACCTCTTCAAACTCATTGAATTGATTAATTAATTAATGTATGCGATCATAAAGTTGAGTCTACGATACCTAATTAAAGTAACATCTTTATTTCATATATGGGCCTTTATACAAGTATAACCAAGCCTTTTCATATTTAGGGAAGGTATCATTTTTAATTGCAATCATTTTTTCAGTTTGTTGTTTTAATGCTTCATGTTCTTGTTTTGTATACCCCCTTGTAATTACTTCAAGTACAATAAGCACCCTTCTTATTTTTACTTTATTCTCTTTTACCCATTATGGTTTGTTAAGAATGTTAAAGTAAAGGGAAAGTTTTTATTTTAGCTGCACTCTTAATTAAACTTAAATTAAGCTTAAGTATGGCAGTAGTTACAAAAACACTTATTTTTCTTCACATGGTTCTTTTCTGTTTCTTTAAGAGATGTCAAGATCAAGTATACTTCTCACACAATATGTAAAAAGTGGCATCATTTATTTTCTCATTTTTAATTACTCAGAAAAAAGAATAATGCATCAGTCTTGCATATGTTTATATATGCAACAACATTCAAAAAAACTTCATGTAGGCACAATTCATACATTATTTATTCCTAATATTGCAGTAGATAATGATAACACAACTTTTTTGCTTGCAGTACATTTTGAAAGCATGAATTGCATATGACTTGTATAGTTTTCTTTCAAAAATAAAAAGGGAAAACCTCAGCTTTCAATCAAATGCAGTGATGTCTTTACTTGGTTTATTATGAAAACAGCTTAAAATACTAAATGTTGTATTGTAAAGATCTGAAACTGTTTTCTCCTCATCATATTTATCAGGTACCCTTACTCAAAGCAGCTTACAAAAAATGTGAATAATGACTTTAAATGTTAATTTATTGAGAAACTACTAAGTTGACATTACAGATCAAATTTTACAGAAAAGCACAGTAAGCATATCCTATAAGTTCCATGGCTAGATGAAAACTGTTTTTTTAAAAAAAGAAATAACATATGATCCTAAACTAAATTAAATTTCCCTTTATAGTTGATGTAAAAAATAATGTAGTTAATCTGAATATTTTAGGTCATAAGACATTGTATGTCAAGTCAGCAGCCAACTAAACTGAGGGTTGGCCAAGTAACTAAAATGAGCATTGAACATTGCCATCATTTTTGTAGAAAACTAAGAAATGTTTTTCTCAAATCCAAGAAACTGGCCAGCAAGAGTTTGCTTTCTGTAATCAGAGAATAGTATCTGCTGCTCTCGTGGCTTGGCATTATTACAAAGTTATACTCTTTACAGATCATAATGTGTACTCTTATTGACAAAACCTGATATCAGTGTATGAAATGTATCCCCTTATTTGCTGGAAAACTTGGCAAAATACTTCTGATTAGCAGAAAGTGCCACCAGTTAAAATATGGAAATGTGATACAGAATGTCTTGTGGGGTGGAGTTTAAAGGGGCATTGTTAAAATTGCAAAGAACAGCATACTGAAGCATCTTCATAGCACCAGAAATTTTTTTGCACCTGGAGTAGTTATTTTGCACTCGGGAGTGTTTACCTGTAAAAAAAATTGTTAAAAAAAAATTTGTTTATGCCCAATGAAAGAAGTCCATAACATGCACTCAGGTTGTTTATTGTTACTGGTTTTCCTGAAAGTTTGCCGAAAATGCAACTGAACAAATTGAAACTTAAACAAAGTAGCTAATCTCCTGAATTGGCACAAGGCAAATACACTATGAGTATGAAAATAACTTAGGCTTGAAAAAATGTGCCACAAGTACATCAATCTACATTCTTTGATGTATTGCCAATAATGCTTTGGAGCCTGCCTGTTAAGTAAATTAGGCTTTTGGTCAATGAATATCAGAAAATGTAGTTCAACTTTACAGCTGGTGCCACCAGTCAATCAAGGGCCAGATCTATAACTATCCATCAATCCCTCCATGCATCTGTTTTCTTAACCCGCATATCCAGGGCAGAGCCACAGGAGAGTTGAAAGCTATCCCAGCAAGCAAAGACTGCAAGACGAGAACAATCCCTGGACAGGGCACCTTGACTAATAATTTGCAATTACAAACGTCATAGCATAGTTCAGTTGGACTGAGTATCTTGGAAAGGAATGTACATTGGCGGTATCCAGAAACATCTGAAACAAGTTTGTACCTACGCCAACATCAGAAACATCAATTTCTAGTTCAGTTTGCCACATGCATTGTCGTAACATGGGCTGAAGAGAACAAATTCATGTGTTTATTGAAGGCTTCCTTGGCATCTTTAATCATGGCATCTTGAAGTCTCACCTCTCTCCCTTGTTCACTGGTCAAGAGTTCTTGTCTTCAAGTCAAAAGCGTGACCTCAAACTATATGGGGTAAGTAACATATCAATAAAAAAATTGTGGCTTATTCCTTTAAGGCATAATTTAATTCTGTATTAATATATTCACCCTTTATGTTGAGCAGAGTTTACCAGTAGATCTGTGATCTAAATTTTGTATTGTTACATCATTGAACGAGACACTCTTAAAAGACATCACATCTTTAGAAAGTCTACAATTACAAGAAACACAAAAGATTATGTGAAGAGTAGCGATTGGATGAAAGTTTGGATAGTTAGCTACATATTACTAAAACCACATCTTAAGTGTTATTGCCCCTTTTGTTTAACTTTTTATCAATTTCATAGATAATGCAAAAATGCTAGTGATGTAACCAGTTACCATATCTCTGGTAACTTTAATAGTTGTCAGCTGTTATGCACACAGTATATTCTAATCAAGTTAATAATCTAGTCATCTGCGAAAGGTGTATAATAACTTATAATAAAAAATAAAAAAGGTCTGGAGTGAAATGATTGAGGAAGGGCACAAGAAGATGTGAGAGACCCCACCCGACTGCTCAAGAAAAAGATACAAGCTGTAGCCATTGTAGTTGCACATCATGAAGCATTTCTTCTTAGAGGAGTGCAAGGTTTCCTCTTGAAGCAGGAGAAGGATGCCATCTCTGAAGCCATGGTAGGTGCTCCTAATCAGTAATGAAGTGGGAAGCAGTTCTTCAATTCAAACGTTTGATATTAATTTTAGCATGTTTCGCTGTTGTGTGCAAGTGGATTTTCCTGAAATAGTTTATTTAACAATATTTGAAACAAAAAACTATGTTTCACATGTTGTGAGCATATGACTTGATACCTGACATCTGGCTTAATGTAACAAAAGTATACAGAGATTTGTTTTGACATTCTGATATTGTTCAAATTAGTTCCCCTTCAAGCCCACTGTGTCAAGAATTTTGTTGCTTCCATTCTCCTTGAAAACATGAGATTAAAAAAATTTCCCACTACAAACAATACTAAGTAACAGATACAAAAATGTTTTTCCTGTCTATTTTGATTGAATTATATTTAGCTTATGATTTTTTTTCCTTCATTTACTCCGAGTATGATAACTGTATAATTTTTGTAAATTAAAAGTATGAAAATTTGAGGCTATATAATTTCAATTCAAAACCAAACTACTGTTAATACACTTAAACGGAAAGTAATTGAAAAAAATCATAGACATGCGTATGAAAAATTAAGACAAACACACAAAAAAAACTATAAATTACATATGTAATATTTGATTATTTTCCTCAATAAATAAATGACCAAGTATAATACTTTTGTCTCATTTGTTTAACTGGTTTCTCCTTATCTACTTTTAGGACTTGAGTGAAAATCTGATGATGTTTTAGGTCATATTTATGCAGAAATATAGAAAATTCTAAAGGGTTCACAAACTTTCAAGCACAACTGTACATTTTTTTTCATTTCTGTAACAATCTGTGTCATATGGGCAGGTATATATTTCATAAAATTCACCATTGTACTAAGTCAGCTAGATCTGTTTGTGAAGTGGTTTAAGAACACAACTCTGTTCCCTGTCATAGACTCCAAGATACACACTACAGTGAAAGGTAGTTTTAGTACATAGCTAGTCTTCTTCTGCTAGTACGCAGCCCAAATGTGTTTTACAGCAGTGCAAAATTTGACAGATCGTCTGGCTTCCATAAACCTGCTAAGAAAAGGTCTTCTTTGATAATCAAATACTGAATATAAACTATAGCTGACCTCTACTATGTGTTTCACTCTGTTTGGGGTTTGCATTATGTCATTAATCAAATTATACAGTTAATGTAAGTGGGTATCTATGTTTTGGAAAACTTGATAAATGGATTTTGCTTGGTTAAAGACTGTAGAAAGTACATGTATAACTTTGTGGTCTGATATTTTAATTATCAGGTTCATCAACAATTAGATTGTTGTCCTATAGATGTTATGCAGATCAAAAAAACAAAAAAAACACCCAAATGCCTTTGTTGCTTGTTCAGTTTGCCATGTCCTTATTGTGTCTTAATTGCTTTAATATATTAAACCCAAGGTTATGTGACTTTTGCTGTCTGTCTTACTGATTTGTACTACAGAGACTATCAACTACCAATTTTGTTTATTCCTCTAAACTCAGCTTACTAACTCCACTTTGTCAGGCTTTCGGCTGTGAATGTTTCAGTCATCTTGTTCCACTGTGTTGTGCTCATCTGATTTTTAACTGCCGCATCAACCCTGGCTTCATCAGCACTCCTAACCCTTAACTTCCATCTGATGTCTTCATTGCTCCTGTCTATGAATTTTGGCAAAAGTATTCGCATAGTGAACTCAACGGGCTGAGATTCCATTGCAGACTTGATCTTGAAGATTAAATTAAGGTAAACAAAGATTACTGTACTTATATACACTTGTTGCTGAAATAAAAAAGATTGTATATTAAGGTAATAGAAATAGCATCATTGTTTCTGAAATATAAGCAACTTGTTATATTCCTTTCATCCCATCATTTTTTATAGCTTGTTTTTTGAGGTCTGGCTCACATTGAGCCAAACAAGGCAGCAGCCATTCTAGCAAATGTTTGTTGTAATTGTATTCAGTTTTTCAATCACTATACCATTATTGAAGGTCCAGGTTTTTACTTCATGTCTCCAATAGAAGTCTGATACTTTTATAAGAATTAAGATAAGCAAATTGAGTCTTAATCATATAAGCCAAAATACACGGGTAAACAGTTGTACCAAATGGAGGATGAAAGCAAAAAAGAAAAGAAGTGCCTGTGCTATAAGGAGTTTAATCTCCTACTACCTTCCTACTATTTTTCTGTCACCAAGATTACTTTGTACCTCAAGATCTCATTTTGTGTTACTAATAAGGATGAGTTATAAGTCAGCCAATACCAGTGCAGTTGCACAAACCCTTTTCCATTTAAATAAAATATTTGAAAAAGCAATCAGTGCTGAAAGAACCAAATGATCAGCTTTTGTTAAAGGATTTGGCTATGCTACACCACTCTTTAATTGTTCAGTTCACATTGGTCATGGCTCCTGTATGTCAGCCACTTGTCACCATTTATTTTTCCAGCACCCAATCCAGCCATCTGCCTTTATTTCTTACTTTGCTTCCATTTTCTGCTCCAAGACAATGACTAGTTCAGCTTACTTTACATAAGCGTGATAAGGACCATTCATCTACAGGGTATTCTCCTAACTAGTAGTACTCATTACTGGAAATTTGTAGATGAGCTTTGTGTAGATCTTCAGCTTGATTATTGATACTCACCCAGAGTGTTACTAGTAGGTACATTATTTTTAAAATTTGCTTTCAGATTCCTTGCACGTACATATATTGTATGGCTGTTGTTATGCTAGATAGCTACAGGTTCATGTTTCATTTTGTGATTTCCTACCATGTGCCTCTTCCAACCAACTCCTTTTTGTCCCTCATATACAGTATAGTTATTTACATGAAAATTCACATGTGCTTATAATTGTAAATGGAAAAGGAAAACTGGTGTTTTCCCCTTTGGCTTTAAAATATAGAAGCCATATTTTATTAAACAAGTGAACAGTGTTTTTTTTTTTAAAGACTTTAAGGCCTTAATTTGATATTTGAAATGACACTAGTTTACATTGTAAGCTCTTTGGGGAGGCATGGTATTATTGAATATTAGTAAAAATAGTTACGAGTGAGAATTGATTGGGGCAAGCAAGGATGATGGTGCATTGTTGTTTCACAGATCTGCATGGATTAGTTGGATTTGAGAATGTTATTTTAATTGTTTATGTTATTCTAAACGTTTGGCAGAAATGATAAATCGCAGTTTTGGAAACATTTACTTCAAAAGTACCCAGGTTCTTGTCTATTACTTATGAAGTTTTACAGTATTTCAGTCTTGCTATGTACTGTATATACAGTGGATATTTTTTTTTTGTAGGTACAATTTCTTTTTTTGTAATGGTATACAAAAGTAATGCATATCTGCTTAAGTCACTGTATGTTGTGGTTTAATCGGAAAGCATTGGTTTCTTAAAAATAGAAGCATTTGTAGAGAATAAAACTAGAGTTAGCATTGCATGCCTCTAAACTAGAGTAAGGTTGTGCTTATTAATGTCAGTTCTAATAGTTATCCCAAAGTTCCATGGGCAAAATACAGTATGCAAGTAATGCAAGTAAACCAGACATCAAATATACTTGCTCAGGCTGAGTTTGCACTTAGTGCTTAAAATTAATGGTCCGTATTTAATAAATAAATTTAAACTTATTCCTTACTTTCCTACCATTTAAAAGCTCTGCATTTTTTCTCATTTTTTGTATTACTTTCTTCACAGATCCTTTCAGTGTTTTCTCATAGTGTTTAAAATTGCAGCATTAGTATAGGATTTTCTTTTCTCATACATTTTGTATTCCACAGTCCAAAACCACCCCCATCTCTCCCACTCTGAGGCGTGACTGGACCCAGTAAATTTCCCATCTCTTATACTGTACAAGTGTGAGATATGATGGCTTCCTATAATTATACTGGACTACACTAATTTAGGATAGGAACTACAGTGCATAAACCATGCAAAGTAATAATAAGCAGACTCCCTAAAACATAATCGGTTTCATTACTAATAATAATCTGATTGATTACATTTTGTATATTTTAGTTTGAGCAGTTAAACATTAACATTGTTAAATAGTAAATTATTATTTATTGCATTAATGTAGTGGAGAAAGCAAAACATTGCCCCTTATTAAACTGACCTAAAGTTTTTTGGTTTTTTTTTAATTTTTTTTTTATTATTGTTTGTGTCTCACATAGGCTGTAGGCTGCTTTGTTTAATTTTAGCTTTTAGTGGAAGATCAATACTGAACTTAGTATTTTTATTTTCATGTGTCATATTTAAGAAGTAATTCTGAACAATGAGCCAACTATTGCAAAATTGACAAGGTGGATCTAAGTTGCTCTAGTGCAGCATTTAAAAATATCATTGTTGATTTATTACCAATTTCTTTATTATCATATAGTACTCTTTTCAAAACATCCTATGTTAATTTTCTCACTTGGTGGCTCTATTACTACGCTTCTTGGCAAATTCCAGTTCAAAATGAATATCTTGCTTAACACTAGAATTACCGGAGCCTACGAAAAAACTATTAGATCCGTCCCACCTTAAATCATTTCTCACCTCTCCGTCATCATCTTTTGTCCTTTAAATGTGTTGATAAGCAGCAAACAGCAAGCAGTCTGCTATCACATCCCCCACCGGCACACAGTTTTCTCAGCTCAGGTCTGTTTACCTGCGTGTCAGTTGCTTGGAGTTGTATAGAGTGAGAAGTCAAGCAAAATCACACATTTTATAAATACTATATCGTTATTTGGAACACATGCATTTCATGTGTGTTCCGTGTCTACAACGATCTATGTAAACACATTGTTAAAAAAGAAACGTTTTTCTTGTTTTAGTAATAATTGACAAAATGTAGACATGAAGTTTATAATGTGTGAAGCCTGAAGTCCAAATATCAAAGAAACACTTTTACAAATGGTACAAATATAACAGAACAAGTGCGCTTTTATTCAAAAATATAACTGCAGAAAAACAACACGTGTTAGGGTGCGAAATTGACACGCATTTACTACGACTGCTTCGGTGGTGCAATGGTATCAACTGTTGACTGGTAATTAAAACTTCACGGGTTCAAACCCCGACAAGTCCGTTTTGAGAAGTGAGCTGCTTTTATTCTTACTATTTTAGAATAAAAACATACATTTGATTTCAGTTTGTTACAGCTGGAGTAAATGTATGATACTTGTAAAGGATAACTTTGTTTTTTTTTTTTTTAATTATTATTATTCAGTTTCATTCTCTCAGTCGCGTTCACGATCCTACCCTACCCCCCCTCCCCATCTGACACTGCTGTTTTCACATAAAGACTCGCTATAGCTCTACACTCTGTAGGAAGTAAGTAAATAAACCACGGATGGTGTATGTGCCCTAAAAAGAAGTCTGACTGCATTCTTGTACCAATGCTTACGAACTGAAGTGTCTGCATGCACTTTTCATGGCATTACACATGTATTTTTTGAGCATGCCCGTGTCGCTCAAATACAGGTATACTTGTGACTTTCTTTTCTCTTCGGTTATAGTCTTGAATAAAAATGCACTTGTTTTGTTATACTTATACATCAACATTTATATGTTACTTACATAAAAGCCAAATCGAATGTTATTTATTTGGATTTATTTATTTACTTCCTATAGAGTGCAGAGCTATAGCGCGTATTTATGTGAAAACAGCAATATCAGATTGGGGGGGCGGGTAGGATCGTGAACGCGACTGAGAGAGTAAAACTGAATAAAAAAAAAAAAAAAAAACAAAGCTAACCTTTACAACTATCATACATTTACACTGGCTGTTACAGACTGTCGACAGTCGTAGTAAATGCGTGTCAATGTTGCACCCTAACACATGTTGTTTTTCTGCAGTTATATTTTTGAATAAAAGCGCACTTGTTCTGTTATATTTGTACCTTTTGTGAAAGTGTTTCTTTGATATTTGGACTTCAGGCTTCACACATTATAAACTTCATGTCTACATTTTGTCAATTATTACTAAAACATGAAAAACGTTTCTTTTTTAACAATGTGTTTATATAGATCGTTGTAGATACGGAACACACATGAAATGCATGTGTTCCAAATAACAATATAGTATTTATAAAAGGTGTGATTTTGCTTGACTTCTCACTCTATACAACTCCAAGCAGTTAACACGGTGGTAAACAGACATTGAGCTAAGAAAACTGTGCATCGGTAGGGAATGTGATAGCAGACTGCTTGCTGCTTATCAACACATTTAAAGGACAAAAGACGCTGATGGACAGGTGAGAAGCGATTTAAGGTGGGACAGAACTACGAGTTTTTTCGTAGGCTCTGGTAATTCTAGTGTTAAACCATAAATATTTACTGTGGGAAAGTGTGCAGTTTACTTTCAGAATATGTTCCCATTAATGCCTTTGTTATACTATTCATTACAAGTTACCAGACCAACTCCTTTCTTAACTGTACATTTCACTGTACAAGTTTATTTATCGACTTCGCTGTTGGTTAAAGAGAACTACTGAAGTACAGTGGTGTGATTATGTGTGAAAGGGTTTGCTATTTGTACTTTGTGATTTACGGCATTGATTTTGTTATTATTTTTTCTGGATATGAATAAATGTCAGCTGAAACATTGGATGTAATTTAACCAAGAATGTGTTGTGACAATAAAAATGTACCCCCTCTATAGAAAAGGAGCAAGTTCAGTCCTTTGCACTCAGAGGTTAACATGGATTAGTCAGTTCACATACATAGAATTCAGTATGCTCTCCATGCCTTTCAAAGCCAAACTGTCAAATTTTCAATTTCTATTTTTTTTGGCATGTTCTGATTCTATCATTGTCTTGTTAGTGCATCATTAGAAACTAAAGCCTTTAAGTTATATGTCTGTCTTTAGCGATTATGCCATCTAATATGGCTCAGTGGTATTAACAGACTAATTTTTACCCATAGCTTAACTAAAAAGCAACATGAACTGACCCCATCCAAAAACTGCAACAACCTCGCATCCACTAGGCAATCACCAGATATAAAATGGTCAGCTAGAGAATTTTTTTTTACTCTCCACTGAATTTTTATTGTTTGATTTCTGTACAGGGACACAGCAGGTCAAGAACGATTTAACAGTATTACTTCTGCATACTACCGGAGTGCAAAGGGAATTGTGATAGTGTATGATATCACAAAACAGGAGACCTTTGAAGATCTTCCAAAGTGGATGAAAATGATTGACAAGGTACTTTCATACTTGGCATTTGATCATGATAATATGCATATTTTGCATTCAAATTATACTTTTTCATTAAAGGAAAATATTGTAAAACTAGTGAACAGAAGATATTTTTTCTGTCAGTCATATTAGCTTTTAAAGGTTTATTTTGAGTGAAGAGAAGCAGGTAATCTTGAAGACCTCAGCCTGGGTAATATAGGTTGTCATTTTGCCTTGAAAAACTATGACTGACAGATAATGAGGTTTTCTTTTTAAAAGACATTCTTATACCTTTGTCCATTTTTTAGAACTGGACATTACATAGACAACAATTCTGAGAAATTGTACTCTCGCCCAAAGAACATTTGGAAAAGTGAAGCATCTCAGTTTTAATGAACATATTGAGTTTATCATGAAACATGGATCATCTACTGATTTTGATATGAAAACCTAATGTAACTGGAATTTTATGGAGTTACTGTTAACAAACAATGTACTAAGTGCGTAATGTTATTTCTTCTTTAGTATGCTTCAGAGGATGCAGAACTTTTATTAGTTGGGAACAAGTTAGACTGTGAAAATGACAGAGTGATTTCTCGACAGCAAGGTGAAAAGGTATGTGTCTTCACGTGTTCGACATTACCTCAGAATTATTAGTGGTGAATTATCCAGGTTAGTCCAGTCCATATTATGGGGTGTTTAAATTGTTCATCATGAAACAATAAAAATAAATATACAAACTGTTTTTGGATGATTAAAAGAATTTTGTTGCCATTGTTTCAGGTGACAGAAATTAGAATTCATGTTAAATACTGAAGAATCTGGCCTATTAGAGTGATAAATGTTCAAGTGTCTTTTCTAACTTTGCATTTGATTGGACATGTAACATTAAATGCAGATGGAGCTTCAATGCTTGCTAATATACTACAACACCTGACATATACAATTGATAAAGTGAACTATTTGAGACCTTTTTACAAGCTTGCAAGCCCAGAGCACAGTATATGCCACTGAAAGTGGATTTAACTTGACTAGCCAACTTAAAGCACATCTATGAAAAGACATCATTCATAGTAGTTTATATATTCTTGAACAGAAGAATGCACCATCTTAAAAAGCTCCGTTTAATATTTTTTAAATCAAGTAATACCTGTGAATCATCTAACTGATTTTAAGATATTTCACCTCTGCTACTGGCAATTAGTTTTTCACCATCTTTTCCTGATGCTATACAGTCAACTAGTGTTGTAAGGCAGACTCTTTTTACATATTGATACAGGCATTCAAAATGTGTGGCAAAACCTTGTGCTGTAGATTAAGCTGCTGTGTTATGTGTTTGGCTAGGTGGAATGATTGGCAAGTGGTGCTTTTGATGTAAAGATCTGCAGAATCAAAAACCACAACTTCTCTCTGCTTATGTAGATTGTTCAATGAGAAATTGCATCATTTTTGTTATAGCTGGCAAACAACACAACTCTTCTTGTCTCCAGAGGTAGGGTGAATGACAAAGACTGAGACAAATATGTGCTGCAGTTTAGTGAGGTATTCGCGTGGAAGTGTAATGCAAGCCCAGAGTCACTGGTATCGGCAATCAACCCTTCTCTCTAAAGAAAGAGGGGCAGTTGCAATAACTGAGTGTCCAGAGGAAAACTTAACTTGATATTGCAAGACATTATAGGATGTGTGAGGGATCTCTGTTTCACATTTCTTTCAGGACACCAGACCTATGAAGAGATCTGTACAATTTGTGAACAATATCGGTGAATGTCTACATTAAATAACTTTCGCTTTCTATATTTGTAGTTCTGATATCGCCTGTCCTATGGAAAAAGGCACATAACTTATGAATTCTGTTTCTCAGTTTAGGTTGAGCTTTTTCTTTTCTATAGAAAAAGGCAAACGTGTCCATTTTGACCACATTAATTGAAAGATCAGAATTCCTAAGTAGTTGGTGGTAGTAGCAGCAGCAGTAATAAGCTAGTTGTTAAGTACTAGCTTCTGTACCATGAAAGTGACATTGATTTGCTCACAGCTAGTTTGCACTAGTTTAACCCCTATACACAGCTCAACTGTGAGATTGTTGCTCTGAACTTTCCTAATAAATTTAGTAAGTGAAACTTGTAACAGGTAAAAATCTATCCTTCACAAAGGTTCTGACTTTCCAGTTACAGTAATAACAATAACCAGAATACATTAGATGTAAGTCCTTGGAAACAAAGTAGATGTTGTTATGGTTTGATTTCTGTTGATGTTTTCTTTGTTCCAATCCTTCTGGGTCAGCATTCTCCTGCACATGTGAAAGGATGTTCAGCACACATTTTTTTTTTTTGTTCAGGTCACATGTTCTGATTACGGGTGATACTGCAGGTTTCTCCAAGGTTCCCGCAATGTAATCATCTTTTGCTAGCATACAGTTTATGTCTGCTGGGCTTTCTTTAATCAGTCAACAATTCTGTATTTTGTAATCAGTTAATGCTTTTATGTATTGTCCTACTCTTGCTTATGCACCCTGGTTCACCGTAGCATGGTTTGGACTTCTACCACAGTTATCTAACTTCAATACAGACAGTCTTCCACTTTTCCAAGCCAGCACCAGGTTACCCTACCGAGTATTAGGGATCGCTCTAGCCTTTGTTACAACCACACCCTAGGCAACGGGATCTCTGTTGTGGAGCAGAAGTTACTGTCAGGCTTAGAGCATTGAGAAAATACAGTAATCCCTCCTCCATCGCGGGGGTTGCGTTCCAGACCCCCCCGCGATAGGTGAAAATCCGCGAAGTAGAAACCATATGTTTGTATGGTTATTTTTATATATTTTAAGCCCTTATAAACACTCCCGCACTGTTTATAAATATTCCCCGCAGCGTTATACAGCATAATCCCTTTGTATTCTCTTAGATATTAGGTAAGATTCATTGAAATTATGTATATAAACACACACTGTTTATATACAGTAAAACCTAAATATTATTTTAAAGATATTGAGTGTCTCCGATATCACATATGTTACAGCCATTACGATAGACAGGTCACCAGCAATAAATACGTACATTGCAAGAAAAATAGTATACAGTAAATGTGTGTACAGTGACACTAAACGTACATACATGTACTAAGCACTCTAAGAAGAAAATTAATTATGGTTACTCACCAACAATGACACGATGACTTGTCCGATAACAATGAGTTTAATTTTACTGCACAACAAAGGAGAGCGTTACAGCCCTTGTAAAGGAGCCACTTCAGGCGATTGTGTAGCACTGCCGTTGTTCTTCTTTTGGCAGTCTTCAATCCAAATCCCTAAAGCAGATTCCATCCAGACTACTGCCTTATTACATCCACTTACAACTCGTTTTGCACCCTGGTTAAAAGGACGCTGCAGCCGTAGATCTTATATTCCTTTCCTACTTTTTAAATAAAAAGAATCGTAGCCTTCAACAAATCCAAAACGTTTACCTTTTCGGCAATCGTTAACATCTTCTTTTTGCGCTTGGGCACGGCACCTGAAGCAGTAGCAGATTGTTTTGGAGCCATAATGAAGGGCTTGACTATGCACAAAGATAAACACTAAAGAGCACAACTCTTTACACAGCGAAGCACGTTGATGCTGAATGAGCGAGATGAGACTTCCTGGTTAACACTGCATAGCTCCTGCGTGCTCTGATTGGTTAGCTTCTCAGTCAGGAGAACTTAACTGCGTGCTCTGATTGGTTAGCTTCTCAGCCATCCGCCAATAGCGTCCCTTGTATGAAATCAACTGGGCAAACCAACTGAGGAAGCATATACAGGAAGTAAAAAGACACATTGTCTGCAGAACCTGCGAAGCAGCGAAAAATCCGCGTTATATATTTAGTTATGCTTTCATATAAAATCCGCGATAGAGTGAAGCCGCGAAAGTCGAAGCGCGATATAGCGAGGGATTACTGTATATAAAGAGATCTAGTGCTGGCAATGGTTTATAAAGGAAGGAGTTGATGTTTGCCCTTTGTTTCTTTTGTGCACAGAAGTCCAACCTGTTGATGGTCAGTTGGTGCAAAGTTTTCTCCATCAAGGTTGCCTGTCATTGAGTTATAGTTGTTTGTTCACTGATCAAGTGTTTAATTGGTGCATCATGGAGACATCTCTGGATTTCACTTCAGCTGTAATTGATCAGTCTAATCAGATAAGACCCTGTATCAGCATTCCAAAAAGGGATGACAGCAAGGTGAACTAACACATGGTCTGAATTTAAGAGTGTCTGGTAGTTGCTTCATAAGCACGAACTTTTGTTCCAAAACAAAGCAAAATTGGCGATGCCAGTTTGTCCTTCAACATCTCTGTTTCCAATGAAAAGTCACAAATATTACAAATCTGAAGAAACTATTGTCTTTATTGATTTCAGAATATGACGTTTGTGTCTGTCTCACTTTCTCCCTCTCTGGTGCTCATTATTTGATGGCATTTAGACCAGCCTAAGTAAGCAAGCATGATCCACAGAGTGCATCCTTGTATAGACCAAGATTCAAGCCTACTTTCTATATAACATCAATGAAAGTTAGGAACTATTGCACATACAGTTTTATAATTGAAAACTAGACATAGTGTTACAAAACAATAACACACACAGACATGCACTGAAGATGCAAGACCTGAAATGTTCCTGTTTCCTTTTAGTGGTGTTTTTGATATCTATTATTTCACTGTTTTTCTGCAAACATTTTACACTTATATTTTTGCCCATATTTAGAGTTTATATCCTGGTTTATTCACATTTAGAAACTATATTTTTTTTCCTTTTTTTAAGGTTTGTTTTGTGTCATGATTGATCTGATGGACATATGCTATAAGTAAGGTAGTTTTTCCCAGTTACATCATGTAGATCCCCCTGTCCATGAAATGCCTTCTCTCTTTCAGTTTGCACAGCGAATATCTGGCATGCGATTCTGTGAAGCAAGTGCCAAGGATAATTATAATGTTGATGAAATATTTTTAAAGCTTGTTGATGACATTTTAAATAAGGTAAGTAAATAAAAAATATTTCAGTTTAGATTTAACAATTTTTGTTTCTCTTTATTTTATTTTTTTTAACTGCCCTCATGATTTTCATATGTATTGTGCCTTTTTCTAAATTAATATTCATTTCATTGTTTCTATTCCTGGTATTGCCATTTTTTGCATTTCAGTAATAACTATGTTAATTCACTGAAATACATTAAAAAGTATTAGATCATACACAAGGCAAGGAATCCCATTAAGTATTATTCTTCAGTACATATTCTGAATATTTCTAGAATAAATTTGGGTTGTACTGTATTATGTTGGAATATACAGTATTATGCTGCCTTTTACATTGGTGATGATTCAGTCTATCAATCTATATTTTGTACGGTAGTAGGTGCTTAAAAGAATGCACCCCTGCAAGCAAATGTTTGGATTGCAATACAGTAATTTTTAAGGATAAACTGTTTCTTTCTTTTTGAATTTCTCAGTACAGTGATACCTTGAGATACGAGTTTAATTCGTTCCGTGACCGAGCTCGTAAGTCAAAATGCTGGTATCTCAAATCAATTTTCCCCACTGAAATGAATTGAAATGAAATTAATTTGTGCCAACCCCCAAAAAACACCCCAGTTTTTTGTTAAATATTTTCAACATAAGAAAAATGAATTTATAATGAACAAATATTGTATACAAACAAAATAAAACCTAATACATAAAAGAGAATCTAAAGAAATAAACAGATATTGGCGAAGCCGATTAGCATATTGTAATGTTTTCTTCTTTCACTTCACTTTTGCTTAACTTAATTTTCTTCTTCACTAGTTTTTTTCTTTTCTGCCACGCTTTCGTCACTTTCATTCGCAGGACGTTTTAATAGAAACCTGTCCATAGAGCTTTGTTTAGTCCTCCCGTTTAGAATGTTTCTGAAATGAGTTAGGCAAGTGTCATTAAATAATGCCGCTGCATGATCAGTTTCTTTTCAATAAAGTCAAGCGTTAGGCAAGTGTCATTAAATAGCGCCGCTGTACGATCAGTTTCTTTTCCATAAAGTCAATCGTTAGGCAAGTGTCATTAAATAGCGCCGCTGTATGATCAGTTTCTTTTCCGTAAAGGCAAGCGTTAGGCAAGTTTCATTAAATAGCGCCGCTATACGATCAGTTTCTTTTCCGTAAAGGCAAGCGTTAGGCAAGTTTCATTAAATAGCGCCGCTGTACGATCAGTTTCTTTTCCATAAAGTCAAGCGTTAGGCAGGTGTCATTAAACAGCGCCGCTGTACGATCAGTTTCTTTTCAATAAAGTCAAGCGTTAGGCAAGTGTCATTAAATAGCGCTGCTGTACGATCAGTTTCTTTTCAATAAAGTCAAGCGTTAGGCAAGTGTCATTAAATAGCGCCGCTGCATGATCAGTTTCTTTTCCATAAAGTCAAGCGTTAGGCAAGTGTCATTAAATAGCGGCGCTGTACGATCAGTTTCTTTTCAATAAAGTCAAGCGTTAGGCAAGTGTCATTAAATAGCGCCGCTGTACGATCAGTTGTTTTTCAATAAAGTCAAGTGTTAGGCAAGTGTCATTAAATAGCGCCACTGCACGATCAGTTTCTTTTCAATAAAGTCAAGCCGCTGCATGATCAGTTTCTTTTCCATAAAGTCAAGCGTTAGACAAGTGTCATTAAATAGCGCCGCTGCATGATCAGTTTCTTTTCAATAAAGTCAAGCGCTAGGCAAGTGTCATTAAATAGCGACACTTCATGATCAGTTTCTTTTCCATAAAGTCAAGCATTAGACAAGTGTCATTAAATAGATGTCATTAAATAGATGGCTCGAATTTCAAATTTTGGCTCGTAACTCAAGACAAAAAATCGACATAGTGACGGCTCGTATCTCAATAAACTTGTGCGTTGGGGTATTCGTATGTCAAGGTACCACTGTATGCGGAAAAACAACTGCACTCTTACAATTAAACTTCTGACAAATGGTCAGTCTCCGTCATGACTTTGAATTGTTATTTAAAATAAAGATATAAAGCATACATTTTCTTAACTTGCTTTTTATGTGCCTAGGAGGTTGTTCTCTTACTCCCCAGGCGAACCTTTCAATTGCTGCACCTAATTACTGTAATTCTTTGGCATAAATTGACATTATCAAAGTGTTTTAACAAATTGTCACCTAAAAGGTAATCTTCAGGCATGTGACTATATTTTTAACTTTTTTTTTTTCTTATTTTTTTTTTTTAATGAAGAGTCAGATTATGTTAGGCACATATTACATATTATAAATGTTTATTTTTTTTTTGTATCTTTATAGTTGCCACTAGAACTTCCTGGGAAAGAGCTTTCCAACAGCATACTATCCTTGCAGCCTGAACCAGATATTCCACCAGAACTGCCACCACCACGGCCCAATACTCGTTGTTGCTGAGGTGTGGAAGAAGGTGGATTTTGTACATCCTGCTGTTCAGCGGTTCTGTA
Source organism: Polypterus bichir lapradei (assembly GCA_026402145.1). Classification (NCBI taxonomy): domain Eukaryota; kingdom Metazoa; phylum Chordata; class Cladistia; order Polypteriformes; family Polypteridae; genus Polypterus; species Polypterus bichir. The sequence continues at coordinate 32,260,723 of JANRMT010062819.1, forward strand.
ATGACTCTGCCAAGCATATCCAGCTTAAAGATGTGTGGTTTCTGAAGACTTGTGTTACCAGTATTAAGACTAACTTAACAGGCAAAATGATTTAATCTCTTACAAAATTGTGTGGCAATGATATGTAGTGATCTGAGTGGTTACAATAATAAGACTGAGATACTTGTAAACAGATTTTAGCTTTTACAGACTGCCTATTTATGTATTATATTAAATATTAGGCAGCATAGTATCAGCCAGCTAAGTACAAATTACTGTCATGTTCTCACGTAAAGGTAAAACACCAGCTACCCAGACATGAGCACAAAGAGTGTATTATTGCACAGTGAATCAGAAAGTGGACAAATTTAAAGCCATAATAATACAATAGCATCTAGAATGCTAGTTTAAGTTGCACTCCGTTCTTCAGAATGCTTTAGCTACACACTGGAAGAAATTGACTGTCTGGAAGTCACACAACAGTCAAAATTTGTTACAAGATAATGCGCCAGTTAGTTAGAAAGAACGTTTATTAACTTTGCTCTTAAAGATCAGTGTTTAAAAATTTTTCTGTACTATAAGCAATCATTCAATTCGGGCCTATCCCTCTGTTACAATAAGCATCTTTGCACGTTACACATCATACCAAGGGTATTTTCACACATTAAGTGTGCAGCCAAACAGTAGGCTCTGAAACAATGTATAATTAGAATTTTACCCGTAAAAGCATCGCTATGTGTAAGGGGCTTTTTAATCATGTTGGATCTGTAGTTCCTTTAACTGCAGCATGCTAGAATCTCAGTATATTTTCCTTGTAACTCTGCTAAGATGCAAAATATTTTATAAAACAATCATTGCGTTTTGTGCATGTCATTTTTTTCAATCTTACCTGAGGATTTATCCTTTTGCCATATTTTATGACAAACAACAAACCATCGGTTCAAAGAAACTCACTGTGATCTTTGTAATTTATTCTTTGCTGCCTATTTCTTTTTAAAGTATTTTTTTTATTTCATTTTCACATACATCTTTTGGACAAGGTATCTTTTGACTAAAAAAACGTGTAACTGGTTCATAAAATGTTAAAGCAAAATAATGAAATGAGAATTGATTGTATATCATGGTTAATATTTCAACCAAACAGAAGTAACAACTTTGCACATATTATAATTTTGTTTACTAGAAATTCTTCTTTAAGGTATGTTTGTTAGTCCAATTGCTTATAAAAGATGTTGGCATGATACAAGAAGTTCTTCAAGTTGAGTGTGTAACTATTTTTTTTTCTCTCTGTCATAGATTGTTATATGTTACTTCAAAAGAAAATAATGCAGATTCTCACATACTGAATAATAAATGATAAAGATGTGCATATTGTTTATAAAATGGTTTCCAGCGGTACGGTCCAAAATGTTAGTTTTGTGCCACTTGCTTGTTGGCTTGTCTTATGGTCCTTTTAGAACTAAAGAAAAGGCTAATTTATTGAGCTGAAACAATTTGTAGCTACTATAAAGAAAAATTTCCACCAGACAAGTAAACCAGTCAACACGCAGTGTTTTTTTTATTTATTAAAGAACGAGTGAATACACTCACAAAATTCATGAATTTGTTTAATTTGGCAAAATGCACATATTTCATATTTCTATGTAAGTTATGTTACAAGCTAATAAGGGAAGGTGCTATATAAATAAAATGATTTATTATTATTAAGGTTCAAGGTTTGCCCAAAAAGGCTTGCAACACAATTTTTATCGCTAATGATTATTACTGAATAGTTTCAAGATACTTGTAGGATATCTAGCATGCATTTTATACACTCCTTATTTTTGTGCGTAATCTCTGTCAACTTTAGTAGCTTTCTGTCAGGAAGAAGCAAGCATGCCTCCTCGTTTTGTACCTTCCTTTTTATGCTTAATGTCAGAATGTGCAGGTTTGACTTAACTGTTTTACTTTATGGCATAATTTCTATCAAAATCACTCCTTCTGTATCCCAAAAAACAGCAGCAACAACTTTTCATGCTGAAGGGGGGTACAGTACCTTTAAAGATCTTGTGAAAAGAAGTTGGATGGTGCTATTTCCATTCATCTTCTTTAAGTCTCAGGTTTAAAGTGATGGATTTATATTGCATCCTTAGTGACAATCTGCATTGAAAGCTGTCATTCTCAGTGGTGTAATGGGAAAGAAAATCTTTCCACACAGTTTTTTGTTCTGCTGTTAAGCTTCATGGAACCCAGCAGTTACACATTTTTTTTTTTTAATCGTAAAGCATATGCTTCTTTAGATACTGAGAGGTCACTTGTTCTGGTTGTACTCCATTGCTCCTGACAGATGATCATGTTGAATGAATGCTATAGTTACAGCTGTTGTTGACCAGCCTAAGGAAGAACCATCAGTGATCTTAGTTTGGCCTGTCTCCGAACCAAAGTTTTAAAGACTAGCCGTATTTCTTGAATATGCATATAATAACATGTTAAGGTTTGTTAATGATTTATTCTTCACTATGAGAAGTTCAGTAACTTCCTATTGTTTAACAAGCTCATCACTGTCCAACGCCATCTTGATGGCTTACTACAAAAGTGCTATGAAACTGATTGTACTGCATTGTGTTTAAGTGTTTTCTCTGTTATTTGGCAAGCACTCCCCTCTAATTCCACATACACTTTCAAAAAAATAAATTTGATATGGCAGGACACTGTTAATTACAAGAGCAAATGATGAAGCAGCCCAGTTGTACTTTTGGTAGATCGTTTCCATTTAGTAATATGGTTACATAACATACACATCATAGACAAAATAATTATTTCACCAAGTGTTCTTGTCTTTTTTCTGGTTATGAATTAGGAGACGTCTATTATGACAGCTTTACTGGATTGTTTTTATCTCCCTTTTTTACTTTATTAGAGTTAAAGTTTTTTCTGTAGCTGTAGATTTTGTTAGGAATTACTTCAGCATGTAAGGTTTTTATGACAAACCTCCATTTGCTTTTACTTCAAATTCTGACATCTTTGTTAATTAATTTTATTATATAGTATTTAAAATGACCACTTTGTCATTAAAAACATTTGCAAGGTAAAGCCATAAATATGAAAGAAATCAATTGAGTAATAATTTGTGACTTGAATTAACACCTTCCAAATCTTCCTTGTAGGTTCCATTTTATTTCAGCTATTGGTCATTGATTAAATACCTTTAGTTCTCATTTAAGGAATTATAAATTAGAATTTTCTTAGTAAACGTTGCATTCAATTCCCTGGAAGGTGACAGAATAGTGAATAATGTTATGAAATGCTGGACACTGCAGAGTAGTTGAGAGGAAGTTGCAGAGAAGCAAAAAAAATACATGCATCTGAACATTTCTTCATTGTTTTTTTTCTGCAAAATACAGTTACATGATATACTTGCAGTCTTCCAACATCAATCTAAAAGGCTGTTCAGTCTGCTTTTATAAAAGCAAGATTATATCTCAGAACATGCATATCTGTATTATGGTTGAAATTTCTTACCTCGATTACAATGTTTACCAGTCTCATGCTAGGTTCAAAGTTGTGTTCCCTTCATCATATTGTTGGTTGACCTGTACCTATTGAAATGCAGGTCAGAAATGAAAAGCTCCATCAGTAATGGCATGTAGTTCAAGCAGTCATGCACATTGGAATTAATTTGCATTGTTATACGACTGAACTAATTCCCAAGTGAAAATAATCAGACATTTGCAAACCTCTATTTATGGGGCCTTGTTATCTATACATAAAAAGTTTATATTTTTATTCACCCGCCCACAAGTCATTAAAATGTCTTTCTTTACAATGAAATCTGTTAATTTATGATGTAATTAAAACAGACAAAATTTAAGTCCTTTCAATACAATGGGTTTACTAGGTCTTATTTAATAACATGGTTCCTAAGCAAAAATACTTGGTTTGACAATATTAAACACTATATGTAAATATAGATATAAGTTTATATCTTCAACATGAAACCTTTCCAGTTGAAATACTAGCCAGATTTGTGTTTTTGTCTGTGGTATTTTCTGTGGAGATTCTACAGTTTTTTTTGTTGAAACTAATACAACCACAAGTGAACGAAGACCATTTTAACTGATTATGTAATTTGGTGATAAAGAGCTCATTTGGACTTAAAGGAATGCTCCACCCAGAAATTATTTTTTTTTATTTGCTACTTTACCCAAAGTACTTTATAGTGGTGGCTGAGAAAAAGTTTTAATATCATGTTTTCTTGGAGCTTCTCTTAAATAAGATTGATAGGTGAACAACACTGGACAGTGGCAAATGTTGTGAAAAACAGGCATGTAAATAAGAATATTAGGAGAGGCAGGTCTACAAATCAAAACATCCTAGCCATAAGTATTTGAGTTTACTGTTTACATAGCCCCTGATAATTCAGGAAGTAACTGTTTAACAACATTTTAGCAAAAAGCATTTGTTTTGCACATTTTGAGCCAACGACTGTAAAAAAGATGTGGATTATGCAAATAATGTGAGTTTTTTTTTCCATGGACATTTTTCACATCATTGGCCACTTTCCAGCATTGGTCAACTGTCAATCCCATTTATGAGAATCTCTCTTATGTACTTTCTGCAAGAAAACATGAGGTTAAAATGCGTCTCTGTCACCACTACAAAGTACACGGCGTAAGTAACATATGTATTTATAAAATCATTTTTGGATGGAGTTTACCTTTAAAGCTTTTGAAATACTTTAGGGCATACTGTTAGATGGGATTCTGCAAGCCCACAGCTGCACTAAAGGGAAATACATTCATTTCTTTCCTGCTGTTTGTATAATCTATTTTTAAAACTATTTTCTAACATATAGAAAACCTCCATATCTTCTCTCCAAAAGGCAAAGCAGGGAGGCTTCACCTAACACTGAGAATCATCTCTTCTTTTGTAATGGTTTAATAGAATTCTGGAAATGATTAAATCATTGTTGCTGCCTGCTGTATTTGTGGCATTAAAGGCAATTTTGTGGATAGTACTTTTGAACAGTTATGCTAAGGGTTATTTTTTTGCAGTTTCCCATTAATTTGCTGTTTTATATAGGTATATGGGTTTGTGTGTATATGTTTTATATATGTGTATATAAAGTGTGCGCGCACGTGTGTGTATATAAATATATATATATGTGAATGTGTGTGTATATTTAATGTACTGTACACACACACACTTACACGTATATGTACTTTGTATATATACATAAACACACACACACACACACACACACAGAGAAATAGAGGTGCATGGTTTGCAAAGGAACATAAAGACTGCATATATACAAATTCCTCACCAAAAATAAGATGGATGCAATTCTCAATGTAAAGAAATTTGTGGCAAATCACTGCTTTTGCTTTTTATTTATTTATATTTTTTGTAAGTAGCTGATACCTGGTTACCAGAAACATCTCTAAACTTTCCTTCCATATTATAACTTTAGGAAACTGCAAGTACGATATGCATTGAATACTAAACTAGAAAAGGTTAAGCAATTTTGTGTATATGAAAAAAATGGCATGTTTTAATGTTTTTTGTTTTTGTGATATTTATAACTATTGTGGTATTCATAAACTAATGAATTTTAAATAAAATTTTATATTTATTACTTGAGAATTGTTGGAATTGAAACATTTATGGATCCATATGTGTCAAACTAAACACATTAAATAACTTTCTTTGTTCTTTCTGTAATTTGCCATTTAACTATTACATCCACTCGATGTTAATCATTATTTGCTTTGGGCCTAAACCGCTTCTGTATTTTTAGCTTTAAAACTCAGATTGATTTAATGTCTAAAGGCTGTGGAAATTTTCCTTCTGTTGCATTTTATATAAACTTACCTTCTAAGTACTGTATGCTCTGGCAAAAATAATCATAGCTAAGTGACCACCAAAAATCAAATATGGTTTTCTTCACTGAAAATAACCCCTGCATTTTTTAATATTCGTTGACTTCATTTGTTTGCATTTCTTAATCTGTTTATTGTTTTAAAAGATCTAGATTTAGCACCTTCCCGATTTCCTTGAGCCAAAGGGGACCAGGGTTGGCTAATGTCTATAAAATAATGAGGGAAGAAAACTGAGTGAGTATCAGTGATTAAATTAAAATCCATTTTTGAGCAGGACAATGTTTATAGGTTAAAGCAAGCCAAGTGTAACTTTGTACAAGTATTAGAAAATTGCTATTTGCACATGGCTGTAGGTAAATTCAGTAAGTTGCCAAGTAGTGTACTTGAAAGCCCCACCATTTTACAGATTACAGTTTCCCTTATCTAATTATATGTGTATTGCTATATTATTTGTCTGAATGTCCCCAAATTGGATTCCATGAATTTGTTAATAGCATTAGGTAAATGTCTAACCAAGCTTTCCTAACCTATTTATCCAGTTTAAGATTGCAGAGAACTGATGCCTGTCTGCATCAAGTACAAGGTAGGAAATAAAACTGAATGGGGTGCCAGTCCATCAGAGGGCCAATTCATACACACATACACAGGGCCTGTTTAGAATCACTAGAATCAGGAAGTTTGTTGTAGTTGAATAAAGGAAATTTCTAAAGCAAATTTCAACAGTAAACTATTTAATGATCTGTATGTCACAAAGTACAATGTAGCACACATCTGTTTAAGTCCTGGGAATGCTTCCTGAAATAAGCTTATCCACAGTTCCTGTAATATTTCAAATTAAACTATGTTTCTGTTCCATATTGCAACATGTCATTTATGATTTCAGTGTTTTAAAATGTTGCCATTTTTCATTTATGATGAATTCACAAACAATTTTGTGCTTTTTTGACATTCCTTTCTCTCCCAGGAGTTCACATAGGGATATTAAAAAGACAGTAGATGGCAGTGTTGCTTTTTGAGTTTACTTAAAGCAAGCAGTAGCACATTGTGTGTTTTAGACTAAATAATGGTCATGGCAGACCATATTTTAAAAGCATACTGTAACAGTAGATATTTACTGTTTACCTGACATGGTAGTTGGCAGTCTCATTTCAATATACTTCTTCTTTGGCTGATGTTAAGGGCATTTTCCCCTGTTGCATTGGCTGTCTTTTGAAGGTCAGAGATAACATGAGCCTAGAAACAAAAGTCAGCCGCCAGAAGGCATTCACATCAAGTTGTATTAAAGTGCAGTGAGAAAAGCTGGCCTGGGGCACCATGATGTTCACGAAACAGTTGGGTGGTGTCTGCTGGATTTAACCCGGCCAGACTAAAGGGCTGTCATTATATAACATTTACTTAGTGAAACTAGTGGTTACTAAACACAGTGACATTCTCACTGGCATTTTTGGTGTGTTATTAACTCGGTGTGCAGTTGCCTACTGTCTGAAGTTTACATGTTAGTGAAGGGCATTGCAAGCCTTTTTTGGTGAATTGGATCACTTTCTCTATGCTCATAAAAATAGTGTGAGTTTATCGGCTCTTGGCAACTTTCTCATTCAGAATGCTGCTGTTCATGTCTCTCATTTATATAAAACTGTCCCACTTGTACTAATCTGACTGCACAAGCAACCTGAGTAACAAAATCCAGCCTTGTAAATAAACCAGCTAAGAATGCAAGCAAAAACCAAATTTTGGTAACAGAAATATTTATGTTGTCTTTAGTTGCATTTGAGAAACTTTTGACTGATTTGTAGGACAAAACATTTGCTTGTAGTATGCATGTGCATACAGTGTATCAGATATAAATGTATCTGTACATACAGTACACATATAGGTATCCACAAGGCGGCCTCGTTGTTAGATAATCATAGTTAGATAATCATGAGCATACAACACGTTCTGTATATCTAGGTCAGTTGATAAAGTGTTGCTTAATCAAAATTAGAATAGGAAAGTTGAGTAATCTAAGCAATTTTGTATTGCTGGTATTACACATGGTGGTTCCTACATATCAGGAGCAGGTGCCATGCTGTGACTTTTATAAACTGCAGCCTGTAGAGTTGAAAGAGACAGACAAAAAGCATCCGATGTGTGAAACACCTTGTTAGAGAGGCGGGAAAAGAACAACCAGATTTGCTGAAGTTAACGGAAAGGCAGATATGCAGATAACCACTCAATGCAACAGTGGAGTGCAGAGTGAACATTGTAGCAGACCTTAAAGCAGATGGACTAGATCAGCAGAAGGTCGTGGTGGGTTTCACTCCTGTCAGCTGAAAAGTATAAAATGAGGGTAGAGTGGGCAGGTGATGACCAAAACCAGAAAACTGATAAGTAGAAAAATCTCACTTGGTCTGCCAAATTTCAGTTTCTGCTGTGACAGGCAGATGGTGTTTTCAGAATTTGTCTTAAACATCATGTATCCATCCAAGCATGTGTCAAAGCATCTGATCAGATAGATAGATACTTTATTAATCCCAAGGGGAAATTCACAAGTAGGGGTCGTTTTCTGTAGTGTCATGGTGTGGGGTGTTGTTTTGACAAACATTATGCCTCTTAGTCATTTGAATGTTACAATGGACTTAGGCATTATCGCTGATCATGTGAATCTCTTTATGGCCACAGATTATCCATTTAAATGGATGCTTCCAGCAGGATACTGCATCATGTCACAAAGCATGCATCACCAGTTTTGACTGTGATGAAAATTTTGGAGTAAGATGAAATCAGATGATTGCTGAAAAAATTTGCAGAATCTGTGAGATGCTTGAGCTGTCATGGGCCAGATTCCGTAAGGAATGCTTACAGCACCTTGTTGAATCCATGCCTTAAAAGGTTTGGGAGGCAATAGGGAGGACCTATCTGGGACTACGTAGCTATCTAGTGTCAGGGATGCCAAGGGCAACGACCCGGCCGGGACGCCATGAGGGACCGGATGTGGGTCTGCGCCCACCCTGGATCATGTGGGGGCCGCCTTCCTGGTTGCTTTGGGGGCCACGGGTTGAGGGCATGGAAGCCCCACCCTGTAGGGGCCTGTGGTCACCGCCAGGAGGTGCCCCAGTGCCTTTGGGACCTGTTCCCTCAGCACTTCCGCCACACCAGGAAGTGCTGGGGGGAAGATTTAGAAGGGCACCCGAAGAGCCTCCGGGAGAACAGCCGGCACTTCCGCCACGCTGGGGCGTGGCCAACGAGGGAATGCCGGGAGCCACCTGGAGCTCGTCTGGGAGAGGATAAAAGGGGCTGTCTCCCTTCATTCAAAGCGGAAGTCGGGTGGAAGAGGACGGAGCTGGAGAGAGGACTGGAGGCGGCCAGGGAGGCACGAAGGACTGTGAGGCCTGGACACTGGGGAATCGATGCTGGAGGCACTGGGGTTTGTTGTGCACGTAAATTGTAAATAGTCATGTAAATAAACAGTGTGTGGTGGAGCCAACGATGTCCATCTGTCTGTGTCCGGGTCCGAGTCCACACTAGTTATGTGACCACCAAGTAAGTAAATATATTGAGAGTGTGAGAAATGTGGTTTTATGCACTATTTGAAAATAAATCTCAATACACATATAAGCTGTTTGAAGAATAAACTGTTCATATATCAACTATTTTTATCTATCTGTAGCTGGGTAAGGCATCCACAGCTCATTTTTTATTTAATGCATGAAACTGGTTTACTTACTGTTAGCAAATTTGCTGCATTCTTTGAAAACTGTGAGAATGTGCTGTGGTTCCTGAAACCACCCAAAACTTGGAAAATACCATCAAATTAAATGCAGTTTTTAATAATCCCGAAATACAAAATTCCAAAATCAGACAAAATATATTTAAAAAGGAAAAAACATACTTAAAGTACACCAGAAATTACATAGAATAACTAATTTTTAAAAGGAGTTGCCAAAAGAAAATTAAAGAAATGATGGCAAAATTATAATTCAGAACTAAAAGGTGAAAATAATCAAAGTCTCAATTGACTACTAGAACCTTTATCAAAAGAAAAAAAGCACAAAATGTATCCAAAGAATATAGCAGCTAAGCTGCTTATTGTCACTGTGATGGCCAGGTGTCTTAAATGGACCTCTCAGGTCACCTCAGCTCTAATGACTGCAACATCTGAAAGGAAACAGTAAAGGATAGGATAAAATTAAAAAAAAAAAAAAAAAAGGTAAGGAAATAGGGGGACATGATAAACACAAAGAAAACCATAAATGAGACAAGGCACAAAAATAAACACTACTTCAATTATCTTTGTGTCTCATGCACATGTAAATCCTAAATTATACAAGAAAAACACAGTTTTAAAATGTAGCATCATACTTTATACACTTTGGTAGATTATTTGTATAATATGTTCTTATGTCTGGTATCCCAGAATCTTCCTCAAGCAAATAAGATTCTGCTGTTGTGCCCAGTAATAAAACTTAACTAAAACTCAATAATAATCATCAAACATTTGAATCTGATAAAAAGAACTACATATCAGAAATACATTGGAAGGTATTTGCCTCCTGTATATTATTTTGGATTAGTTCTTATTATCATGAATCACGTCTACTTCTTGTGCCCAATACAATTTTAACACTTTGCCCACAAAAAAAATTGGAAATGTATGATCATTCCTTTGAGTTCTTTCTTTCAGCGTTGAGTATTTGATTTTGAGATATCTATTAATTCTGTCCTTTAGAGGTTATACTGTAGGACAATACACTGCTGCTCATAGTTTGTTACGTGTTCACTGCATTTTAATGGTTCTTTGCCATTTTTTGCCTCACATTCCCTCCTCCCGTAAGTCATGGCAACTTTTTCATAAGTGCTCATTTATGTGGCGTTTTCAGTTCCAAAAATAACCTCAAGAAGGCAAGATGCTTCTTGTAAAAGCCTGGTATGATAAATGCATGGGCTTATTGTGAAGCCCCTTATTGTTCTTGTTGAGGAGTTCATTGTTTTCCTGATACTAAGGAAGCTTATTAACTCCTTTCTTTTTTTGCCTAATTGTCTTACTTTACAATTATTGCATTATTTCATGAATGTTTTACTTTGTCTAAGTATATACTGCCACATTATCCAGGTCTGATTCTTGCTCTGGGCCCCATTCTGTAGATACACCCTCTTAATGTTTTCTGGTGAATTTTGATATATGGAATATGCACAGAGAAGGTTTTCAGCACATTAAGACTGACATAATTCAGAGGCAGAACATTAGCACAATTTAAATCGCATCCGAATCAAAGCTTGCACCCACTAATGTGCAGGAAATCCATCAGATTTACAATAGGTACCCAGTTTTGTCATTTCAGAAGCAATAATCTATACCAATGTATTAAAAATCAGAGTCCCATAAAATGTGCACAAAGTACGACTTGCGCATTTGTCACTCCACTGGCAACTTCTGGTGCAAATTTAGAGCAAAATAATGCACAAATCCCCACTCATTTGAGTAATAGCTGTTAAGCAAAAACAGTCAGCTGTTTGTAATATTTTCCAAAACTTTGTTAGAGAGAGAAGTCAACTTTTCATCCCAAAAATGCTAGTAGATCATTTAGAGCAGAGGTCCCCAACTACAGTCCTGGAGGGCTGCAGTGGCTACAGGTTTTCATTTTAACCCTTTTCTTAAGTAGTGACCTGTTTTTGTTGCTAAATAACCTCTTTTGAATTAATTTTAGTTGACTTGCTCTTGAAGACTCAGGCCTAAGAGGTGTGTTTCTTTTTCCTTAATTAGCAGTCAAACAATAATGAGATATAAAATAAGTCAAAACAGGACCAGCAAACTGTGTCCATCATACAATATCTGAAAGTAAAGAAAGATGAAGGTTTCAGGGATGCTCTTAGAAAAGAGAAAATCAACAATTTCAGAAATGTCTGCCATAGCACAATGAGAGCAGCAGCAAGCCATTGAATTAATGAACTCGTTTAATAAAAAACAAAAAAGTTTGAGCCTAATTAAGCAACTGCTTGGAGTGAAATTAGTTGGAGTTTGAGGCTCTGACTAAGTTGGTCTTCTGTTGGCTCACTCATTTCACATTTCATTTCTGTTTGGGCACCATTTATGGGAAGAAATGAAGCAATTCGGGAGAACAAATCTTAAAAAACAAGTCAGTTAAAATTAATTCAAGAGAAGTTAATTAGCTGCAAAAACAAGTCACTAATTAAGAAAAGGGGTTAGAATGAAAACCTGCAGCCACTGCGGCCCTCCAGGACTGCAGTTGGGGACCCTTATCTTGAGAATAAAGTGCACCCCCACTATGAATTCCTCGATAGAGGTGTCGATTTTATCTACTTAGATTGTAATGCACAGTGATGACTGATTTTTATTTAAAATGTATGATTTAACAATGTGGTGTTATCACTGACAATGAAAATTAACCCAAACTAGAAGACAAACTGCAGATCACCTTTCCCCTATTAGACTTCATATTGATGCTGCCTGCACAGTACACCAGAGGGTGCAATTGGACAGTTTATAAATAACAACTCATTTGAAAGATGCTGCTTAAATTGCCGGATGTCCTTCTCCAACTGAATATCACAACCAAATGCTGCATATTTTGATTTCTTTATAATTTCAGATTGGAAAAAAAACTAAGCCCAGCTTTTTCTATTACGTTTCAGCTAGTACTGTATATATTTAATTTGCTTTCCTTCCTTTTCATTGCAATTTAAACGTGGTACTGCCTCTGATGTTAAAATTCTGACTGAAATGTGAAAGTTTGTTCTTAATTCATTGTGATAGGAAAGAATAAAATATCAAGTGGACTTGAAAAGTAATTAAATTAAAATTACATTTTAGCAACAAGCAAAGGTGTAAGAATTTTTAAGTGCAAGATGTCACCTTCAGTTTCTGAGACGGGGCAAGTGTCCTGAAAATTGATATGCCCATCCACCCCTCTGTTGAAAAAGTTATTCCACCTCTGTGATAAAGTATTTGCCCCCTTTTTGATTTTCTTTTTTGTTGTATGTTTTTCACAGTTTGATCTTTTGGTGGGTTGTTTGATGTATACAAAAGTTATGGTGATGATTGAAGCTACACCAGAATTTGGTGCTGTTTGTAGTTGTTTGTTGTGTAAGATAATCCAATTAGGAAAAATATTATTGACCCAACCCAAGGGAACTACCCAGTTAAAGAGCTTGAATACTTTACCTGATTTAGGCCAGGCCTGCCCAGTGTAACTTTGGCCCCTAATGTCTTAGGGAAATTGTTAGCACACAGATTGGAGAGGCACATCATGCCATGAGCAGGAAGCAATTCCAGAATATCTTTAGAAAATTAAAATTAGTCTCAGTGGTTACAAACCCATTCCTAGATTCTGGGGTTCTGCAGAGTTGCATTTTCCAAAAGGATAAAGGCTGAAACAATAGTAGTGGTGAAAAAGTGAGACTTATGTAGTAGTGGTGAAAAAGTGAGACTTATGGTATGGCAGTTCTGCAAGGAGAAGTGTGCAAAAACTTCCCTAAAGGTCTTAAAGATGATAACCAACATCTAGGAGCCACTGCTGCTCAAGGATATGCAACCAGTTTCTAACCTCATTTCACACATGACCTTCAGATTTTGCTTAACATACAGTAATTTAATTACTTAAAATGTTAAATATGAAAATATTCTGTTATTTGTTCACTCTGGATCCCTTTCATGCAGTGTTAGGGATTTCTTGATGACTTGATAACTTGCCCAGCCCTAAAAATATTTTTTAAAATGTCCAAAGTTAATGTTAACACGTTATTATCGCATTAATGCATTAATTAATTAACAATTATTTTATTGTGCGTTAACGCAGTTTTTGTTATTATTATTTTGAAAGCCTCAGTCTCGCTAGTGATCAAAATGATCTTCTTGTTACAGCGCTTTTCGATATGCTTTTGCTAGAAGAAAAGTTAGCTTTGTTGATTTGACCTCGATTCCCTTCATGTACATGAGTAGCGAAGAGCAAACAGCTTCTAAAATGGCATGTGGAGAGATACCAAAGTGAATGCTCAATGCAAAATAATCCGTGGATGACTTTTTTCGTATCCTCGCTGAATTAGACTCTGATTTGTCGGACTCCTATTATGATGCAAGTGATCTGGAGATGTAGATCAAAAACGAAAGTGAGGTACCAGCATCAGCTGATCGGTCCCCAGCTGAATACGTTCGTCTAGCTGAGGCACCTCTGGCAACATTCGCATGGGAGGACAGACACTTATGATGACAGGAGGTACAAACCATATTGCATCCCACTGCAACTGCTACCCCCGCGCACCTGTCTCACAAAGACAGCCAGCCCACTGTGCAAACAGATGTTTTATGTGGATTTATGTGTGAAACCATTACTTTGCACACTTTTCAGAAAACTGAGTTTTTTGGAAAAAATATTAGCCCTCAAAGAGTTGCTACTGAAAAACTCGTAGATTGTTTATGCTGCTCCCTGATAAAAGAAAATGTTTCTGCTGGTATCTGTTCAGATAAAAAAGAAAACAGATTTATAAATGTTAACGTTCTGTTTGAAGGTGCCTATTATAATGTGATTGTGGCTCTGGACTCTAAGGGTAAGTTGTTTTTCTATAACAAACTAGATAAAACGTTAATGCCCTGGCCGTGGCAAATAGCTTTGGTTTTATATTTGATTTGATTACATTAATGTTTAAGTTGAGATTTACAAGAAATATTTTAACTGCTACTTTGAAAAGGGAATACTACTGTTAAAAAGCACCTTATTTGTTTAAAGTATTTGCAAACCAAATACACTCAATACACTACTTTTGAGTTCATTATTGTTCTGACAGTCTGCAATTAATCGCAATTAAAAATTTTAATCGGCTCCCAGCACTGATTTTTTTTTTAATGTTTGAATGCTGTATATACTGAACCTGCGACTCCTTGAAGAGTAGCTTACACATTTGCATATGGTTTACCAAGAGATGTCTGTTAACAACAACATTTATTTATATAGCACATTATCATACAAATAATGTAGCTTAAAGTGCTTTACATGATGAAGAAAGAGAAAAAAAGACAAAGTAAGAATTAAAAATAAGAGAACACTAATTAACATAGAATAAAAGTAAGGTCTGATGGCCAGGGAGGACAGAAAAAACAAAAAACTCCAGACGGCTGGAGAAAAAAATAAAATCTGCAGAGGTTCCAGGCCACGATACCGCCCAGCCCCCTCTAGGCATTCTACCTAACATAAATGATCACTCCTCATGGTATTCAGGGTTCTTATGGAAGGACTTGATGACGGTCTTCTGGCCTTTAATTCATCAATGTAGGGACATCATGGTGCTTTGATTAGGTGGTGATGGCGCAGATTGCCACCACAGAAAACCGGAAAAAGAACAGAAGAGAGAGTAGGGGTTAGTACGGATTTTGGAGCCACCATGAATAGTAGTGATAATTAATTGAATATACAGAGCATCAGGATTAAACTAAAATGAAGTTATGAGAAAACCATGTTAAAGTAATATGTTTTAGCAGTTTTTTTAAAGTGTTCCACTGTATTAGCTTGGTGAATTCCTATTGGCAGGCTATTCCAGATTTTAGGTGCATAACAGCAGAAGGCCGCCTCACCACTTCTTTAAAGTTTAGCTCTTGGAATTCTAAGCAGGCACTCATTTGAAGATCTAAGGTTATGATTTTGAATGTAAGATGTCAGACATTCCGATATATAAGGGAGCGAGATTATTTAAGGCTTTGTAAACCGTAAGCAGTATTTTAAAGTCAATTCTGAATGACACAGTTAACCAGTGTAGTGACATCAAAACTGGGGTGATGTGCTCAGATTTTCTTTTGCGAGTTAAGATTCAAGCAGCTGTATTCTGCACTAGCTGCAATCGATGTATGTCTTTTTTGGGTAGTCCTGAGAGGAGTACATTACAGTAATCTAGTCGACTGAAAACAAAAGCATGAACTAATTTCTCAGCACCTTTCAGTGATATAAGAGGTCTAACTTTTGCTATATTTCTTAAGTGAAAAAATGCTGTCCTAGTGATCTGATTAATATGCGATTTAAAATTCAGGTCGCAGTCAACAGTTACACCTAAATTCTTTACCTCCGTCTTTTAATCCTAATGCATCAAGTTAATTTCTAATAACCTCATTATATCCATTATTGCCAATCACTAAAATTTCAGTTTTCTCTTTTTTAGTTTGAGAAAATTACTACTCATCCATTCAGAAACGCAAGTAAGACATTGTGTTAGTGAATCAACAGAGTCATGGTCATCAGGTGCTATTGATAAATACAGCTGTGTGTCATCAGCATAGCTGTGGTAGCTCACGTTATGCCCCAAGATAATCTGACCTAACTGAAGCATATAAATCGAAAAGAGCAGCGGACCCAGGATAGAGCCTTGTGGAACACCATGTAGAATATTATGTGTCTTTGAAGTATAATTACCACAACTAACAAAGAATTTTCTACCCGCCAGGTAGGATTCAAACCAATTTAAGACACTGCCAGAGAGGCCCACCCATTGACTAAGGTGATTTCTAAGAATATTGTGATCAATGGTATCAAATGCAGCACTCAGATCTAAGAGGATGAGAGCAGATAAATGGCCTCTGTCTGCATTTACTCGCAAGTCATTGGAGGTTAAATCAAAAGAGAATGAAGAGGCAGGTAGCGATGGCTGAGCTGCTGCAGCAGGGAGAAGGCAAGCGGTCAGGATGGATGTCCTTGGAGGAGCATGTGACCAGCACTCAAGGTGGGCAGGGTCACTCCTGTTGAACATTCAAGAAGTATGAGCGACCATTCACTCCAGGTGAGCCACCCACCTTAAGGCTGTGTGGTGGTGATGGTGGTCGGGAGATGGAGCAGATCTCGTGGGTCCCTGCAGATCGTAAGGGAAGGCGGTGAGGGACATGAGTCAGGCTTGGAGCACCCCAGTGGTGACCGAATGAGGTGGCTGCTGTGTAAGCCTGTGTGAAGGTTGACTGCACTTGTCGACAGGTGGCTCTGAGCTGAGTAGGCCCAAATGGGTAAGCAGCAGAGACATGGTGAAGAAGGAAGCTCTGTAGCTCCAACTACTGTTTTTTAAAGGACAGTTCCTGCCAGTTTTATTAATTGCTTATTTATTATGTACTTATTAACTTCCACAAATACTGTTTTTGTGCATTATCTTATATATAAACGTCTACGTGTGGAAGTGTGTGTGTCTGTCTGTCCAGCCCGGAAGTACAAGGCTATAGTATGAAGCTCAAAGAGCTGGCAATGCAGCCCCAAGTTAATGAGTCGGAAGAAGAAAGACGTACAAAGCTACAACATGAAGCTGAAAGAAAACGACTCTGTCGCCAAAGTGAAACCGCCATGGAAAGACAGACAAGAGAGAAACTCGCTTAGCTGCTGATAGACAAGGAAGGTGAGCATGTCCGCAAAACAAAACCTCCGACTCTGCATTTTAATTTTTTTTCTGCTGATTTCAATAGTTTCTAGAAACTTGGGCTTTTTACAGCACGGGCTTACACTGCTAGTTTATTTATGAAAGATGGAGCACTGCACAATTTGCACTGTTGTTTGAAAATAAAACCCATTTGCCCTATTTGTACCTTACTCTTGACTGCTTATGTCCTCATTTGCCTGGCTCATCCTGGTCATGGCTAATGTCGGTTGTGGGTTCAAGAATGGTATGGTAGCTGGAGCCAACCTAGACCATCACAACCACCTGTACCCCAGTGTGTGCACTTCTTCACCTACTCAGTTCCTGCTACTCCAGTCTTCTGGCTGCAAACACGGTTCTCCAGCAGGCACACACAGCTGGCAGGTGGCTTTATTCATTTCTTTTCCACAGACAGCCACCCCCCATTGGCTTCTGGGTGCTTAATTTGCATTTTGCTGTACGCCTACTTGATTTCTTTCTGCCAGGTTCTCATACTGCTAGGCTTCCGAGATAGTGGGTAGACACACAGGAACAAACTGTCAGAGGTTATGAGAGAGAGAAAGAGAGCTTTATGGGGTCACTAGTGTCAAATGTACAGAGTCAACGGTGAACTTCTTACCACTCTCTGAAGCCATTATTAGTAAGTAGAACTAACTTATCTTCAAACTTTGTCTTCCTTACCTGAAAAATCTCAGAACATTGTCATATTAGATAAAGATGACTGATCAGGCCAAATACATTTCATTTACTTTTAATGGAATCCAAATTAAACTATAAAGCATCACAGAATAGTACAACCATTAAACATAATATTGTAATAAGGAAAATAATGAGATGATCCCTGTTCAAAAGTTTGCATACCCTTAGATCTTAATACTGTTTATTGCACCTTTTAGCATCAATAATGGCATTGCAGTCTTGTGCTAGTTGTGGATGAGGCCCTTGATTTTCTCAGGTGGTGGTGCTGCCCATTGTTCTTGGCAATAAGTCTCCAGATCCTGTAAATTCTTTGGGTTGTCTCGCATGAACTGCACTTTTGAGTTGTCCCCAAAGTGGCTCAATGAACTGAAGACCGTGATGGCCACTCCGACGCTTTTACTTTTTCTGCCTTAGGCACTGAAGGGTCGACTTAGTGTTGGAAGATCCAAATGCATCTCATTCGCAGCTTTCGGACTGATGAATGGAAGTTGTCCTTCAGTATTTATAGGTGACATGCTGCATCCACCTTGCCATCAATTTTCACTAAGTTACATGTGCCACTGTAGCTCAGATACCCCAGACCTTCAGAGATCCACCTCCATGCTTCACAGGAGAGATGGTGTACTTTTCATCATAGGCCTTGTTGCATCGTTTCCGAATATAGTATTTATGGTTGTAACCTTAAAGTTTAGTTTTGGTCTCATCACTCCAAACTTATGAGGCTTATCTAGATGCTTTTGGCATGTTGTAAGAGGGCTGTTTTGTGTGTTGGCATACTAAAGTTTTTCCTGCAACTTGACCGTGCAACCCATTATTGTTCAAGTACCTCCTTATTAGGCATCTTGAAATGGCTTCACCACTTGTTTGCAGAGAAGCCTGTATTTCAACAGAAGTGGCTTGTGGGTTTTTCTTGGCATCATTTAAGCAGTTGTGGTTGAAATCTTGGTTGGTCTACCTGACCGGGGCTTGTTAATAACAGACCCCTAATGTTCCACTTTTTTTACCAGAGTTTGAACACTACTGCAAGGCATTTTCAGATGTCTGGATATCTTTTTATATCCTTTTCCTGATTTATACAATTCAACAACCTTTTCTCACAAGTCATTTGACAGTTTTTTGCTTTCCCAGTGGCTAGTATCCAGCAAAGTCAATACAGCTCTGCATGAATTTGAATTGATTATTTATACACTGACACTGATTACAATCACAGAAGTTACACGTATGGACACTTTCAACCTATATGTATATAATCAGCTCCAACATTCAAGGGTATATAAACTTTTGATCAAGCACATTTGGGTGATTTCAGTTATAATTAAGATTTATAAAGGGCACTTACAACTATGTAATAAAAAATCCCTTGCATGAACACACTCCATAATTAAAAGGAAAGCTTTCTGCATGATTACTTATATATTCCAAATAATGGCCAATATTTCAAAAATTCTGCCAAGGTATGTAAACGTATGAGGACAACTGTATATTTTAAGGGACACCTGGCATCCTATGAGGTGGAAGGATTGGGGAAGGCAGCTTCTTTAGAGCACTGCCTCCCCTGGAATGCTAGGTGGCAGCTCCTTGGCTTACAGGGATGCCACAGTTTCCAACAGCGCAGGAAATGGAGTTCTTAGACTTGGCCCTCTTGGGTGCCGTGGGTGCTGCCAGGGTGTACTGTCGGGACTGGGGAGCCCTACTTTGTGGGGCTCCAGACTTACCTGGATGTGCTCCTGGCCAAAGCCTTCAGGACACCGGAAGTACTGTACATCCAGGGATTAATTAAAAGGAGCTGCCTGCCACTGCTGTAGGAGCCAGAGTCAGGAGGGGGAGGACAACGCTTGCTGTTGGAGGTGTGGAGGCAGAAGAAGAGAGAGAGAGAGAGTGCTGTTGTGCTTTATACTGTGTGGGAAACCTGAAAAATGTTTCCCACTGAAATAAAGCCTGGACTTGTTCCTTGCGTTTGTCTGTCAGTGTCAGGTTGGAGAGCTGGTGCACCCCTGTAGGCCACTATCTCTCTCTCTCTCTCTCTCTCTCTATATATATATATATATATATATATAGATATATAGATATATAGATATATATATATATATATATATATATATATATATATTTAGATATAACGAAACTTTAGGACTGAAAGAAGTGAAATATCACATTGACATACTTTGCTATAACACTTGAAATCTGGCTCAGGTGCGTCCCATTCCACTTCTTGTTTGGTGTCCAAATGTGGTCAATTTAATTGATCGCACATGATTAGGAAAGGCACACACCTGTTTTTACAAGTCCCACAGGTTCCATTGTGTATCCGAACAAAAGTCAAGCCCTGAGTTTAAAGGAATTGCCTGGAGAGCTCAGAGACAGGATTGTCTTCAGTTACTGATATGGGGAAGGCTACATAAAAGTCCTGCAGCATTGAAGGTTTCCAAGAGCACAGTGGCCTCCGTAAGTCTTAAAACTAGAATCCCTGAAGCCTACGAAAGAACTCGTAATCATGGGCCACATTAAATCCCTTCAGGCCTCTCCATTACTGTTTTTTTTGTCTTGTAAATGTGTTGATTAGCACAAGCAGCCTGCTATCCCATCCCCCCACTGCCACAGCTCAAGTCAGTCAAAAATTTCTTCAAGCTCAAGTCTTGTTTATCTGTGTGTGAGGTGACTGGAGTTATATAGGGTAAATAATATATCATTATTTGAAATACATGCATTTCATGTGTGTGTTCATGCCTTTTTTCATGTTTTAGTATCAATGACAAAATTTTCACATGAAGTATAGAATGTGTGAAGACTGAAGTCCAAATATCAGATAAACACTTTCACAAAAGGTACAAGTATTATTAAATGCGCACTTGTTTTGTACCTGTTTTTTGCACCTTTTGTGAAAGTGTTTATTTGATATGTGGACATTAGTACTATAACATGAAAAAATTTTCTGCTTTAGCTATGTGTTCAACATTTCTTGCCTCGCATTTCCTGTCATCCTACATTTACCTAGATCTTTGTAGACACACATGAAATGCATGTATTCCAAATAATAATATACTGTATTATTTACCCTATGCAACTCCAGGCACCTCAGACTTGAGCTGGGAGAACTTTCTGACTTACTTGAGCAGCGGCAGTGGGGGGGAATGGATAACAGGCTGCTTAGATGGAAAAAAGTTCCAAACAACCTGAATCTTACTAGAGCTGACCACTCTGCCAAACTGAGCAGTCATGGGAGAAAGGCCTAGGTAAGAAAGGTGACCAAGAATCCAATGGTCACTGTGGCTGAGCTCCAGAGAACTTGGGTGGAGCTGGGAGGAGCTTCCAGAAGGGCAGCTGAAAAGGGAACAGCTGAACAGAACAAAGTACATTGGTATCCTTCATGAAAACCTGCTCCAGAGTGCTCTGGATCTTAGAAGCTTCATCTTCCAACAGTACAATAAACCGAAGCACAAAGCAAAGACAGCACAGAAATTGCTTAGGGACAACACTGTGAACGACCTTGAGTTTCCCAGCCAGAGCTCGGGCTTAAACCCAATGGAATATCTCTAGAGAGAGACAAGAAAATTTCTGTCCACTGACAGTCTCCATCCACCCTGCAACAGCTTCACAGGATTTGCATAGAAGAAAGGCAGTAAATCCCCAAATCCAGGAGTGCAAAGCTTGTCATGTCAAACCTAAGAAGACTCCAGGCTAGAAACGCTGCTAAAGATACTTAAGGGAAGTGCTGAGTAAAGGGTCTGAATACTTGTGATATTTCAGTTTTTTATTTTTAATACATTTGCAAACATTTCTAAATTCCTGTTTTCACTTTGTTACTCTGGAGTATGAATGTTGTTTGATGAATGAAAAATGAAATTAAATTATTTTAGCACAAGGCTAAAACTTATCAAAATGTGAAAAAAGTGATGGGTCCAAAAATGTCCTGAATCCACCATATATTTACAAGTAGTTTCTCATCTTTAAGGTGCTTTATAAGAATAAATTAAGTTGAATATAGAAAATAATGTAGATGAATACATGCTATGTGTATGTGTTCTTTCTCTTGGTTCAGCGTTTTTATAGATGTAATAACTTGAAATGAGTTCATTTACTTTTCTTACAGCCTTGAATGAGTACGATTGACTAAATGTAAGATTTATGATGTAAAGGTTCAGTTAAGGTGAAAACCAATGGACAATGTGGCCTTTGGTTCAAGAACATGCATCTTAGGGAGTCCAGCCCTGCTGACTGGCCACCCTATTCTGAGATACTCATCTCCTTAACTGGGGGGCTCGGCTACAGATTTGCTAGGTTTGTTGGGTTTCATTCCAAGTTAGATCTCCACCCATAATGAAGCCATCATTTTATTTAAGCCAGATTAAGAACTCTCTTACTTTCATTACTTTACATCACTGCCACTTGGTAAAAAGAGTATGAAAGGGGATCCCATTTGGTGGAAAAAGTATGATCAGGGGGTCCTCCCTTGGTGAAACAAGCTCATTTACAAACCGGGAAATACATTGTGCATCGTTGTGGATCACATCGGCGACCCACCAGCGGCAACCATGTTTGAGAAACACTGCCTTACACAGACCAAATTTTACCTTTTTAAATTCATTGATGACTCACTAACTCCAGGGTTATTCCTTATGATGACTTCCTTTACTAAATCTTTACAAACTTTTACAATGCATGAATTGTTTCAACTTTAGATCACTGGGCATTGTAAAAAGATGCACAACCAATGAATACATGATTTTTAAAGATGCTTTATATATAATTTGTAGGGGGGTGAGTGAGAAGGCAGAGCAAGTTCCAAAATAGGTGGGGTGCCAACTGGGCAAACCTCATTTAATTGCAAAAAAAAAATAATAACTTAGCAGGGTGTACAGTAGCCTTTTATTGCCCACTAGTGGTGTTCTCTGATATTATTGGTCTGGAGTCCTTCCCGATAGGTCCGGTTCTTGGGTCCTAATGAGGTGCCACCTTCCAGGGACATCTCCCTTTTGTATTGGTGGACCAGAATGGGTGGGGCTTCTGTGGCTCCATTGTCCTCAAGCGGCAGTTTCTTGGTGCTTTGAGGGAAAAGGAGACAAGACTATTGGTGACAGCATCCCCTTACCTTAGGTGAGCCTAGAAGGCGGCCCTCAGGCACGCATTTGTGGCAATATGTATAAATTGGAGTTACTTACTAATGAAAGTTATGACAAAATGTTACTAACCCATAAATTTTTATTTAATGGAATTTACATCTACCATGTTTCCCCGAAAATAAGACAGGGTTTTATATTAATTTTTGCTCCAAAAGATGCACTAGGGCTTATTTTCGGGGGATATCTTATATTTATTCATGTACAACAATATACAGTACATTTATCCAAATACAGTCATGTCATCTTCTTCTGGAATATCGTCATAACTCTCCACATTCAAACCCTGAATTTCAGCCTGAATTTCTTGCTACTCCGGCCGCTTTTAGGATCCTCCAGGATCATTGTGCGTTTGATGAATGGTTCGATGTGGTGAAGCAAAATACCGACATACAAATTCATTTGCGGTGCTTTTATATTCAAGAGTCGCATATTCCCCAAAGTAATGACAGTACATTTTAAAAGTCTCACATACCATCTTCTGTGCCGTCTCTTTTTTTTTGCGCCTTTACAATATACCATCAGAATGTACGGCGGCTTATGTGAGTCACAGAGAAAAAAAATAAGGACATAATCAAAATGTCTATTTTGTGATTGAAGTGAAAATTACAGCTTTATCCTTGTAGTTTACTTTATCATTAAAGCAAACTGTCGTAAACGTCATCTTAAAACCGACCCAGTTGTTAAATCGCTATGCGCTTCTAAGGATTCCTCCTGAACTGACAGCAGCATCGCCCCCCCAGAACACATTACATTTATGATATTCCAGCTCTCTGCACATTTAGAATTCATAGATTTATACTTGATATCACTTTCATGATGAAATGCATTAAAATATTTATGTTACATTTTACAGATAAGTTGTTAACTTTGTTTAAATAATGAATACTGCTACGGTAATAGTTACGTATTTGGGGTGGCACGCTGGCAGAGTGGTAGCGCTGCTGTCTCGCAGGGAGTCATGTCCCTTGTGTTCCCTGCCTGGAGTTTGCATGTTTCCACAGTGTGCTCAGTTTTCCATCCAAAGACATGAAAGTATGGGGATTTGGTGAAGCTACAATGACGGCAAGTGTATGAGTGTGCTTGTGTTCACCTTGCGATGAGCTGATGTCTCATCCAGGGATTTTGTTTCTCTGTTGCGCCAATGTTGCTGGAATTGGCGCATCCCCGAATTGATGGGTGTAATCATTAAACATCTTTTTCAGAGATATTGTGGCAAGGTGTCCTCGGAATTTAACAGATGTTTCGGGCACACACGTCACATCTCATGAAGTATAAACCTGGCCTTAGGCGCCTAACTTTTCAGTTGACAATCTTGACTAGGGCTTATTTTTGGGGAGGGCGTATATTACAGAGTAGCCTGAAAATCATGCTAGGGCTTATTTTTGGAGTAGGTCTTATTTTCGGGGAAACATGGTATTTGAATGTATAAGAACTAATAATCTGTTAAGCATTGTGCAATGTTTGCTGGTTGAGGTTATTATAAACTGTGATCCAAAACAGATTGGATTTGGTCAAGCTCATAGAAATAAAACCAATACAAACATACAACGTACAGATGATACAAGTCCTCATTTTCCAGTGGCCCTCTGATAACAACCTCAAAGGGGAAATGTCATTTTGCTATCACTTAATAGTGATAGTTAACAAAACATATCACAGATTATATCTTTATAAATAAATGCAGAATGGACTGCAAGGGCAAGGGGCTGTAAAGACAAGTAAATGGATGTCAATGGTTTTGGTGAGCGCCTTTGTGAAAGTTGGTATTTCAAGTTTTGCTCATCATAGTCATTTGCTAAATAAAAAGACAGCAACGAGGAAGTGGGTGTTTGGCTTGAGGCACGGTGAGTCAGATAAGATCTTTAGGGTTTTAAAGTGAACTCCCAGTGAAGAGATGACATCACTTGATTTCAGAAGCAGTGCACACCACACCCTCTGGCAGCTTTGTGTCCTCGGCCGAGATGCCAGACAGCGAAAGAAGTAATCATTGACAGCAGAAGAGAGTATTTGCTTTCTTCAATACTCTAAACTGTGTATCAGTATCAGAGAGGGCAGTCTTGACCATAACAGATATGGTCACCTCTCATGTTAGAGTGTGGTCGGTGCCCACAAATGTGAAGTGCCTCACTACCTACAGAGACAAGCCATTGAGATATGAATACATTTAGAGTGGTTTTTTGTTTCTTTTAAAGTCACCCTAATTCATTTTCCTTCTTTTGATTGCTTGTTTAATCTTGAACTTTTAGCAAGTTCTGTTACCTCATTCTTATAAACAGACTCATTCCCGTGGAACAGAACTGAAGGCCTCTCTCACATTGGCTAATGTTCATGAGTCCACCATCAGGAGAACACTGAACAACAATGGTATGCATGCTAGGGTTGCAAGGAGAAAGCCACTGCTCTCCAAAAAAAACATTGCTGCTCGTCTACAGTTTGCTAAAAATCACTTGGACAAACCAGAAGGCTATTGGAAGAATGTTTTGTGGACGGATGAGACCAAAATAGAACTTTTTGGTTTAAATGAAAAACGTTATGTTTGGAGAAAGGAAAACACTGCATTCCAGCATAATCCCATCAGTGAAACATGGTGGTGGTAGTATCATGGTTTGGGCCTGTTTTGCTGCATCTGGGCCAGGACGGCTTGCCTTCATTGATGGAACAATGAATTCTGAATTATATCAGAGAATT
>JANRMT010062819.1:32291442-32519255 GCA_026402145.1 Polypterus bichir lapradei
GTGTATGTATATATATATATATATATATAGTTTTACTGTCAAATAATGCAAAGAGTACGTGACACATGTTTCGCCCTAATTCTGGGCTCATCAGGCGTACACACTCACTATACCCCCTCTCGGGAATCAAACCTTGGACGTCAGCGCTAGAGGCGAAGCCTCTTGCGTTGCGCCACGGCGTGTGGTTCGTTTATTTGACAGTATGTAGATTGGGGTATAGCAAAATACCAGCGCTTCGCAGCGGAGAAGTAGTGTGTTAAAGAAGTTATGATAAAGAAAAGGGAACATTTTAAAAATAACGTAACATGATTGTGAATGTAATTGTTTTGTGACTGTTATGAGTGTTGCTGTCATCAAGGATTTGATTATCATTATTTCTTTCAATCAGGTTCGTATTTGGAGGATGTGTTGTGCTCAAGTTACATTCCATGTTTGTCAACCGTTGTAAAGATAACAGGTTTCATTCATCGATTCCTTTCTTACTGCATCAATAAACATCTCGTCTTCCTCTTTATTTGAGACATCACACACAGGTTTTTTTTACACTGTCTTCCTTTAGCTGGACATTGACTTTTTCCACCGTGTGCTTTGTTTCCGCAGTAGCTGCACTTATGAATATGCTTGTATGCGTCACTCGCTTCATATTCTTTTGCTGCCTTCTCAATTGTGTAATGGGTTTTTTTTCAGCGCTCTTTGGAGCCGTTGCTTTTTGTCTGCGTACTGCGTTCACAGTAAGTTCATGTGAGCCGCTCGGAGTACATGCATCGAAGGTTCTCAGCTGTGCTTGTGCTATCTCGTGCGATGTTGCGATGTTAGCTCAGACCCGGCAATGCGTCTTCTCATTAAACATGTATCTCGCGAATATCATATTAGTCGTAGGCATGACAAACGCCAGCGGCAGCGTGTCTATGAACTTAATTTAAACTTAAGGTTTACACCGTGCTTTGTTTCCGCAGTAGCTGCACTTATGAATATGCTTGTATGCGTCACTCGCTTCATATTCTTTTGCTGCCTTCTCAATTGTGTAATGCGTTTTTTGTTCAGCGCTCTTTGGAGCTGTTGCTTTTTGTCTGCATACTGCGTTCACAGTCAGTTCACGTGAGCCGCTCGGCGGCAGAGTGTTTCTATTGGATTGTCGCTGACGGACGGCCTTATATGGGCAGGCACTCAATTACGTGGGAGGCGTGACGAAGAGGGACGCAACTCCACCTCCCACGGCGACCGAGCTGCAGGCTATGGCCGGTAGATATGTACATAAGTAGGTTCCAGTTATAACCGTTACGCGTAGAATTTCGAAATGAAACCTGCCTAACTTTTGTAAGTAAGCTGTAAGGAATGAGCCTGCCAAATATCAGCCTTCTACCTACATGGGAAGTTGGAGAATTAGTGATGAGTGAGTGAGTGAGTCAGTCAGTCAGTCAGTGAGGGCTTTGCCTTTAATTAGTATAGATTCGATCCTTTTCCTAAATAAATAAATGACCAAGTATAATATTTTTGTCTCATTTATCTAGCTGGTTTCTCTTTATTTACTTTTAGGACTTGAGTGAAAATCTGATGATGTTTTAGGTCATATTTATGCAGAAATATAGAAAATTCTAAAGGGTTCACAAACTTTCAAGCACAACTGTAGTTGGTTAAGCCAAAGTCATGGGGTACAGTATATAAGATTTGCTGATCGCAGATACCGATCTCGTCGCTGCACAATGTGAAATCACACAACTAAAAATCTCAGCTTATGTAACATTTACTGACCAAACACCAATCTTTCAGCACAATTATGGCTGCCCCTTTTTCAGAGAGCCAATATTGTGCTACCTGACTGTGCTACAGTAGTATTATGAGCTGTAATGGGTTCAACACCAATCTGTGCCCTTTTATTTCTCTTTTCTCATTCTGTTATGGTATGTAAAATATGAGACATCATACAGATGAACTCTGTTTGCAAGGTCCACAGCCCCACTGCTGCCTGATGTAGCTGGTGCTGTATGGCCCTGTATGGAGGGTTCAGCTGCAGTCTCTGCCCTTTTTTTCTTCATTTTTTTCCATTTTTTTAGTACATAAAACACAACGCATCAGACAAATACACTTCTATTTATGAGGTTCAGACATGTTCCTTATTCCTCGTCTCTACATTCTATGCATTGTACTGCTGGCTGAGAGCTCATTGGTTCTCAACTTTTGCATGTAAAATGTCTGTCCCTCCAACCAAAGAAAAAATCAAATCGGTTTGATTTTCTCCTAGGCAGACGCAGACTAGTTTGTCTCAATCGTTGGGTATGTCACATTAGACGATCAGCTTCACAGGCGCACACCGCCGACTGCCTCTCACTGGCTAAGATTCTGTGAATAAATGCTGTGACTGAAAATTGCTAAAAAAAAAAAAAAAAAAGTTGTCTAATGTGACATAACAGAATGAAGAAATGCATGGTGATGATACTTCACTCTCTGGGAGGTGTGCAGTGGTGAAGAGCACAGACATGGCATCAGTCAATATTGCTATCTGCTTCCTATTGTAACAAATCTAAAAGCCAATAACACATGGACTGACTGACACCCTTGTCTACTCATTTGCCAAAAGGTCTGAGAGAGTATCTGGGTTATAAACAGTGTCATCTCTGTATTAAGTGCAAGTGGTGCACTGCACCCCAATCGTCCAGCGATAATGCCAAAAACAGGCCGTTCAATCCAACAAAGTTGTCAGTCCTTTTCCAATAGATTCTCCAAAATAATATCAAGTTAAATTGTGAAGGTCCCAAAGGTCCTACTCTCTATCACAATACTTAGTAACTTACTCCATATGTCCTGTATGTGGTTCTTTTTCTGAAAAAGAACTTTCTAGCATTCACTTGAAATCTGCCTTTAATAAGCTGATTTCTGTGTCTCTATGTTCCTGTTGCAGAGTTTATTTTAAAGTAATAGCTTTGATCCTCTTTACTAGATCCTTTCATACTTTAAACACTTTAATCGTGTCTCCATTTGATTTAACTGAAAGGTCCAACTCCTTCAATCTCTTGTAAAAGAAAGACACACAAGTCATCAAGGTTTTGGGGTTTTCCGGCCCCATATACTGTAAGAAATAGGTGCACAGTTAGTCAGTGTAAGCGTTTCCATATACAACAGACAGTCAAAATGGCGGAGTGGGGAGCATTTGTGGCGAGGGACCGGGAGTAGATAGAGGGGAGTGCTGGGAAGGAACCGAGATGGATGCTGGGAGTGCTGACGTCATCAGAGGTCGACAGAGGGAAGACGGAAGTGGTAATGCGTGGTCAGGGAGTCATAGCAGATTCATGGCAGTGGTGCGTCTTTCTTTCTGCAGGAACAAAGAGAGAGAGGTTAGTACCCCGCCATTCCCTTCTGACATGCGACTTCACGTCGTGACACTCTCCTCACAGCTCCTACGTCTTTCAGTACAATACAATCTATTTTCATATAGCCTAAAATCACACATGAAGTGCCGTAATGGGCTTTAACAGGCCCTGCCTTTTGACAGCCCACCAGTCTTGACTCTCTAAGAAGACAAGGAAAAACTCTGGGGGAAAAAAACACTTGTAGGGGAAAAAAAATGGAAGAAACCCTGGGAAAGGCAGTTCAAAGAGAGACCCCTTTCCAGGTTGGTTGGGTGTGCAGTGGGTATCAAAAAAAAGGGGGTAATTACAATACAATACATAGAACGGAACGCAAATAATCCTCAATACAATATACAGTGGAACCTCGGTTTGCGAGCATAATTCGTTCCGGAAACGTGCTCGCAGTCCAAAGCACTCGTATATCAAAGTGAATTTCCCCATAAGAAATAATGGAAACTCAGATGATTCGTTCCACAACCCAAAACTATTCATATAAAAATGATTAATACAAAATATAAAGTAAACATACATAAAACAAATTAACCTGCACTTTACCTTTAAAAAGAATCATGGCTGGTGTGAGTGAGTTTCTAAACTCTTGTGGGATTCCACCCAACGGGACGACACGCGGAAGAGTGTCCCAAAGCAATCGCAGTCTTCCAGCGCTGTAGCAGTTCGCCGTAAAAGCATATCCAAAAAGATTGCGGACATAAATACAATAAATAACTGTGCTGTTGCTGTTTCAAGCTGAATAAAGCTGGTGTTGTTAAAGTACTAAGACTCAGCTTCGTGTTTTGGGGTGCAAAACGGGGACTCGCACTTCACAGCACACACGTGCGTACACACACACACACAATGCTGTAGTAAACAGTATACGCTCGTATGGATGTTGACTATATGAGTGAGGCACGCAGACTCAGACGGAGAATAGGAGACGATTGCCCTCAAGAGAAAAGAGAGAGACGCACGAGCGAGATACGGAGAGAGACAGACAGACAGACAGACAGACAGACAGACAGACAGACAGGCAGGCGCGCGAGAAGAACCATCAGCTCAGTTGTGATCACATGACGCTCAGCAGACAAAGTGTATCCATACTACTCGTATTACAAGACATTGCTTGTTTATCAAGTCAAAATTTATTAAGAAATTTAGCTCGTCTTGCAAAACACTCGTAAACCAAGTTACTCGCAAACCGAGGTTCCACTGTACAGTGTAATAGTGCAATAGAAATATTACAAGTACAGAGCAGAACTCAACAGTAGATGATATCACATAAGAGGATTCGGATTTGTTTGTCTTAGGGCCGCGATATACTTGACGATATCTGACACATATGCTTGTGAACGTTGCTGCTATGCAAGTAGCGTACTGACTATTTCTTACACATATATTTTATGTAAATCTCACCTTCCCTCACTCCGTTAGTCAATCCAAGCCAAGATTTTATATATTTAGCGACCAGGTACTGTATCTAGGCTCATGGATTTTAAACAGAGGAGCAGGTCTCATAAGCACCGCTCTTGAATTGCTCGATCCTCTCTCCTCTCTCCTCTCTCTCTCTCGCTTTCTCTGCCTCTCTCGCAAACACACACATTCTGAAGACATCTTCTCAGGATGGCCTCTCTCCCAAGTCCACGGGACTGCACCAGAAATTTCATGCCAAGCACGCAAGTGGTAATAAGCAGTGTGATATTCAATAAAGAGGATAATCCAGGCAAAAACTTCTTGGTGAGAGTAAGCAATGAAGTACATTGATGAGCCCCAAGGACGCTGTGTCATTCACTGATCTCTCTCTTCCTTCTGTCACTTGCTTTCTTCAATAACTTGTCTTTAGTGGCTGTGCACTCCTGGACGTTCATTCTTATCAGTCCTTGATTAAACATGCATTTGAGATTCTGAAAGAAAATCGGTCCTACAGCTCTGCTGAACGTTGTTAATGAGGAAATGCAGTCATGTGATGACTTACAGCTCCAATTGGAATTGGTCATTTAGCCATGTGTCCATCACAAATTGTAAAGATTACTGAAATTTAGGTTCTTAGTGTCTGGTGAGGATCACAGGTATGCATTATTTACCTGCTGGTATGGAGTACAACAAACTGATCTTTGAGTTTTGATTCATTAAAGACAACGTTTCTCAACTACTGGGTTATGACCCTGGCTGCTGCCCATAGGTCACGGGTTGCCATCTTTGGTTCACAAGTGGGTCACCTATAGCATGTGGCGGACAGCCTGGGTACCTAAATGATGGAAGGACCGATGGAGCAAGCGGGCTCAAAGTATTATCTCCCTTGGGATGGGGGCAGCCCTCATGGGTTGCTGTGGCCTCACAGATTTCCACAGGGCTTCATGGGAGTTTGCTGCAGCCCTGTTGGGTTCTGTGGATGCTGCCAGGAGGAGCTGTGGAAACGGCAGAGCCTTTCATGGCAGGAATATCACCATACTCGGAAGTGCTGCTGAAAGGAGATCACAGGACACCTGTAGTACTTCCGAGCACTCTACAAAAGGAGCCAGCTGCCACTGCTTCGGGAGCCAGAGTCTGGGGAAGGTGGGCAAAGCTTGCTGGAGGAGGAGTGGAGGCATGAGAGAAGAGAAAGAAAGAAGAAGAAGTTAAGTATAAAAGAGAGTGCTGTATTTATTGGTGCTTGTGTACTGTCCTTCTGTGGGGAGCAGGAGAAAAGCGCCTTCCCATTGGAATAAACATGTGCTGTGTGCTTAAACTTGTGCCTGGTGTCTGCTTGTGTCAGGTTTGGGTGGCTGGTGTGCCCCCTGCAGGCCACAAGCTCTGTAGGATTTATTTCCCTGTTTCTAAGTGAGCTTGTTTTACCAAGTGAGTGGTTGGCAACTGCTGCTAGTGGATCATATTTAAATTTAAAAAGGTAGAACTGGGTTTTTCAACCACTGGTATGCAATCCAGGCTGCCACTGGGGGGCACAGGTTGCCATCATTGGTTTGCGAGCGAGTCACCTAAATGATCAACAGTACTGTTGCAGTATGTTTCCCTGTTTCTAAGTGAGCTTGTTTTCCTCAGAGGGATCTGTGATTGTGCTTGTTTCACCCAGGGGATGGTTTGCAATTACTGCTACTGGGTTGTCAATAAATTTAAAAAGACAAAACTGGGACCATTAAAGTTGAGAAAGGTGGTGCAGGCTGATTTCATAAGAATTAGCGACATGGAACAGCAACAATTAAAAACAAAAATTAAAGGCCCCTCCAAGAGTCAAAAAAAATCTGAGACCCTGTGAAATAATAATAATAAGAAGAAGAATTATAAAAGATATATTCCGGCAGCTGGTTTTGGTAATTGCTAGAACATCATTAGCCTCTTATTTTCCTCAGCTCTGTGTACCAACTGCCTCAGGCTGATTGACTGTAAATCCAATTCACAGCACCAAACACTAGAAATTAACCCCAACCAATAATCCACAGTATTGTCGGTAGTGATAAGCGTGACAATTACCACAAAATTTAATTTATAGTGAAACTCATTGTTTCACTTCACAATAAAAAATGTGTTAAATAAATTGTGTTTCACTTCCAGAAAAATATTGTGCCATTCTCATAAAAAGAAAGGAGTTTAATTCCTGTCTGAAAGTGCTTTCACTCATTTATTCCAAGCGTCTGCTTTTCATTTAGTATTTTCATATCTCTAGTGAAAAACTAAATCATCAGAAGTGCGCATATCCAAGCTAGGATAAGCTGTTTGCTAGGTAATTGTTTGAAGTTGGCAGCAGTGAGTTTTCCTGGGAGGAAAACACAGTAATGTGCACAACTGGGGTGTTTTAGGGTGCCTTTAAAATCCTCCATAGTGAGTTTCACATTTCGGAATTACAAAATCGTCTGCAAAACTAATTTTAGTTCCAGCTTCCTGAAACCATTTGCAAATTGACAGTTGCCTGTTTTGCTCATCACTAGTTGTAGGTCACTCATATTCACATCAAGCCCTTTCAGAGTCACCAGGGATAGCATGCAAACTCTCCATAGATGCAGTGAGTGAGCTGGGGCTTCAACCTAAGAGCTGCTGTGAGGCGGCAGTGCTAATTGCTGCATCATCAGTTTGAATTTTACTCCTGCTTGTTGTTTAAGTGGAGTCTGGACATTATCTCCACATCTAGGTGAGTTTTCTTGCCATATCTACAAAGATGTGCAGGTTAAGTCAATTGGTGACTAAATTGGCTCCAGTGTGTGTGATGGACTACTTCCCTGTCTAAGGAATTTGCCCACCTGGCTCAAGTTCCCAATATCCACAAAATAACTTGAGCAGGTCTGAGAAGTATGTGTATTTTCACCAAAAAAATTACAAACTGGGCAACATCATCAATTTGCTTAAAGGTACTAAAGAATCTTTGGAAAGCCATTAGCTAACATGCTGTTGTGGAACCCAGGACTGAAGATTCAAAGTGCACAGGGATATGGTAATGGTGGGCTAATACAACATATTAAAAACTACTAGAATGTTCATCATTGCTGATGTTCTGTCTGAACTTCACTTCTTTCACTCCATGGCCCTATGCTTTATGTCTCCATACTGAGTATTTTTGGGGTCCCTCTTTATCTTCTACTTTCAACTCTTTCCTCGAGCACATTCAAGTTATTCTTCTCACCCTGTTTTAATGATCTTTTCAAGCCCCTCTTTTAAACACTTTGTTCAACACACTTTTATCTTTTGTTATTCTGGCCTTAATCTTAGAGCAGCCCAGCAGTGACTGCAGGTTATTTAATCTTTGATCCGGCTTAGACAGCTGGAATGGATATTGTACTCCATTACAGTCAAAGAAAGAGCTGCTTTGTGAAACACTGTGTGTCATGTAAGTGAGTGACATTAATGCCAGTGCCTATACATGTGGATCAGGAATGACTGCCAGGGGCAAAGTTAAGGAAGCCCAAAACAGGCAAGCATTCTTTATTAGCGACTGTAACATCCTACCAAGTACAGTCACAAGGTAATTTATGAAGAAATTATAAGATTACAAAATAAAAAGGTGTGACAAGAAATGTTTGCACTCTGAAAGAAAAGATACCAAAATGAGAGGAGGTAAATTGTTCTCCATCTGTCACCCTCTCCACCTTGTGCCTCCTAATACTGAGATCGGCTCTAGGCTACCATATTATATTTTCCTAGAATAAGGAGCTCAGTAATTGATGAATGGATTGTTATCCAAACTTTGGGTTAAGTATGTTTTCCTCTTTTTTTTTCTAAGTATTATTTAGTATTTCTGTATTGTGTTTACAGTCATATGAAAAAGTTTGGAAACTCCTCTCAGCCTGCATAATAATGTACTCTACTTTCAACCAAAAAGATAACAGTGGTATGTCTTTCATTTCCTAGGAACATCTGACTACTGGGGTGTTTTCCGAACAAAGATTTTTAGTGAAGCAGTAATTAGTTGTATGAAATTAAATCAAATGTGAAAAAACTGGCTGTGCAAAAATTTGGGTCCCCTTGTAATCTTGCTGATTTGAATGCATGTAACTGCTCAATACTCATTACTTGCAACACCAAATTGGTTGATTTAGCTTGTTAAGCCTTGAACTTCATAGACAGGTGTGTCCAATCATGAAAAAAGGTATTTAAGGTGGTGAATTGCAAATTGTGCTTCCCTTTGACTCTCCTCTGAAGAGTTACAGCATGGGCTCCTCAAAACAACTCTCAAAAACAAAGATTGTTCAGTATCATGGTTTAGGGGAAGGCTACAAAAAGCTATCTCAGAGCTTTAAACTGTAAGGAATGTAATTAGGAAATGGAAGGCCACAGGCACAGTTGCTGTTAAACCCAGGTCTGGCAGGCCAAGAAAAATACAGGAGCGGCATATGTGCAGGATTGTGAGAATAGTTACAGACAACCCACAGATCACCTCCAAAGACCTGCAAGAACATCTTGTTGCAGATGGTGTATCTGTATATCGTTCTACAATTCAATGCAATTTGCACAAAGAACATCGGTATGGCAGGGTGATGAGAAAGAAGCCTGTTCTGCACTCACGCCATAAACAGAGTCGCATGTTGTATGCAAATAATCATTTAGATAAGCCAGAACAAAGTACTTTGGACTGATGAGACAAAAAATTATTTGGTCATAACAAAAAGCGCTTTGCATGGTGGAAGAAGAACACCACATTCCAAGGAAAAGACCTGCTACTTACTGTCAAATTTGGTGGAGGTTCCATCATGCTGTGGGGCTGTGTGGCTAGTTTAGGGACCTGGGGCCCTTGTTAAAGTCGAGGGATTGGATGAATTCAACCCAGTATCAAAAAATTCTTCAGGATAATGCTCAAGCATCAGTCACAAAGTTGAAGTTACGCAGGGGTTGGATATTTCAACAAGGCAATGACCCAAAACACAGTTCGAAATCTACAAAGGCATTCATGCAGAGGGAGAAGCACAATGTTCTGGAATGGCCGTCACAGTCCCCTGATTTGAATACCATCGAAAATCTATGGGATGATTTGAAGCAGGCAGTCCATGCTCAGCAGCCATTAAATGTAACTGAACTGGAGAGGTTTTGGAAGAATGGTCAGAAATACCTCCATCCAGAATCCAGGCACTCATCAAAGGCTATATTTGCAAAAGAAGGCTCAACTAAGTATTGATGTAATATCTCTGTTGGGGTGCCCAAATGTATGCACCTGTCTAATTTTGCTATGATGCATATTGCATATTTTCTATTAATCCAATAAACTTAATGTCACTGCTAAAATACTACTGTTTCCATAAGGCATGTCATATATTAAAAGGAAGTTGCTACTTTGAAAGTTCAGCCAATGAGAAACAAAAATCCAAAGAATTAAGAGGGGTTCCCAAACTTTTTCATATGACTGTATACTGTATGTCTGTCTGCTAGATCCCTTGTGTTCTGTGGGCAGAACCCCAGGAGGTGGGGCCAACATGACATCACTGCTGCTGTTGCCACCCTCTGCCTTTATATTCTGGTGAAAAAGTTGTTCCCAGCAGAGGTTAATGTGAATTTGTGGATTAAAGATTGCGTTCTACGCAAGTACTGGATTGACTTTTTGATTCTGAGTATTGGATTGTGGATGGGGACTGGTTTGCTTTGGATTGCCTTTTTCAGTAAATCTTTTTGCCATGTTTTGCCTTTTTCCATTTTTGTTCATTTTTTGTTTATTCTAAATAAATCCTTACTTTACAAAAATTGTTTGATGTCCCCGTCATTCAGTCTAAAGATTTTACAGTGTATCCTCTCCCTTGAAGGGCATTTTCTTACATTTTGAACATTTAAAGTACTATATGAACTTTAAATGCTAGTCTCACATTTTGAGCCTGTGCAGGTCCTAGCCCTGCCTGTGGAGTTTGGGATCTGACTGCCTGAGGCTTATTTTGGGGTTAGACTCAGTCAAGGTCCTGGTCTGGCTGGTGGTATTTAGAGGCCAGTTCACCCTCTTTGCTATTTTGTGTGCACTTATTTACAGTAGCTTGTAGCAGAACACTTTTTTAAAAATATCTTTTCTTATGGATTGTTTCTTAGTCTTTTTGCAGACTTTTTTCCTTAAGATTTTGAATAAAAATCATTCATTTTGAACTTTATTTGTCCCCGTTGTGTATCCAACCTGTCTGTTTAGGCACCCATTTAAGGTCACTAGACAAATAATTAGTCACCTCCCGTGTAAAAGGTGGCACATATTTCAGAGACCAGCAGAGGGCAGGCACACCAGTATGAATACCATCCTACAAATACCTGTATCATGTGCTATGAGGTTCATAGAGTGTCGAGGAGTAGTGGTGTGTCATGTTTTGGTTCTCTTCGTCAAAAATGTGTCACATGACAGACATGAATGATTTGCAAAAAGTGGTCATTCAATTCAGCCGTGCCAAAGGGCCTAATGTACAGGAAGGTACCACTAGGTCTTCCAGCAATGGTGTACATCGCACTCAACCACTAATCATTACCAGAACTGTGGATGAAAGATGATGCCGGCAGTTAGGGATTGTTGCTCTGTGTCACTCATTGTGACAGCAAACAACTTTGCTTCCAGG
Source organism: Polypterus bichir lapradei (assembly GCA_026402145.1). Lineage (NCBI taxonomy): Eukaryota > Metazoa > Chordata > Cladistia > Polypteriformes > Polypteridae > Polypterus > Polypterus bichir. The sequence continues at coordinate 32,302,784 of JANRMT010062819.1, forward strand.
CAAGAATTGCTGGTCCACAACAAGCCATTTCCAAATGAACACTCAAAATGGAACTGCATGCCATGGATATCTGGAGCAGAGTACCGTGGTAGAGAACCTTGTTAAAAACTGTTCACAAAGCTGTGCAGAGCCACAAACACTGGACTGTTGACTCCTGGAAACATGTTATCTGGTCTGATGAGTCAAGTTTCTGCTTTTACTCGGACGATGTGAAGCGACAGGTACAGTAGAACCTCGGTTCACGAATGTCTCGGAACATGTACAAATCGGTTTACAACCAAAAAGTTTGCCAAACTTTTGCATCTGTTCACGACCACACACTCGGTATACGAACAAGCCAGTTTCCCTTTCGGTTTGTGCAGGCCGATGAATTCCGCACATGTCCAGTCTCTCCCTGTGCAGCGCGAGACAGAGAGATTCACACACACACAGACGCGTGCGTGAGAGAGAGACACACACAGACGCGCACAAGAGACACACACACACAGACACACGAGAGAGAGAGAGAGAGAGAGAGAGAGAGAGAGAGAGATATAGATACACACACACACACGCGTGAGAGAGACACACACACACACACACACACACACACAGACGCGTGGGAGAGAGAGAGAGAGAGACACACACACACACAAGTGCAAGAGAGACACACACAGAAGTGCACATGCGAGAGAGAGAGAGACACACACACACACACGGATGCGCGAGAGAGAGAGACAGCTGGACGCATAAGGGCGAGAAGGCAGTTAAAGAATGCACCGGGCTTGCTTTTAAAGAGATAGATCAGAGCATTGTTTTAACCTCGTTGTATTTAATGAAGACTTTTTTTCTATTGGATTTTAACCTCCACTTCACTTCTGTTTACAGCGATCGGTTCGTAGCATGCATTGTTGCAATGTTACTTTTCTTGGTGGTTTATCAAATTAGGTATTTTTCAAATGTTCTTTTTTCCCTGTGCTTAAAAATCATTGGAAAAAGTGTTTTTAGCGAGCGGTTCGTAGCGCTATAGCGCGAACTCTTGCAGTGTTCGTTTTCTCTGTTGTTCAATGTTTTCTCAGTGTTATTCAATGTTTTTACATTTAGTTTACTATTACGCTGTGCTGGTATAATTAACTATATTTGTGCTTAAAAATCTTTAAAAAAAGATATTTACATATAGTTTGTACAGTCTGGAACGGATTAATTGTATTTACATACAATCCTATGGGGGAAAATTGCTTCGGTTCACGACCAAATCTGTTTACGACCAGAGTTTTGGAACGAATTATGGTCGTGAACCGAGGTTCCACTGTACGTCATAAACCATATTAAGCTTTCCATGAGGAATGTGTGCAATCTGCTGTTCAAGTCGGAGATGCTGGTGTTCTGAGGGAGTTTCAGTTATGAAGAAATGGGTCCTATGGTTGAGCTGATGGTGCCCTTGAACTGGAAGAGCTACATTGGGTTTCTGGATGACCATGTTGTGACCTTTTGTGCTTCATCTCCAGAGTAAACACCGAAGGGCTACCCTAGTCTTCCAAGGCAATATTGGCACAAAGAAAATTCTGAAGTATTCTTGTACCTTGACCAGCCCACAAAATTCCCAAATATAAAACCCATAGAATATAAGTGGGACTATTTGGAGCAACGAGTGAAACAGTTGTGGAGCTATCTGACCAATCTGGTCAATCTGTAGGATTTGGTGCTGGAAGAGTGGATGAAAATTGAGTTTTTCTATACCGGCAAACTGGTGGTATCCATGCCAGACAGATTTACAACTGTTCCTCAGGCTCATGGAAAAGTTATGTGCAATCAGGTAAGATTTAGCCAGCACTGACTACATTTTTGTCTGGTGAGCTTAAATCTTCTAAATTTCCCACTCATAATATTCACTCTTGCTAATTCTCTTTTTAGTGAATTACAATGCCAAGTGGAAGTCTCAAGCAGCACTATACTGTTGGGTGCACTCTGACCAAATTTACCCACAGAATCAAGGAGCACACACACTGTGGTCCACTAGGCATTAGCTTTTCCGCAGAAAATGCTGGGCCACAGGACTTTAATTCGTTGTTCCACCCTGTAAAGGATAAACTGCGGTGTGAACAGGGGTTAGAATGGAGTCCTGGTCAAGCCAACCTGAAAAGAAGCATGATTAAATAGTAAAACAATTTTACTTATTAATGAGCCCGTAATCCAAAAGGGTGACTGAAAACAACAAGCAGAGAGAGGGTCACATGCAGTGATTACCACAAACATATTACACAAAAAATGTAAATCTAAAAGGCAGGTGTGGAATATGGCTGGCAGCTTATCCCGGCCAATACCCCCAAGCCGCCAGATGGAGCTATCCCTGCAACATGGAGGGGCCCCGAATTCCAGCAGGGCATCATGGAACTTGGAGTCTTTCATCACAGCCCTGCTGGATAACATGGGGACCACCAGAGGACGCTGTAGGGAGGCCCAAGTACTTCTATTTGCCTTATAGCCCGGAAGTACTTCCCAGTCAAGGGGATGGAAAGAACGATGTACTTCCGGGCTGAAGAAAAGGAGTTTTCCTGACCCGGAAGTGTTATAAAGTCACATGGACTGAGGGACGGAAACACTTCCGGGTAAAGAAGTATAAAAGGACTGTGGGAGATCCCAGCAGTGAGCCGAGTTGGGAGAAAGGGTGACTGAGCTGCTGGGAGGTGTGGAGGAATAATTGATTGTGTTTATTGGATTATTATTATTACATTGTTGAAAGTATAGTGGAGGTGGAGGTGCTTTGTGCACTTATTTGTATTAATAAAGTCATTATTTGGACTTTTATCTGGTGTCTGGCGTCTGGTCTGAGGGTTCAAGGGGACGACAGCACCCCCTATCTGTCACACAGGTCAAAAACATTTGAAGACTAGGAGAAAAATGCTATTCAAGACTAAGGGGCTCTGATCTTTGATCAGTATATACAGTAGTATATGACCAGTCTTTTGGAAACCTCTACCCAGAACGCTCCATAAAATATAAAAAGTAGTTAAGGACAGAACACATGGAGGTATTCAATAAATAAAATTATTTTAGTCTTAAATTTTAGTTGATTGTAAATAATGGTGAAACAGTGCCAAGCCTTCCTTTTTAATGAAACAACCTGATGGACAAGGTCAAAAAAACATTTTTAGCCTTATTTATTCTGCAAGGCTGACGTGCATTAAATATTAACAATAAAACAATTAATTTCTGTGATAACCTTGCCCTTGAGGAATCTAATAATATGCCACAAAAGCAAAGATGCTCACGCTGGCAAAACTCACAGCCTTGCTGTTTCAGTACCTGCCTTCCATGACCCTGTGAATAATAGATTAGAATGAGTCACATAAGGGGAGCTGCACGTCGCCATGTGCCGTAGGAGAAAGCTGCTAGGATAGTTTTGAAATATGTGACACGATCTCGGGATTGCCATAATTTTTATAAACCTGTCCAAAGCTATCACATGAAGGCCAGCTGCTTTATATTTAGAGTTAAGCCACTTGCTTGTCCTTTTTCTTCAAACCTATCACTGTTTTGAATGCAAGGCTGTATGCTTGATATAAAGATAAAAAAAATTGCATTCTAAAAAGTACTACTCATATTTATAAGGGCTAAATATAAAAAGTAAAAAAACAGGGTTAACTATGAAAAGGCATGCTTATATATTTATTTTGTTTTTTGGGCATTTTAGGATGAAACCATCTTAGACAGACAGATGCCTTTATTGTTATTGCCATTAAAAACAACAAAATTACTGTGCTTTCCCTGGAACAGCTGTTACTGCTAAAAATAATTTAAGAATATTCACAAACAAACTATACATGTATGATACATATAAAAATATAAAAGTATGGCACTTCTGGTAGATTGTACACACTCAACAGTATATCACATGGTATTACTAGGCTATGTATACATTTTTACAAAGTGTATCTTCCTGCTTAAGCACAGGCAGTACAGTTGTTAACTCACCAAGGACCTGCCTTTAAATGCCAACTTGGCCAGTGCTTCTGTAGAGTTTGCATGTTATTCTCTATGCCCATTTGTCTGTTTTCTCTCACATCCCCAGACATTTGTCTGTTCAGTTAACTGAAGTGACCCTGTGTGATTGAATGTGGGACATTTAAGTGCCTGTAATGGACCATTTCTCCACCTGTAGTTTTCATAAGTGACATGTGACATGCAGATATGTCCAGGGCTCCGAATTAAAACTCCAATGGGATACTAGCACAATAAATTAAGCAGACAGTAATCTCACAGGACCAAACGTATATTGTATTGGAGACAACTATGAATGAATTTGGCCTAAACTTGGGTGGGAACAACTGGGGACATCACTGGCAGTGACATTTCTAAAGCAATCCAACCACTCATAAAGACAGAGATCAGAGTATAGGTGATGATTTAAATAGCAAAGAGTCCTGGGCCCTCAACATCATCAGACAGCAAGCATGTGGTTAAGATGGATAAACTGTCAATGACCAGAAACGCCCTCAAAAACACAAGGGTTAAACATATAAATGTGTGTCATGTGTGTGGGGGAACACATTACATTTGTTAAAAAGAAACATTTCTCTGTTACGACAGAGCACATTCTGTACCACGGGATTGTACTTTGGCATTCAAAGCTATCATTGGACTAGAGGTAAAAGTGAGTGATGCATTGCTGCCTGCTGTATGGCGTCTCTGTCACTCTCAGTCACAATACAGTCAGAGTATATATGAGGTTAAAAGAAATGTCAATTACATCCACAAGAAGATGAATTCTAGAATGTGCATTCAAGTGTGACTGGCAAATTACAGACAGGTTTTTTCCCCTGATTTGTGTTTATTTCCTGTTTTTTTGTATATTTTAAATTAGTATTTTTTATGGTGAGAGGGGACATACAGGTGGTGGGTGTAGCAGAGCAAGATGCAGAGGACAGGAAAATGTGGAAAAAGATGACCTGCTGTGGTGACCCCTAACGGGAGCAGGCAAAAGAAGAAGAAGATAAATAAAACTTTATTTGTCTCCAGAAGGAAACTTGATGTTTTTACGTTATTTCTGTTAACTTTGTTTATTACTCGCTTACTGTTTAAAGTGATGTCCATTCCTTGTTCTTTGTGGGTGGAGCCCCATGGGGCGGGGCTACCCTGATGTCATTCCTGCTGGGTTCTTCATCGGGCTTTATGTTCTCAGTCAGATGCGAGACCCAGCACTGGAGCACTGAGGCTCTGTTTGAAGTTTGTAAGTATTTTTTTTTTCTTTGGATTTACTGGTTTTTGTGACTTAATTTTCTGCTTTCTGTATGTCGATTATTCAATAGTGTTTTGAGAGTTTTTTGCTTTCAGTTGCCTCTTAGGCAAATCCTTTCTGCCCTTGTTTTTCTGTTTTACACTTCCTTTTGATATTCTTTAAATACATTCTCAACTTGTCCAAAAAAAAAAACAAAAAACAGAGGTTTACAGTTAACCTCTCCCTTGTGTTGTGAACTCTTAAAGCCGGCTCCCAATGTATAGGCCTGCATGGACCAAAGCCTGCAGGTAGCACTGGGTGGACAGACTGGCTTGGAACGTGGTTCTTCTTTAGCTGGCCATCTCTCTAAAAATCTGCTCATGCTAATTTTGTATATTAAGTCTGCTGGTTATTGAATTTTTGGTTTAGTATTTTTGACTTTGATTCTTTAATTTTTCTTTTTAAATTTGTGCTTTTGATTTCTTTTCTGGATAAGATTTAGTAATTGTTGTCTGTTCATAGGCTGGCACGGTTCGCTTCCTGGGTCCTCCCTGCGTGGAGTTTGCATGTTCTCCCCGTGTCTGCGTGGGTTTCCTCCGGGTAATCCGGTTTCCTCCCACAGTCCAAAGACATGCAGGTTAGGTGCATTGGCGATCCTAAATTGTCCCTAGTGTGTGCTTGGTGTGTGTGCCCTGTGGTGGGCTGGTACCCTGCCTGGGGTTTGTTTCCTGCCTTGTGCCCCATGTTGGCTGGTATTGGCTCCAGCAGACCCCCATGACGCTGTAGTTAGGATATAACAGGTTGGATAATGGACGGGTGTTCAGTTTGCTATTTTCCATTTTTATGTAGCAGAATAACAATTAGGTGAAAAGAACTCTCATTAATTGAGATCTTTGTGCTTCAGATAACTTTACCCCAAAAAGACTCAGATTTCTATAGTCAATACACTTGAAAAGATGAATGTCTTTAACAACTCTGATACCTGCAGAGCCACGAATGAGGCTTTGCAGCATACAGTTTTGACTGCATGTCTAAATGAATAAGTAAGTAAGTTAAAATTGCTGTCTCATTTCAAATACCAAATGAGATTATACATCGACCACAATACTGAATCAAACGTTATTTTTAAGACATCCATTTACCATTAATGTAGCCTTCACATTCTGAAAAACCAGCAAACCCGCGATTGTTGAAAGAATCGCAAATCCAAGAATGGCAATTACTTTCTGTTCCCTCCGATATTTGGAGGGAAGAAAAATCATGGAGGGTGGGTGCGTCCTGGGAAAGTTTTCATTTAATTAAATAAACATATTTGTACTGAAGCGGTTTCTTTTTGGTGCCGTGACTAATCTGGTTCTGGTGTTTCAGAAGCGCGTTGTAGGAGCCTACGTTCATTGTTTATATCCATGCGGTCTCATTTTTGTTTTTCAATGGCTGTGTCGTTAGCTAGAAGTCGTTTGCTGACAGCGTTGGATTCGCGTGCTGAAGTGACCATGGCGGTGAATCCGGGCTTAGAGGGCTACATTACTAAACGAAGGTGGTATATGCGGTGGTGTGGGCGGTCGCGTTCGGGCGGTGGTGGTAGTGTGTACAGCTTGCTTGTGGCCTCTGGCATCTGTGCATATATACAACCTGGCGTGCACGCTTTACCTCAAGTTTAGTTTACAGGTCGTGTTGTGTTGTTTGGGCGACACCTACTGACTCTGGGAAGCCGCTGGGTTTGACTCTGGGGCGCTGAGGTGCTGAGGCGCAGTGCGCGTGCGCTTTCGGTGCATCTGGCCTCTGGCATCCGTGCATATATACAACCTTCATTTAGTAATATAGATGCTAGTAGCCAACAAGATGTTGCTTTGTTTGAGTTTTCAGTTGTACTGCAAACATTTGGAGAGAGGAAATTAGGCGATTTGTACTTTAGGAAGAACCCCTCCGGGTGTAGCCTTTCCAGAGGCACATTTCTGTCACTATCCACTACCCAGATTTTAGCCAGTCATCCCCAGATGGCCCTGTGACACTGCCTGGACAGTGACTAGGCTGTGGGTGGATAGGCACTAACAAATGCACAACCATGCCAACCTATGCAGATGGTGTTATGACATCTCCCTAACTGGAAGGCAAAAAGTGATAATAACATAGCAGCTAAAATAATTAAAGAGTTTAAAATCCAAATTTCAAAGTTCAAATCTTAAACTCTAAGCCAAAAACTGAGAGCATTAAAAAATCCCAGTGTAATAAAGTCTGTTTGTCTGTGGCCGGGTGCTAGTTTTCAAGTAAAAGCAGTGTGACTTGGGCTCTGTGGGTGCGCACGTGGCTGTGGAGCTGGGCTGACATTTAATTGGTCAGCTGATTGTAGTTAGGGTACCGCACCCACATGAGGACAAAATGGAGTCTGAGCAGGACAGGAGGAGGATCGAAAACATAAGGAAAACTAAGATGTGGAGGTCAAAGTAACAGAAGAGTCAAGATCGAGGGAAAACAGGTGTGACAGTGTGGAGGCAAGTGGTCAGGAGATGAGCCAGAGGAGTGAGCAGATAGTACTCAAGGGGCAGGGTCACTCCTGCTGAACATCCAAGGAACAGGAGGGACCAGCTGCTCCAAGTGTGCTCCCATTGAAAGCCATGTAATGGTGGTGGGAAAAAGGAACAGGGCCCACAAGGTCCCCACAGATGCTGAGGGATGATGGTGAGGGACACAAGCTCATTGAAGTGTTGACTGCTCTTGTAGTCCATTGAGCAGACCCTGTCAGGTGAGCAGCAGAGACGTAGTTTTTAGAAGGATGCGCCAAGGCTCTGTGTTAGTTTTAAAGAAGATCCTGACTGTGTTTTAACCTTGAGGATTTTAACCATTTGGATTATTTACTTGATGATGGTTTTTAACCTCCACTATGACCACTGTTTTTATTATTTGGGATTATTTCTTTATTAATGGATGGATTTTGCACTTTGTTGAGATTAAAAGCACAAAGCACTGTTTTGTACCTACTTGTGCTTGTTATGTGTCCTCATTGCACTGGCTAATCCTCCGTACATGACTATCGATGACCCAGGTACAAAGGGCATTAGGGCAGCTGCCATCATAACAGGATGTCACACCAAAGTTTAAAATGCTTAAAAAACACTAATAATTTTACAAAATACCTAAAAGTATGAGAGGTGTTGAAGAACACATTTGAAAAACAACTAATGTTACAACAAAGGGGCTATGGAAACGGTTGTTTTTAAATAGTCCTCAGGTGACTGCAGCCCTAATGTCCACAGCGCCTGAGGATGCTAATTTGTTTAAAAACACTGTCCAAGAAAACAAGGGATAAACAAAAATATCCTTGATCACTTGCACAAGGCTGGACAGTCTGCCAGTCCACCACAGGGCCCAATCATAAATACACCCCCACTCCTATTAATAATTATTCTTTGCATTTATATAGCCCTTTTCTTACTACTCAAAGTGCTCAGCAATTGCAGGTTAGAGTCCCCTTTGGCATTTACGAGATTCGACCCGGCAACCTTCCGATTGCCAGTGCAGATGCCTAGCCTCAGAGCCACCACTCTGCCAATTGTATAATGCCTGAGTAGATAAAAAGCAGTTTGTCCTAAAAAGAATAGTTACAAAGGGAAAAGCAAAAAACAAAACAAAATCAAAAGTCCATGTCAAAAGACATCATCCTAGAGATCAAATCCAGACAGCAAAAAATCAGAATACAAAGAGGCAAAAGAAAAACCAACTGTCATTTTGATAAGTAATCCAAAAACTTGTTTATACTCATTGCGTTGTGGCAGGCAGCACGCAGACACTGGCCATTTGACTGAAAAACAACATGTCATCACTCATAACTCTGAAAAGAGTAACATCATGATAAAAATAATAATTTGTTATGTAAGAATATAAAGTTAATTCAAAATTGTCCAGTGAATGACACACAGGGAGGGTAAATTAGGAATCACCAATCAGCCTAATAGTGGCAAGTAGACATGTCTGTCTTGGACAACAACTGGGCATGGGATTTGAAGCCAGGGTGCTGGATTAATGAGCTAGTAGTGCTAAAATAGTACCATATGAAACTGGTGTACTTGAAGAAGAACAGAATAATAATTAGTTGTTTAATAAGTATGTAATAGCAATTATAGTTATTACATTATGGAACTGAAGAGTCGCATAGTGTGGGGGAGGAACGATCTCCTCACTCTGTCAGTGGAGCAGGGCAGTGACAGCAGTCTGTTGCTGAAGCTGCTCCTCAGTCTGGAGATGATACTGTTCAGTGGATGCAGTGGATTCTCCATGATTGACAGGAGCCTGCTCAGCGCCCGACACTCTGCCACGGATGTCAAACTGTCCAGCTCCATGCCTACAACAGAGCCTGCCTTCTTAACAAGTTTGTCCAGGTGTGAGGCATCCTTCTTCTTTGTGCTGTCTCCCCAGCACACCACCGTGTAGAAGATGGCGCTCTCCACAACTGTCTGATAGAACATCTGCAGCATCTTATTGCAGATGATGAAGGCCGCCATCCTTCTAAGGAAGTATAGTTGGCTCTGTCCTTTCTTACACAGAGAATCAGTACTGGCAGTCCAGTCCAATTTATCATCCAGCTGCACTCCCAGGTATTTATAGGTCTGCATCCTCTGCACACAGTCACCTCTGATGATCACGGGGTCCAGGAGGGGCCTGGGCTTCCTAAAATCCACGATATAGTAAGTTTTAATGCTTTTGTTTTGTTTTTGCTTTTGTTTTCACGTTGGACCCCGATACCCTTCATCTCCATTTTAAAGTGCAAGAGGATGTTAGGTATTTTTTAAAATTGCCAGTTTAGAACACAATTTCATGTGGCAAATTAATATATAACACTAGCTGTGTAAGCCCATGCTGTGAAAAGGTCGGGCTCCTAGAAACTATTAACATCATCAGAAAAAAAATTGAAATGCAGAGTCGGTGGTTTCATTTCGCGGACATGCTCGCCCCCCCCCTTTGTCTATCATTGGCTAAGCGAGTTTCACTTTGGTGACGGAGTCTGTTTCTTTCAGCTTCATGCTGTAGCCTCGTACTTCTTTTTTCTTCCAACTCATTAACTTGGGGCCACCTTGCCAACTCTTTCAGCTTCATGCTGTAGCCTTGTACTTTCGGGCTGGAGGGACAGACAGACGCACACACTTCCACGCATAGACATTTATATATAAGATGATTGTGAAGAAATAACTTTGACTTGAAAAGCACTGAACCTATCCTTGAAACAGGAAAATCCAAACCTGAAAACCAGAAATTAAATTTAAAAACAAGAGCATAAGTCCATACATCTAAGAAGCAAAAAGAGAGCTTTCAGTATCCATAACATATTCAGTGACACTTGTAGATTAATTGGACGGCTCACATTTATTGGCATCTGTTCAAGCTAGACAAACATGTTTTTGGTTTGAATTGAAGTCAAAAGTTGTTTAGATAGACATTTAAGATACGTAGACAGTGTATACATTCTATTTTATTAGAACTAGTCTATCTGGCAAACAAGCAATCACATCCTACTAATAAGAAAATAAAAATAACACTTTGGCATCCTCGTAGCCTGGGGAACAATATGCTGAATGCTGAACACTAAATCTCTCAGAGAATGTAACACTTCAGTCAGATGGACTCACCACAATGAAAGCAAATGATGAACAACATGCATGAAAATAAGCCAGATGACTTATACCTACACCATATTTTCTTGCCTTATAAAATTTCTTGTATTAGGAATTTGTTAGTTTTTGCATACCCCTTGAGGTCAGAGTGCATGGTCAGCCATTGTACAGCGCTCCTGGAGCAATTACAGGTTAAGGGCCTTGTGCAAGGGCCCAGCAGAGTAGGAACTCTTCTTGGCAGTAACAGGGATTTGAGCCAGCAACCTTCTGGATACCAGCGCAGATCCTTAGCCTCAGAGCCACCACTCCACCTTAAAAGTGCACCCAATGTGCTCGACAAGTTGCAATGTTTCATTGAACTAGCTGTATTGTTAATCAGAGGGTGTACAGCGGGGAAAATAACTATTGAACGCGTCAACATTTTTCTCAGTAAATATATTTCTAACCAGTAACGGCACACTGCACGAATACACTTGATTTGAGCATTCCTAGTTTTCATCCTCTTTCTCTGTACATTTAGCATTCATTTGCTCAGAGATTGATGCGCTTGCTGCCTCCCGAGCAGCTCTTCTTTTCTCCACCCTAGTGGCCCACTTCTTCTCTTCTTTCATCAGCATCTTTTCACGTTAAAACTGAGTAAGTCAGTGTTTGTGTTGCAATTACTTAGTACGTTTTCCTTAATTTCTCACTTAAGCTGTCACTTAAGTCTTCGATTTGCCTCAAGAATGATTTAAGATATGAAGAGGTAGGGGAAGTGATGGCGAAGGTGGTAGGGGATGAGAACGGCGCCCGTACGCATGCACCGCATGGCCACCCTGCTGGCCGCTGCAGAGAGTTGATTCTACAATAAAACAAAATAAAAATAAAAAGAGGAATAACCTTGGAGGTCAATCATCACCCTGAAAGCGGATAGTAGGCGTCACGTGTACCAAATTTCAGGTCATTAGTTCAAACAGTTTGCTTGCTACAGGTCATCTAAAATCCTGGACAGACAAACAGACGGGGCTAGTGACATGAAATTACTTGTCGGTAACAACCCAAGTAATCCACACATACAAAGAAAGCAAAACAAATAAGTCCATAAATTAAGCTACTGTATGTGTATTAAAGTGTTATTTTCCCCACTGTATAAAATAATTAACAGCTGTAAGTATATATTTCTCATTCCAGAAAATGTTGTGCTTCTTTTTTCTATCAGTATTTAAATTGTTCATTATTACTCCCCTCCAACAATTTTACCATGAGTATTTTGCCCCCTTACCACCACATCATCATCATGATAGGATCCAAGAACATCCTGATCGACCTTTTACACCATCATTTCTGTAGACTCCTCATTGATGTTTTATCAGACTGGTTTTTTGGTGTGTTGAAGATGCAGTGAATGTGAAATTTACTGTGTGATGTCCAAGGGTGTGTTAAGTGAGAGCTCAAATTTTTAAAAATCAGGACTTTTTGTACACAGAGTGCTCCACACTGGATATGTTTAATCAGCGATGTTAATAGAAAAAATATTCTGAAATACTCAGCTTGTCTACTTGTCATATGTAAGGCTGATGTTTTAGTTAAAAAGAGTTACTGGAAGAGGACAAGGTTTATACTGCATTTTGTGCTCTCAGAGGTGTCTGTCAAAGTTCATCATCTTCAAGGGACACTCCCCACCAGCTTGTCTCGGTGTGATTACAGCAGTTGGATTGAATTCACTTCAGTTTCACTGACAAGGAGCATCTGCTTCATCCAATTTCTGCATGTAATCAGTCCTGACTGTGTGTCTGCACCACGTCACAAAAGCCAATAAAAATTGACAAGTTACGGGAGGTGGATGCTGGAATTGGATTAGATGAATCATGTTTCTCTGCCTTGCTTCTGTCCTTGAAGAAGAATTTCCAGAGTTAGACATAAAGTGAGATGGCAGTTCAGTAGGTACACATATCTAGTAGCGCCTTGTGCATTCATTTTTTTTTTGGATTCTATGAGATGCTAAATGCATAGTTCAGGAATGTTGTACCATACAGAAATGATTGAGCTACAAACTCACAACAGACTGGACATTTGTGCAGTTTCACTTCAAGCAGTTCTTCCCAGCGATGTTTGTTTTGCTACAACCAGGCCTTTCCAGCTCATTCTAAAGATGAGTTGCAATCCAGGTGCTGTGCAGGCCACTGAAGCAATGAAGACTTGCTGTCATATTCCCTATATTGGTGATGATTCGTACCTTGTGACATGGTGCATTATCATGCTGGAAGTGTGGATAAACTGTAACTATGAAGGGAGGAACTTGGTCAGCAACAACGTTCATATATACCTTGCCATTCAGACATTATTCAATAGGTATTTGGGTCCCCAATGTGTGCCAGGAAATCGCTCACTAAAGCATCATACTGCCACCACTGGCCTACACTGTTGACATGATACTCTATACTGGATGATTGCATGAATTCATGTTGCTTGCACAAAATTCTGATCCTTTCATCAGTATGTTGCAAAAAGAATATGGACTCATCTAACCAAAGAAGGTTTCTCCCTCTCTTCTACCATCCAGTTTTGTTGCTTCTGTGTCCGATAGAGATACAATTTCTTGTTTATTGTGGACAATATTGACATATGACATGGTCTTCAGCTGTTGTAGCCCATTTGAGACATAATCCGGTAAGAGGTGTATTCTGAGATGACATTCTACACACTAATGTTGAATGTGATTTGTCCGGGTGTGGCCTGTCTGTTTGCTTGTGTGGTTTTTGGTATTCTTCTTTGCCCCCTCTGATCCACAAGCTGTTGTCATCTACTGGATCACCTATCACTGGTAATTTTTTTTTCATTATTGGTAAACCCTTTAAATACTTGCGAATGAAGAACTCACGGCGACAAATGCTAAAATTGACACATCTAACTTCAACTTCCTTGGCACATTCAGAGACACTAAGGTCACACGTTTTGCTCATTCAATCGCTCAATTAAACATCAACTGATAGGCTCATCTTTCTGATTTATGCCACACACCACAATCACGAGATGTATGTCATGTTGAAATGTAGAATTTGTGTGAAGGCAGGTGTTTGCCTAATAAATTGGCAACTCTGTATGTGGGTTTAAACTTAATAAATACAACACATTTATTTTATATCCTTTATATTTAGAAAAAGGTATGTAAAAATGTGTGTTAGCTAGATTCCTCAGTCCATCCATCTTATGCGTGATCTGATACTGGAAACTGGAGTTGGCATCTAACGCTCCCTTGTTTTTGACTATACTTTTGTTTGTCCTCTGGAGTATCATTTGCTTCAACTGCTAATCATCCTGTTAGATATTTTGGGGGTATGTTTACCAGCCAGTTTCCATCTTGGCCAAATATCCACATGGTTTGAAAAAAATAGGAAGATGACTGTGATATACAGTCCAGTATTTTCAATTAATTGTGGTAAGGTAAATTGTTCGTAATTTTGATTTTCAGAATACTTGCCTGCATAATGTGCCCACGAATGTTGGTAGTTAACCAGCGTAAAGTGGATAGTCTCTAATAAAAACATGCTATAGTTGTTAATGAGTAGTTCAATAAAACATATTTATGCCTCTTCATACTATGACCATTACTTTGATGTTCAGTTTGATTTTCTTTGGTGTGGAGCTTCTATGCTCTCACATTTTTTCCCTAGAGAAACCACACAATGTCAGATAGAGTAGAAATCTGCCAAATGGCAGCCCCTCTGGGTTGCAGCAGTGCCTTGAATTCCCACAAGGCAGCATGGGACATGGAGTTCTTCATCTCAGCCCTGTTGGGTTTCATGGGTGCCACCAGGGAGTGCTACAGGGGCTGGGGAGCCCTGTTTCATGGGGTTTCTGTCTCACTCAGAAATTCTTTTGTATCACATATGCAGAAGGCCAAAAGTACTCCCGGGTGGGAGATAAAAGAGGCTGCTTGCCCCACATGGATGATCCAGAGTTGGAAGGAAGAAGGATGAACTTGCTGGAGGAGGAGTAGAGGTGAAATGGTGCTTGTGTTTACTTGTACTTGTAGCAGTGGTGGGAAACACTTGGGGAAGAGTTTCCCACAATAAAAGACTCTTTGGCCTTTTACCTCGTGACCGTGTCTGTTTGCCTTGGATGTTTGGGGAGCTGGAGTGCCCATTGGTGTCTACAATATATGTATTTATATATGGACTTAGTGTAGGGCTGCATAAGCATACATCTGCTAAGGAAAAAAAGGTTTAAAGATTTTTTCCAATCTGAAATGGAAAGAAGGTTAAAACAAAAAGTTTTGGCTGTATAGCCTTCATCAGGTGCCCTAAGAGACAGAGTTTCAAAGAAACAAAAAACATACTTGAAACTGGCAAATAAAAAGAAAAGGTTAAAATGAGCAAATGAACACAGCTATGGAGCAGAAGATGAATGGAGAAGCATATTATGGTCAGCATCCTAAAGTTGCCTTTTCTCTGTTGTAGATGACACTGGTATCTGGCACGTATTTAAGGAAGAAGGTAAGGTGTTTGTTTCTCAAACTATGGGCTCTGATGTTCTTATCCTCTTATGTAGTTGCCATTCTGAATCTTCCCCTTCTTTTTCTATCCTGGCTAGGTCCAGTTTGCTCTTTTCCCTCAAGACAGTAATAGACACCTTTATGTGAAATCTTCAGTGTCTTGGCAATCTGATCCAATGAAATAACCTACACTGTGCAAAATGAAACAAAAAAAAAAACCAAAACAATAGACTGACATGTTTCTTGAGAAAGTTGATTCATTTTGACCATTTTTAACCCCCGAGCTGAATTTTAGGAATGCCAGTACCTTGTAATCCAAGTGAACAGAATAAGAGTTTAGAAAGGTATCTCTAATAACCAATTAGCATTTATACATGACAAATTAAGGGGGTGCTAAAGTAGTTGACCATTAGGACACTAAAGCAATGGCTGCTGCGGTCATAATAAATTCAAAGTCAGTCATTCCAAGCAATAATAGCCACGTGAAACATTAGTAATGTCTTGGCTATGTTTTTAAATTAGTTTAACAGTATTTTGATAAAAAAAAACTATCAATTTCTATTACAGTAATCCCTCCTCGATCGTTCCAGAACCCCCCGCGATAGGTGAAAATCCGCGAAGTAGAAACCATATGTTTGTATGGTTATTTTTATATATTTTAAGCCCTTATAAACTCTCCCACTCAGTTAACATTATTAGAGTCCTCTAGACATGAAATAACACCCTTTAGTCAAAAGTTTAAACTGTGCCCCATGACAAGACAGAGATGACAGTTCTTTCTCACAATTAAAAGAATGCAAACATATCTTCTCTTCAAAGGAATGCATTTCAGGTGCAGAGAATGTCAGAGAGAGAGAGCGGGAGAGAAAAGCAAACAATCAAAAAATCAATACGTACTTTTTGTCTTTTAAGTATGCCAAAGCACCGCGATAAAGCGGCCGGCCGCTGACCTATTTACTGGGATTTTCATGCACAAACATCTCTGGGGTTTACAGAGAATGGTCAGAAAAAGGAAAAATATCCAGTGATTGGCAGTTCTCTGGATAAAAATGCCTTGTTGATGCCAGAGGTCAAAGGAGAATGGCCAGACTGGTTTAAGCTGATAGAAAGGTAACAGTAATATAACCACTTGTTATACCTGAGGTATGCAAAAGAGCACCTCTAAACATGCAACATGTCGAAGCTTGAAGCAATTGCTCCACAGCAGCAGGAGGCCACAATATGTGCCAATCCTGTCAGCTAACAACAGGCAACTGAGGCTACAATTTGCACGTGCTCACCAAAATTGGAAAATAGAAGATTGGAAAAGTGTTGCCTGGTCTGATGAGTCTCGATTTCTGCTGCAAGATTCGGATGGTAAGTTCAGAATTTTGCTTTAACAATTTGTAAGCATGGATACATCCTGCCTTGTATCAATGGTTCAGCCTGGTGATGGTGGTATAATGGTGTGGGGGATACTTTCTTGGCACACTATGGGCTCCTTAGTACCAACTGAGTGTTGTTTAAATGTCAAAGCCTGTCTGAGTATTGTTGCTGACCATGCCCATCCCTTTGTGACCGCAGTGTACCCGTCTTCTGATGGCTACTTCCAGAAGAATAATGTGCTATGTCATAGAACTCAAATCATCTTTAACTAGTTTCTTGAACATGACAATGAGTTCACTGTACTGAAATGGCCTCCACAGTCACCAGATCTCAATCCAATGAAGCACCTTTGGGATGTGGTGCAACTGGAGATTAGCATCATGGATGTGCAGCTGACAGCAACTATGTGATGCTATCATGCCAATATGGACCAAGATCCCTGAGGAAAGTTTCCAGCCCCTTGCTGAATCTATGCATGAAGAATTATGGCAGTTCTGAAGGCAAAAGGGGGTCCAACCCGATACTAGCAAGGTGTACCTAATAAAGTGGTCAGTTAGTGTATATTTAGAATAGTTAACAACACTATATGTGGCATGATGGTGCAGTGGTAGCACTGCTAACCACCCCCAGTAAAGATACCACGTTTCACGTTCTGGTTCTCCCTACATGGAGTTTGCAGGTTCTCCCAATGTCTGCATGGATTTCATCGGGGTGTTCTGATTTCCTCCCACTGTCCAAAGGCATGCTATTAGGTGAACTGGCGACACTAGTGTGTGTTTGACGTGTGTGTGTGTGTGTGTTCACCCTGCAATGCACTGGCGTCCTATCCAGGGTTTGTTCCTGCCTTGTGTTCTATACTGGGATAGGCTCCAACACCTCATTTAACCGTGGTCTGGATTAAGTGGGTTAGGACATGACATGACATGACCTATCAACACTACACGAGTGATTTCAAAAATCCAAAATTGTTAATTGCTATAAAAACATCTCTTACATTCAAAAAAAAATTACTCTCCTACATATTTTCTAAAAATCTGACATATTTACACTTTCACTTTTGAAACTATTTCTTATTGATTAAGATGCATTTATTTTTTATTTTTTTAATGTATGGAATCATAATAACATTTTTTGATTATTCCACTGTTATCTTTTGAACTTAGCAATTCAAACAGATAACATTGCCAGGGTCCTTTAAGAAATCAGAGCTGTTACCTTCTCTCCTCGGCTTGCATTGTTCCTTGTTAGTTCTCATGTCTCACTTGCTCCTGCAGAATCATTTAACTGGGAGGTTAAAATTATCACTGCAGTTCTTAAGTACTATATTAGTATTCTATAAATTTATCTGTTCCTATATGTGTTATCCTGACAGTTATGCACAAGGAAAAACAAAATGTGGTATAGAATACAAGCCGTAATTATGAATAGTATTCAACATTCATATTAAAAGGCCTGAAATGAGGAAGATTAATACAAAAAGGGAGAAAATGTAAAAAAATGGATAAAGCTAAGCATTGTATAGCATGGAAATTAAATTTTATAGAGTACAAAATGTATTACTATCAATTCTAAAACAAATATTACATCAATGTATTTTAATATTAAATGACAGCCTAGCAGAATGGAGGCCAATGCTGTGGCCTCACATCTCCAGGACAGTGCATTCAGCTCTCTACCTGCTCACTGCCTATGATATCTGCATATGTTCCCCAGGTCCAGGTTGGTTTTTCATGATCGCTGGCAGAGAATAAGTGTGGGTGAGTGCATGTGTGCCCTGCAGTGGACTGAAGTCTACATGACCATCATCATCAACTCCTACCATGAGAACCCTAAATACAGAGAGGACTGTTTCATTTATGTTAGGTAGAATGCTCAGCACCTCATGGCCTGGAACCCCTGCAGATTTTATTTTTTCTCTCCAGTCGTCTGGAGTTTTTTTTTTTTTTTTTTTTTCTGTCCTCCCTGGCCATCGGACCTTACTCTTATTCTATGTTAATTAGTGTTGTCTTATTAATAATTACTTACATTTATATAGCGCTTTTCAAGGCACTCAAAGCGCTTTACATACAAGGGGGGGGATCTCCTCAACCACCACCAGTGTGCAGCATCCACCTGGATGATGCGACGGCAGCCATAGTGCGCCAGAACGCCCACCACACACCAGCTTACTGGTGGAGAGGAGACAGAGTGATGAAGCCAATCAGTGTATGGGGATGATTAGGAGGCCCTGACGGTCAGAGGCCAATGGGCAAATCTGGCCAGGATGCCGGGGTAACACCCCTACTCTTTTCGAAAGACATCCTGGGATTTTTAAAGACCACAGAGAGTCAGGACCTCGGTTTAACGTCTCATCCGAAAGACGGTGCTTTTTTACAGTATAGCGTCCCCATCACTATACTGGGGCATTAGGACCCACACAGACCACAGGGTGAGCACCCCCTGCTGGCCTCACTAACACCTCTTCCAGCAGCAACCTAGTTTTTCCCCAGAAGGTCTCCCATTCAGGTACTGACCAGGCTCAACCCTGCTTAGCTTCAGTGGGCAACCAGTCTTGGGCTACAGGGTGATATGGCTGCTGGCATATCTTATTATCTTATTCTTACTTTGTCTTTTATTTCTCTTTTCTTCATCATGTAAAGCACTTTGAGCTACATTATTTGTATGAAAATGTGCTATATAAATAAATGTTGTTGTTATTGTCCCATCCAAGGTGGGTTATTTCCCGACATCCAGTTCCGGCTGTTCCAGACACTGATTGGAATTAAGCAGGTTTGAGAAAGTACAGCGTGTATGTGAAATTTAGAAAATTAATGGATGCATACTTGTTTTTTATTGTTTTTATTTGGCTTGCTGACATATAATGAACATACTGTAAATTAATATTTATCTTTCAGACTGTTTTGGTTTTGTTTTAGTAAGCGTATGACCAAAGTAGGAGTTTATAGAATTTTGTCTGATACCAACTGTGTTCATTGGTCTTCCGTCTCTCAAATGCTCCGTTCATGCACACATGTGATGCCTATTTAGAGCTACTAACATTTCACCCTGTACTCAGCAAATATGGCAGGTCTAAATTTAATATTGTGCACTCACTGCCTGACTTGTAAATTTAGTCTTCACTACTTTCCTTCTAATTCTGTCTGTGTGGATTAAAACTAAATTAAAAGGCCATACATCTGAATGTCAAAACCCTGTCAATGCACTGTGATTGATGGTGATAGCTGAAAAGTAAGCAACATTTCTGAAAAGGTCTTTAAACCATCAGTCACTGCATTTTCACTTTTGTGGGATAATTCCTGGAACTTTAAACATGAGGACAGGAACTGTAGCAGCAATGTTCTGAAGGTCTCCTCCATTGTGTGGTCTTGCTTCTAATGCTTGTGCCAAGGAGCACATCAGGCAAACAAAACCTATAAGGCATAAAAATAATTTATTTGTCAAATGCTAAACCTCAAATTCATTCCAAGAAAGCTTTAGGACACCTGTTATGAAAAAGTAAATCTGTATGGTATGTTTACTATTGAATCGCCTCTCTGCTACAAGAGTCTGAGTTTGAGACTTGGCTGGTTCACTGTGTGGGGTTCAGACACTCAAATTGCATCTTTGTGACTTGTTCTCCTGGTACTCTAATGTTAATATTCTGTTATTTAAGTAGAAATTCAAATGATATAACTATTAAACCAGGGGTTCTCAATGTCGGTCCTGGGGACCCCCTGTGGCTTCAGGTTTTTGTTCCGACCAGCTTCTGTTTTTAATTGGAATCCTGGGCTAATTAAGTGAACTGTTATTTCCCAGATTCTGTGTTTTGGGAACAATATAGAAATTAGAAAACTAAGTTTGGTAAAATAAAAAAAATATTAAAATGTACTAAGCATTGTAATAAAAGAGACAAACGCTCATAAAGATTTTGGGTTTTTAGCCCCTTTACTGTAACACAAAAATAGGGTCAATAGTTTCCACAACTCAAAGACACAGAAGGATAGGTAGATGGATAATTTATTGGGTCGGACCGGAAATTAAACTATTGGATGCTGGGAAAACCGTGGTGCTGGATGGGTGGCTGACATCATTAAATGGAGACAAGAGGGAAGAGAGAAACCCAGAAGTGCTGTGGCTCTTTGGATCATCCGGGCGGTATTACTGCGACGGTGCCTCGTTCTTTCTGAGGAAATAAGAAGAGAGAGGTTAGTACGCTGCCGTTGTCCCCTGGCACGTCTTGTCGTGGTGAGTGTCAGGTCCTTAAACTGCTCCCCATGTGCTCATGCGTGACATGACCCCCCCCCTTCAGCCCAGACCCATCGGGTTGGGCAGCCCGAACCGAGAGGTCATGAACCCGTGAGAGTGCATTAGCGTTGGCTTGGAGGTTATCTCGACGATAAGTGACGGTGAACTTATACGGCTGCAGGTCCAAAAACCACCATGGTATCTCGAGGATTCGAATCCCTATGAAGGGCCATCCACTGGAGAGTGGCATGGTCCCTCACCAGGGTGAACTCCCGGCCCAGCAGGTAGTACCGCAGGTGAGTTACCGCCCACTTGATGGCCAAGGCTTCCCGTTCCACCGCTGCATACCTTGTCTCCTGGTCCAACAGTTTCTGGTTCAGGTAAATTATGGGGTGTTCGACACCATCGACGCTTTGGCTCAGCACGGCACCAAGACCTTTGTCCGAAGCATCGGTCTGGAGGAGAAAGGGAAGTGAAAAATTTGGTGTTCTCAAAACAGGTGCCATTGTGAGGGCCATTTTTAAGTCACTGAATGCCTGTTCCGTCAATTCGTTCCATACCACATGTAAAGGGGCCCTTTTCTTTGTCAAATCTGTCAAGGGGGCAGCCCTCTCAGAGAACCAAGGTACAAACCGGCAGTAGTAGCTCGCTAACCCTAAGAAGGCTTGCACCTGTTTTTTGACTATTGGACGGGGCCATTCCAGGATGTCATTTATTTTGGAGCACTGTGGTTTCACCAGCCCTCCTACTACCAGGTAGCCCAAACATTTGGCTTCGTTCAATCTGAAGAAGCACTTCCGGGGTTTGATGCGCAGCCTGGCTTTCGCTAGTGTCAGGAGGACAGTGTAAACCTGCAACACATGTTCCTCCCATGTACCGGAAAAGATGACCACGTCATCGAGGTAAGCGGCAGAATAGGACTGGTGGGGACGTAGCACTCTGACTACCAGACATTGGAAAGTTGCTGGTGCCCCGTGCAGCTCAAATGGAAGTACCTTGTACTGCCAGTGCCCACTAGGGGTGCCAAATTCCATTTTCTCTCTAGCGGATGCTGTTAAGCGAATTTGTCAGTAACCCTTCGTCATGTCAAGAGCAGTCAAATAATGGGCCGTTCCCAACCTCTCGAGGAGCTCGTTGACTCGGGGCATGGGATAGGCATCAAATTTTGAACCCTGATTAAGACGTCTGAAGTCGTTATAGAATCTCCATGAGCCATCTGGCTTAGACACGAGGATGATAAGACTGGACCAGGGGCTGTGGCTTTCCTCAATAATGCCCATGTCCAACATCCGTTGAACCTCTAGCTCTACCTCAGCACATTTCGCTTCCGGGAGGTGATAGGCTCATTCGTGCTGAATCAGCGAGGTCCGACCAGGTGCTTCACTGACCACCTCCGGGACAGACAGGATCACACTTTTGAGCTCCCGTCGCTGGTGGGAAGTCAAATTGTGGCTGAGGTTAAGTGTGAGTTTTTCGGAGAAAAAGGACAGAGTAGGGCCTGAAAGAGGACGTTTGTCCCTAGCTTTCCACAGCTTCAATAAGTTAATATGACACACCTTCTCGCTCGGTCAACGGTTTGGTTGGCTTACCAAATAGTCAACGAACCCCTTTCTCTCTTTAACCTCATATAGATCCTGCCAATGGGCCAGTAGTTTCGAGTGAGAGGTGGGCACAAGCACCAGTACACGATCTCCCGGCTGAAATTCACACAGGGAGGAGTTTTCGTTTGTAATTCTGGGCCTGCGCTGCTTGAGTCTGAGACATTGTTCTTTAAGCAGAGGCCGAATTTTATCTAATCTATTGCGTAACTGTGCGATATATTCTAAGATGTTAGTGGAGGGAAGTGCCTTCCCTTCCCACCCTTCTTTTAGCACGTCCAAAATGCCCCGGGGTTGGTGTCCATACAGAAGCTCAAAAGGGGAAAACCTCATGGAGGCTTGTGGCATTTCCCGGTAAGGGAAAAGGACTAGGGGTAAAAGTTGGTCCCAGTTCTTACTGTCCACGCTGACTAACTTTCAGAGCATCTGTTTAAGTGTCTGGTTAAATCTTTCCACCAGTCCATCTGTCTGTGGGTAATAGACGGACTTTTGAGATGCTTAATACAGAGTAATTTGGCAACCTCCCTGAACGTATCCGAAGTAAAGGGCGTACCTTGGTCCATAAGGACTTCTTTAGGTATGCCCACTTGGGGAAAAAAGCCCTACTAATTCCCATGCGATATTCTTTGTATTAGCAGCTCGCAGGGGAACCGCTTTTGGATAACGAGTTGCATAATCTACCATGATGATCCTCTCAAAGGGAACATCTATAAGAGGAATCGGGACTAGAGGAGCTCGGTTCTTCCTGGGTATCTGGCGTAGCTGAAAGACTGGGCAAGACTGACAGAAATGCTGGACCTCCTCATTGATCCCAGGCCAATAGAATTAGAGCTTTACTCTCTCCAATGTTTTCTTGGCCCTGAGATGGGCGCCTAAGAGGTGGGCATGAGCTAGTTCACAAACCTCCCGCCAGTAGGTCTGTGAAACTATTAGCAACTTCCGTACCTCACCTTCGTGTTCTGCAACTCGATTTTCCAAAACAAAGTAGGGTCCTGGTAGTGTGGAATCTAGTGACGATATGTCGTCCGCAGACACAATGGCATTCCGGGCAAACTTCAGGGATCATCATTCCACTGTTCTCTTTTAAATGACGCCAGCGTAGGCCAAAACTGATAGTCTATGCTGGTGAGTGGATCAGGTGTCCGATCCGGAGCAGTGCTCACCTGCCCCGGAACCCCACCCCGTTGTACTTCAAGGTCGTGGTTTGTCACCAAAGAGAGCTCCCCTGGGCCGTCCACATCATCATTAGTTGCTGAGGAGCACGGCATGGGAGCAGCTGGGAGGGCCCCCTGACCCTCCATAATCAGACCCAACTTAGGTATAGGAGTGGTGACAGCTCTACCGCGTTTACTTTCCAACCATTCTTGTCCCTATATAACTGGATAGGGGGGTTTGGGCAGCACAGCCAACAACAGTTGTTTAGGACTCCCCTCCCAGGTTATAAAACACTTTGTGGACCTGTATGATCTGGTCTCTCCATGTACACAAGTTACGTATGTTCGTTGAGCAAGCCACTGTCGCAGTAGAACATAACGGTGAGCAACAATGGTAATGTTGCTCCCGGAGTCAAACAATGCCACAACCAAATGTGCCCATTTAATAACATCACTCCCGTATTTGTGACTGCCAGAGGGTTCAACAGAGCACAATACCTCTCTCCCCTTGCGTAGCTGCAGTCCATCGGCACAACGTTGAGGGGACAGGTGGGAAGGATATGCCCCAGTTTCTTGGTTTAGCCGGAGCCTCCGCAACGCAACGGGTGGGTTCAGGGGTGGTGACACGTCCCTGTTGGATCCCATGAGCAGGCTTCTCAGACCCCCCAAGTTGGTTCACTGCCAGTTGCCGCTCCAGAACCTCCAGAAGACCATTCATGTCTTTAAACAGGTGTCTCCGGACCTGCTAGATGAGGTAGCCCAGCATAGTGTGGACCAACCCCTCGCAGGCCTCCTGCTCAACAACCTGGCGGGCCTGGTTGATATCTGGCCGTAGCCAGTGCCCAAGCTTGCCCCAGAACTCGAATGCCTGGGCTCTAGCCGGGAGATCGGGGTTGAATTTCCACTGCCGCCATACCCTCGCCTGCTGGCCAGAGATTACGCCGTAACGTTTGTAAAGTTCGGCCCTCAGGAGGTCATATCGGGCGGCTTCCTCCTTGGGAAGATCATGATAGGCCCGCTGCGCTGGGCCCTTCAGGTACGGAACCAAGATGGATGCCCACTCCGTTCGAGGCCATTGATTACGAGTTGCCGTCCTCTCAGAGATGGTCAGATATGACTTGAGATCGTCTGCTTCTGTGAGAGGGACAATCGGAGGTGGTGGTGTCCATGTGGGCTCCAGCTTTACCGCTTCTGCTGCCGCCAACCGCCTCTTAGTTTCGGCGAGCTCTGTCTTGGTGACGGCCTGATCCATCTTGACCGCCTGGAGCTCTTGCGCTAAAGTAGTAAGGACTATGTTCAAGTCCTGCCCTTCCGACATCTTCGGGCTTTATCCTGCCGACTACCTCAACTGTAATAAAAGAGACAAACGCTCATAAAGATTTGGGGTTTTTAGCCCCATATACTGTAACACAAAAATAGGGTCAATAGTTTTCACAACTCAAAGACACAGAAGGATAGGTAGACAGACAATTTATGGGGTCGGACCGGAAATTAAACTGTGGGATGCTGGGAAACCATGGTGCTGGATGGGTGGCTGACATCATCAAACGGGGACCAGAGGGAAGAAAGGAACCTAGAACTGCTGTAGCTCTTTGGATCGTCCGGCAGTATCACAGCGGCGGTGCCTCGTTCTTTTTAAGGAAATAAGAAGAGAGAGTTTAGTACGCTGCTGTTGTCCCCTGGCACGACTTGTTGCGGTGCGTGTCAGGTCCTTAAACTGTTCCCCATGCACTTGTGCGTGACAGCAGTTATACAGGAATAATGTATTTTTTTCTTTTTAACAATATTTTCATCTTGATGTTCTTTCTGGTTTTCTGGGTGTTCTAATAGTTTAATTAATTCGTTGTTTTCTAATTAGTGGGCCTAACGCTAAAGTGGTTTCAGTCTTTCATGATTCAGTGTCGTTTGCCTGGGTGCCTGCTCTGCTCGTTGATAATTGTCATTATTGAGATACAATGAAGACAGCAAACTGCACAGAAAAAGGGCAAAATATAATGAAATCAACAAAAGGAAGTTAAGCATTTAAATCTATAGCAAAAGCAGAAATATTTCTAAATCTTTTACAAATGTAAAAATCATGCCCCTGTGCTTCCTTAATGTAGAATAAGAGAAGAGAACAAAAAAATGCCAGCTAATTAATTGAGATCAGTGTTATCAGTTGTCACTGATTATGAATCTGGTTGGAACAAAAACCTGAAGCCTCAGTGGACCCCCCAGGGCTGACTTTGAGAACCCCTGTAATTAAACAACCCCAATAACTCTAACATGCTCTGTATGCCCCCTTTTGTATGATAGTGTTAACATAATGTGTTGTACTCCATTAACCTTCCAGCAAAAGGAGTGTGTTGATCTAGAGTTGATCAAGGAAGGCGACACATAATAATAAAAAAGATTCTTCATAACTGTGCCCCCCTTCCTTTATTTGCGCAGCCCACCCTACCTTAGTGACCTTTCTGGCTAGTAAAGCTCTAAATAAGCTTGTAATGTAAAATGCACTTCCTCGTCCTTATCCTTGATCCACAGAAAATGAATTCCCACTGATTTAGCTATAGTTCTGCACTATGCTATATAAATATGATATACCTCATATCAGAAAGGAGGCCTCCATCCAACTGAACTGTTTTTGTTTTCTCTTACAGAATCCCTGGGAGCTGAAAATCTATGACAGTCCCACTGGGCACAAGGCAGGAACTAAATCATGGTGGGACATCAGCTCATCACAGGCCACCAATGCCCATATCTGACCCCACTACCACCATTTGACAGCTGTAACCTTTGCATGACAAAAACATGTGAGAGTTTGAACATTTCTCTTATGGATGTAATTCATTTGAGTTTGTGACTGTCTTTCTCATTTTCAAACAGTTGTTTTCTGATTGTTTATATTTTTTATCATTTTGAGCTTTGGCATGTTTTTATGGGTGCTGTCATTTTCTAATGTTTTACATTTGCTATGCCTGTTACTAGTCATGTGTGACAAACAGGTGGCACGAAGACCTACCTACAGTATATAAGATACTAACCCATAGCTACTAGCATCCAAGCTTTCGGGTCTACGATTAAAACAAATGTTACCTGTGGATTTAATTAGGGGCAATTTATATATGACACACTGTTGTCTAATTTTTATTCTGAAAAAATTACCAAATTAAAGTTGTGTTTACACATACAATGTTTCATGTGATTTAACGTAATCGTGTAACCAACAGCACAAAGATCCATGGATGAGAAATGGGAAGTGATGTCAAGAGGGATTGAGAAGGGATAAGGCAAAAATTCCCAGCAGGAAGACTGTCTGGTTAGAACAGGAGCTGAACTGTCACCACAGTATTGTTATTAAGGTAATCTTCTTTGTCTCACTTTTATTAAGTGCACCAGGCTTCTTAATTAGTTGCAATATAGTATGTGCTATTTTAAAGGGAC
The DNA here is from genome assembly GCA_026402145.1 of Polypterus bichir lapradei. NCBI lineage: Eukaryota > Metazoa > Chordata > Cladistia > Polypteriformes > Polypteridae > Polypterus > Polypterus bichir. The sequence continues at coordinate 32,329,825 of JANRMT010062819.1, forward strand.
AGTCAGGATCTACAGACATTAGGGACCAGTTTAGAATATCTTTTCTGTTTTTCGTTATCTGTATATTCATTTTTATTTGTATTTCAACTTATTTTCTTTGTGTTATTAATGATGCCATTCATATTATTCTTGAACTCATTTATAGCTGTGATGAGCTGCTGCACATGCTCTAATGCGAAACATTGCATTTGACATTTTATTTAAGGATATGGAGCTCTGAATACTCCCTGTTTGAACTTTGAATTAATTTAAGGTAAAAACTTGCTTTTGCCAAATAATTAATCATTGAAAGCTTAAGACTTTCAGATTACCAACCCCAGCCTTTCCTACAACTTTGATTCTTTGTAAACGGCATGTAGAAGTTCACACAAATGATCACCTTGTGCCAGTCATTTTATACAATTTTATTCAGCTTGCCCTCTCTGTTTGTCAGGATCAAAAGTTGCAATTAATTTTTTTCCGCACTTTTACCAAATTGATTTCCTTCAAACTTTACATGCATGTTGATCTCTAGTGAAAATGCAATATTTCATCAGTTTTGACCTGGGATCTGTACGTTAATTACCCAAATTTAAATTTCTCCCTTCCTTATACTTTTAGCGATTACACATACAGTACAGGCCAAAAGTTTGGACACACCTCCTCATTCAATGTGTTTTCTTTATTTTCATGACCATTTACAGCACTCCATCACTCTCCTTCTTAGTCAAATAGCCCTTACACAGCCTGGAGGTGTGTTTGGGGTCATTGTCCTGTTGAAAAATAAATGATCGTCCAACTAACCTGACTTCTGCACAACACAACTGCTGGTCCCAAACCCATTGATAAAGCAAGAAATTCCACTAAATAACCCTGATAAGGCACACCTGTGAAGTGAAAACCATTTCAGGTGACTACCTGTTGAAGCTCATCGAGAGAATGCCAAGAGTGTGCAAAGCAGTAATCAGAGCAAAGGGTGGCTATTTTGAAGAAACTAGAATATAAAACATGTTTTCAGTTATTTCACCCTTTTTTGTTAAGTACATAACTCCACATGTGTTCATTTATAGTTTTGAAGCCTTCAGTCATGAAAATAAAGAAAACACATTGAATGAGGAGGTGTGTCCAAACTTTTGGCCTGTACTGTATATATATACCGGGTAGTGCTTTTAGCTGACACAGATATATATATGAAAAATTAGCAGAGTCGATCAAGTGGTTAACATGTTGGACTTTCGATCAAACTGTCAGTGATTCAAGACCAATGTAGATAAATTAATTTAAAAAAAATAATAATTTTGATTAATTGATATTGAAGTATTGTCAGTGTCCAATATTTCAGATTCAACAACAAAACTCTTTCGCAATGTTAGCTAGTACATCTTTAGGAAGATAAAGTTGTTTGTGATTTATGATTTTGATTTACATATTAGGACTGGTTATTTTGGTACTTTTGATCTCATGGTTTTGACCTTGCAAGTTATTTTGACTACACTTTTTCTCTTTTCGTCTCCTGGTGTGTTTTAAAACATTCTACATTTTGTTAACTGTGCCAGAACTGTCCATGATGTGACTGTGCAGAATAAAGGAGAGACAGCAGCTGCTCAGCTAGCATTGGCGTTGACAGAGGCATCTCAGAACACAAAACCTGTCACTAAGGATGGGCTATGGCAGCCAACACCACACATCTGTTTTACTCAATCGGCAAAAATAAGAAGTGGGCACAAGACCTTAAGCACTGGACACTGGAGGGATCTTCATCCTGCCTGAGACACGCTGAAAGGAAGGCTAACATATGGGGGAAAATTCCACTAATTTATTCATTTATACTGCCGGGTTGCAGTAAAGCAGGCCGCTGGTGGTGTAATGTGGTGAGGTGTGTTTTTGCCCAACATATTGGGCTCTTGTAGCAATGTCTAAATGTCACAGAATATCTGAAAATTGTCACCATATTATGTTAGGAGTACCCCTTCATTGCAGCAGCATGCATATCATTGAAAGATGTTTACGGCAGAATAATGCCCCGTGTCACAAGGCTAGCAAAGTCTTTTTGGAACATTAGAGTGAATTTATCTTAATGCAAAGTCATCTCCAGTTGGCACATCTCTGACCAAACAAATCTGAATGCTGAGTGGACAGCCACCAGAAGCTGATTTGCAACACCTGCGAGCTGAGCTGGAGTCATTATGGGCCCCATTTTGTTGAACCCTGGTTCGCTAGACTCAACGGGTGACTAACTCCTTATTAAGAGTACATATAAATATACTGCACATGTTGTTGGACATAAGAGACACAGCAGTCCTTGCATGACTGAAATTCCAGCCTTCATTGCTAAAATAATAATAATCAAATGGGAATAATAGGAAAATAAAAGAGTACAACAATGAAAACAGTAGTAAAGCCGTGACAACTGTGAACGCGAAGTCGTCCTCCAGTTTTTCATTATCTTGTATGACGACCTATTTTAGCCATCTTGACACCTCTGGAGCCAATGATCCTCTGAATCTGCAGCTGTAGGATGGCATCCCATTCATGCACAAAATCCTAATGAAGTAGCTGACCTTTGGTAGGCAGAGTGCTGTGTCTCCGGATGTTGTGATCCAGGGCATCACAATGTCTGCGGGGTTAAGGTCAGTAATTAAGGATACAATAAATCCACCCTTATTCTTCTAAAGTCTCTTTCAGCAATACAGGTTCACGTAAGCTAGGGTTTAGCTGATAAAATTCTCGTTATTTGCAAGCATTGAATAAATGAACCCCTTTCAATCATTCCTTCTAGGTAATTAATGAAATAATAATAAATTATGTTTTGAATAGTTTACAAAACATGACATTTGGCGCACTTCTGAGCAACTACAATAGTGAAGCAAACCCCCGTGCACGAGAAAGAGATGTGTGATCGCCGCAGACTTTTGCGAATCTTTTCCCAGCCAGCCTTCTTATCTGGTTTGTCTTCAGCAGACTGTCAGCACAGGCAGGTCGAGATTGGCATCTAATTAGGAAATTAGTTGTAACAAAAACCTGGAGGCTCATGGAGGCCCCAAGGCTGAATTTGTAAGGTTCTCCAGTATTAATTAATGTTTTCTATCCGCTCGAACAATTTCAGTTACTATAGTGCCGAACGGAATCACAAGGCGCTTTAAAACGCAGAACAGAGTAAAACACCGCGTTTGCTTATTAAAGTGCTTCGCTGTGATTTATACCGATCGATTGATCTAAATCGGTTTCTTCTGGTGAAAATGCCTGCTTTTTTAACGGCTCATATTGTTAAGGTTTAAAAATCTGAACGTGGACATCGGTTAAACGTCGCTTAGAGCTCCATATAGAGCTTGCGTACACCACGCTTCCTCAAGTTTCAGGTCTTTACCTGAAAACATCTGTCAGAGTGGCCTTGTCCATGTTAATACTGACGTAATATTGAATCTAAGATTTGACACCCAGTAGTCATTAAAGTCTTCTGAATAATCTTGCACTAGAGCTTAAAATCATTGTACAAAAGAAACGTGCTTAAGTAAATCGGGCAAAAACGATCATTCAAGCCATAAACAGTTATCATTGCCATCAAGTCGCTCTCCTCATAGCTTCTTTTCCCGTAACGTCTGGAGATAGCGGTGTAATTGTGGGTTACCGAGTACGGCGCTCACTCTGTGGCGACCTGTAGAGGTGGGCGGGGAACTCGGGGGGAGCGCATGCGTCGGAGAGCAGCTTTAGCGTCAGCGACAGAGACCGCAGCGCATGCAGATTTTTCTCTCTGTCACAGAGGAGCTGAAGGAGAGAAGGATCGGATCGGATGTAAGCCGGGAGAAAGAAGAGGACATGGGGCGTGCGGCCATGGATGAAATTGTCTAGATGTATGGCAGCTTATTGTGGACGCGAGGGAACATGGAAAAAACATCGGCACCGCGGCAGGTGTAAGCAATTGGCAGCAGCTGAAAACTGACAATCCTCGTTTGCTGCATGCAGGTCTCACGCTGAGCCTTTACGACTACCAGCTGCAGGAGCGGGAGGGGGCGGCGGAACTCGGTACCTACAAGTTAGTGACTGTACTAAAAGCCAGGACAGCGACGCTAGAGTGAGGTTTCACGTGCACTTCATCTAAAGTGATGCGAGCAGACGAGGAGATCCAGAAAGATGCTGCTGCTGTTGTCGTGATCTGCTGCTCTGGGGCTGATCGTTTCTGTCATCCCACTTAACCCCTGTCGCTTTCCACGGATGATGGATAGTGTAAATGGCACCGGTAACGAAGTCAAGCCGCAAAACCCGCAGTTGGTCGAGAAAAGGCGCCTGAACCGAGCTCCATCCCCAGCCAGACCCTTTCTGAAGGATCTACACGTCCGTTCCTCCGCCAAGCCTCCTGCCATTCCTCCCCGTTCGCCGAACCTTTCCAGCAAACAGCAACCTGCGGGAGCCTTGGCTACTCAAAGCCGGCTGTCCCGACGCAGTACCCCGGTAGCAAAAGACAAAACGATTCCCACAAAAAATGTAGCTAAGTGCTCAGTAACTAAGAAGACAGCTAAAACGACACTACATGCACCAGCGGAGTCAAAATGCGACAGCAAGTCGGGTGAGGCCGGGCAGACTGCTGTAAAAGGCAAAAAAGGAAAAAGGGGCACTACAGACAAGGTTCCGCATGGACAGATTGCCAGCGGAAGCCCCCGGATCGGCCACACAGACAGCAGCTCGGATCTGTCGGATTCCCCTTCCGAACCGCTGTCCGATGAGCAGAGACTCATTCAGGCGGCTAGCAGCGATGCAGAGTCGGGTTCAGGATCCAGCGAGCGGGACCATGCTCATTCAGCAAATTTACCTCGTATTACAGAATCCCCAACGCCGGCGCCTTCTGCCACCCAGAGGGAGGGCAGCATCGAGAAAGGGCAACTCAAAGTGGGCAAGAGCGAAGGAAGCCCCGGAGCGTATAGCAGAGGTTCAATACCAACGGAGCTACTCTGCGAGATCGAAGAGCTCCGCTCAGAAAACGACTATCTCAAGGTAATCACAAAGTTACTCTGGTTTATTGTAACGAGTGGTTTGCATGTCGATCTGTCAGCCAGTAGTTCTTGATTTGTGCGTGGCACGGTAATACTAAGCTTAAGGAACCGTCTTCACTGCGACGCTTAAGCTGTCATGGTACCTACGGGCGAAAGGGGGTATGGTGCAGATCTCTACTGTAAAATAGAAGGATCGCGACTGTTTTCGTTTGGGCTAAGCATTCAGTGAGACCCCGGACAATGTTAACTTAAAGGCAGTGCCGCAGCCACCCTCACAAAGTATCACAAAGTTTAATTTGTTTCCTCCAGCTCTTTTCATATATACATATTTAATAAACAGTGATCACATTCATAGCACACGATGAACGCCTTGTTCTGGCTCCAACCAGTTATTTTTTTCTCAAGTATTTTATGGTTGTGAGTGGATTAGCAGCCACCAGCCCTTAAGCGTTTACTTTTATTTCTTCCCATGTGTTTTAATACAGCGGATTCTTTATAATAAACATTAGCTGTGCCTCCTTATTATTACTCCGTCATTATTGTATGGATGCTCTTTGCAAATTCAGTGCTAATCTTCATGAAAGTAAACTTAAATTTAATAACGTGAAGACTGATTGATACCATCCTGCGAACAGATGACTGAATTTTGCACAAAAATAAGCCAGCACTATTAGCCATCGCAGACAGGTAACCCATAAAAGTAATGGGATACCTGAAATGTTATAAAATTACACAGTAAGGACAGATATTGAGAATTAGCATTGAAGTGCCCTTAACAGAATGGACAGTGGGCTCAAATATTGCATTGTACTGTAGGAAAAGGAATGAATGGAGGCATACGGTCAAGCCGGTTGTGCGTTTATTGAGGGAACGTAGCGTGCCTTCAGTTTGCCAACTGTAATTGATGTCTTTAAACTGACTGGATATGGGTAATTGTGCTCTGTGCTGGACTGGTGTCCTACCAGGGGTTGTATCCATTGAGACTGACGCTGTTTGGAATGGCATGCAACTCCTGACCTTTTTAATGGAATAAATTCCTAGGGAAATGGTTAGGGCTATTTTCTGTAATTTCCCAGAGAAATGCCTGCATGCCAGCAAGCCACCCTAAATAACAATCTAGTCTACTGGTTGGTGCAGAAAACCAAGCATCCTAAAATGAGTGGGTTACAGGTCAAGGAATGAGCACTGATCAGGCCTTTCAACAGTCAATGAGCAGTCTTGGCATGGAGGCAAGCTGAATGGCTTGCTTAGGCTTTCCCACAGTATAGAATTTGGGCCTGTAGCCTTCCAGGCCAGCTACTTAACCATTAGACACCATCATTTTGAAAAACAAACTCTCAAGTGTTTTCACTTTTTCAAGTGACAAGTGTGTTGCCGCTTTCTGTCGTCATTAATAATAATCTGTGAAGTGCTAACCTTCGCATACCTTGTTTTCCACTTTCCCTTTTAGATTAACAAGCTCTTCCCACCTTCGCCTCCAATTTGAATTGTGTATTGATTCTCGGAGGGCTCAGCACTCCTTATTGGGAGACAAGCGCCACATTATGCAAATACCCATTGTGAATAAAGCAGATGGCTCGCTTGTTTTGTGTCCCGGCCTCGTGTATAAGTACTGCCTTAGCCGTCTGCCATGTCGATGATTGTCCATCGCTTTAAGAGCTGTGTAAACAAGACCCCAGATGGCTTAACAAACCAGACAGTCCTGCTCCCCAAAGACACAGGATTATGTCTTCAGGTCCCTGGAGCTGTTTATTTATTCTGACACTTTGATCAATCTATTCAGTTGTTATTCAGTTTTAATATTACCTATTTGTATTGAAAGAGCTGAGCTGAACAGGACTGGTACCCAACATCAGCTAAACGTGTATTGGTAAAAATACAAAGTTCTTTAAAAGAAATGGGTGTTTAGGACGGACCGAACTCTTCTAATAGCAAAATTAAATGTTCTGAGACACATGTCATTGAAGGTCCCCTTTCAGCTGCCTGTGTGCCACACTTGCTTTCTCTGACAAACCCAGGGTTCAATGGCAGCGGCAAATTTCCTAGAGCCATGATCAGCCTTGTCAGTGACTAATTACTGCCCATTAATCTTAATTCTGTTCATCAGCTTGCTTTCAAAAGATGCCATAGTATAAATCTTTTACCTTGTATTGTGTAATCGTCTGCTTTGTGAATTACCTTGTAACGCTGCTCGCTGTAAAAATGCAGTTTATGGAAAGTAACGATATAGGCTTCAAGAATGAAAATTTATTACAAGTCTGATTGAAAGGAAAGTGGCCAAACCCACGCCCAATACCCAACACAGTTTATGCTTTTAAGTTTGTTGTATTATTACATCAAGGCAGCTTTAACGCCTATACTGCCACGGTTCCATTTTCTGTAGCTCGACTGACCTTGTTCATGGCCATTAGGGTTTCAGAATAACATTAATATAATAATAATTTGTTTCCACTTCTTCATAGTGAGTTGTTTCAACTGTTTAATTTTGCTGTTTGTGGTATGAGCTCAGATAATGTCTATCATACCATGTTTCATAACCTGCTTCTAAACAGGATGTCTCGCTTTATTTATTTGTCCATTTTCTCAGCCTAAGTAATCCATCTTCAGGGTTATGGATATCTGAAGACTATCCCAGAAGGAATTAACAATAGCCTGGATACTTTCCATCACAGGGGCACATTCATTCATATGCCCATGCTTCCTGAACCCATGTCTCCAGTTTGCCTTTCATACCACATTTTTGGGATTTGGGGTGAATGCCAGAGTACACGGAAGACAAAAAACCCTACATGGGCTCGGAGAAAACGTGCAAACTCCATACAAGGGGTAGCTAGATTGGGGTTCCACCGTGCTGCTATTTATTAATTAATTTATTTATTTATTTACTTACCAGTAATGGCGCACTACATGTTACACTTGACTTGAGCATTCCTAGTTTTCATACTCTTTCTTTGTACGTTTAGCATTCATTTGCTCAGAGGTTGATGCACTTGCTACTTCCTGAGCAGCTCTTCTTTTCTGCACCCTAGCGGCCCGCTGCTTCTCTTCTTTCGTTGACGTTTTTCACGTTAAAACTGATTAACTCAGTATTTGTATTGCAATTACTTAGTACATTTTCCTTAATTTTTCACTTAAGTTTTCAATCTGCCTCAAGAATGATTTAAGATATGAAGAGGTAGGGGAAGTGATGGCGAAGGTGGTAGGGATGAGAATGGCACTAGTATGCATGTTCCGTACGGCTGCCCTGCTGGCTGCTGCCGAGAGTTGATTCTACAATAAAACAAAAATAAAAAATGAATAACCTTGGAGGTCAATCATCACCCCGAAAGCGGATAGTAGACGTCACGTAGTATATGTGAAATTTCAGGTCAATAGGTCATACAGTTTGCATGCTACAGGTGATTTAAAATCCTGGACAGACAAACAAACAGCCACGGTAGCGTATTTATATAAGAAGATTAAATAGTTTGGGTTTTTAGCACGTGTTTGAGCAGGGATATGGAGAAGACAATTCCCAATTCATGTTTAACTTTTATTAGTTTTATTTAAGATGTTATCTGTACATCGGAGTACTTAGATTTACCTGCTCTCACCCGCTGTCCAGGAAATTGTATTTGGCTATGAACTGCCTAAATTGAAATGGCAGCACCTCAACCTTAGAATCCAATATGAACAGGCCTCAATATGACCAAACCAACATGCGGACTGGGCACAGTACACATAATAATTACCCTGTGTCTAGCTGTGAGGCAGGGAGACTATATAAACAGTTTTCTACATGCATACCTGTTATTTCTGCACACAGATTCTACACTTCTTTGAAACAGGAGCATCATACTGCTGGCTTTTTTTTCCACAATGTGGTAGGATCACACAAGTTTCCCTTGGTCGCTTTTTTAAATTTAGATCTGTCAGTTGGTCCCCCTTAGCTGTGAGAGAAGATCCAAATACTGCTTACTCCTCCTTTTAATGCTGAAAATCAAAGGTTGTAGCCTTCAAGCCCCAACGCTATGCAGAACAGTTGAGGTTGCTTATGCGCACATACAACCAGGGAATAAACGGGGACACTGCAGGGCCAATAGGACCAGGCCCATTGGACAGAAATGTTGTGAATTTGTGCTTTATGTATAATTTTCTTAACTTTTAATAATTTTTTACATACAATTCCTTGACCCTTATACATATTTATGAAAATAAAGATTTTTAATTATTTACTTATATTTGTCATTTTATTTTTTATTACGGGCTTTGCCATTTTGGGCAAGGATACACTTGAAGGTTGTTATACAGTATAACGGCACCTGGATGTTGCATTTGGCTACCTCATTGGTGCAGCAATATTAAAGCCGGCTACTCTGTACATTCCCCTCTGAGTTTGACTACTTCTAATAGTACTTAAAATGTTTCAGGTTTCAAATTGCAGTATTTGGCTAAAACATGACTGTTTCCTGACTTAAAATTTGGGTCTCTTAGGTTTCTTTCCTGGTTTTGATAACACTCACTTCTTGACTTAGGATTGATCCTTTGGCCTGTTTCTATTTTCCATGGTCTGCCGTTTTTACCTCTTATAAAATATCACATTATCAAAGACCCAGTTGAAGTAATGAGTCTCACATCCATGTTGGCTGACGAACTGGGAGGTCGACTCAAGCGAACAGTTAAAAGAGATGTACGTGAATATTTTCAATTCATTTTTTTTCTGTCTCTTGGCGTGGATGCAGCAGTAATAAAATGAAAGAGCTTTGAAGCATACCAGTACTTGCATGGCGGAAAAGTAGATCAAGTTGTTCTACACAAAGAAAATGGCATGGATGGGTAGGGTGTGGAAGGCAGACTTAGAGCCAACAAGGCAGATAAAAAGTGAATCGAATGGGTGCTCTTCCATTTTGTTTAGGGGCTGTGGACGTGACTGGTTGGTTTTGGATTGCTGAAGTAAGGCCACATTATCGTGTTTTTTTTTTGTTTTTTTTATTATTTATTGAGCCATTTTTATTTTTTACATTTGTCTAAATACTATGCATGTAAGTGTGGGTAGTTAGTGAAAACTATACAAAGTAAAACGTTGCAGCCATAATCCTTGGTTTGATAAGAAACTTGATAAGCCTAAGGTAAGAGAGGTGAAACCTGATCTAATCCATTTGTTTTCTTTGCTGGTTATTGGTTTTTTTTTTTTTTTGGAAATTGGTAAAAACTGTTAGGCTGATTTGAACACAAATTTTAAGCTGTGTGGTGGTAGTGTGAACGACTCTGCCAACAGATGATTGCTAAACATTGTGAAGTTCCATACATTAGTCCTATCGAAGGTACATGATTAGTTTAAATGGAGTCTGTCTGTGAGTCTGCTTTCTAATCCTAACCCATCATTTTCTTTGCCGTAAGCCTTCAACAAAAATGTGGTAGTTAAGGTTTAGGAAGTGCTGAATGGTACGACTGCCAAAAAACCGTTCTTTCATAGTATGTGCCCTAATGTTAGGGTTACACTCAAATTTGATGATGTTGTGGTATGTAATCACCCAGACAGGTGAATGAGGGTGGACACTTTTGTCCGCTGCCAGCGAACTTGTCACTAGTGATTGTTGTATCTGACATTGTTCATTTTCAAACAATGTGCAACAATTTGGCTCCCAGTGTGTATGTTTCTTGAGCAAGTATCACTTTAGGAAAGATACCTGAATAGAGCTCAGATGGCATGAGCCATTACTAGCTTTTTCAAGCATTTAATTGTCATAGAAGCATCTGACACATTCTGGTAGTGGTATAAGGAAGGTTCTTTGGTTTTCTCTGACAATGGTGTAATGGAGGTTTTATTACACTATGTGCATACAGTAGGCCCGAAGAAATGCTTGTGAATACAGGATTTAGCTTATGTGCTAAAGTCCTAAGAATGCAGGATTAAACACATCCGGGCCTGTTGCTTTAAGGATGCTTTCTGTCTTAAGCATCCTGCATACATCGTGTTTGTTTGAATTATAGCACAACATCGTGATAAGTTGGGTGCCATGGTGTAAAATGTAATGAGAATTGTAGTGATTTTCACTGGCATTCATTTTTTTTAGCAGTACGGTTAGAAATATGCATCATGAATCTGTGTTTTCAAATTTATGAGTCTAGATGTTTGACTCTAGTAGCACCCACCAAGTCTTAATTAGGACAGTCATTTGTCCATGATCGGCACCATCAAGGTTCATTACCAGTGACTGACCAGTCATTGTTTTGACTTGAGTGTATTTGATGTTTGAGTTGTTGAGTTATTTATGTGAAGAACACAGTGAGAACAGTTAGAAGTGGAAGTAGGACTAAGATATGCAGGCATGTACAGTTATCCCATGTAATTCACAGGGTGTCCTGCACAAATCCACAAGTGCATTATGGTCCCATGGTTTCTTTATGTTCTCAATTTATTGCACTTAAGATGCAAAAAGTTGCAAGAAATGTGAGGTAAAAGACCTCGGTGCAAGCAAATCACGTGAGTGAGGCTGGTTGTTGACCCAAACATGCATGGCATCCCCCTGACAAAGTGCTTAGTTCAGCAGTTCTTCAGTGAACTTTAACTTTTTACAAAATTGTACTTATTAGAATACATTTGTGTGCGCATTTATGGTAATAAATTAAAAAAAATATTATTTAATATTATAGATACAAAAAAAAAAATCCAACAAAACCCCAAGCACAAAATGATGAACGATAAACACGACACAGTCCAGCTTTTCAGATGCAGATGATAGCGGTGTAGTTATGAAATCCGCTAGAACAGCCTCCTAAAAGTTATGTAAAGTTTTGCCGATGTATGTGAAGATTTGTAGAAGTTGGGAGTGCTCCCAAGACGTTTTCAAATCCAGATGAAATCACACAAACAAGCGGGCACAGGACAAGAACATAAATCCAGAGGAGACTGTAATCTGATGAGTGTAATTCTAATGAAATTGTGCAGTAAAGTGTTGAAACAAAAATGATAACACAGATTACAATCCTGTTGGCTTCCTATGGCTCACTTTTAAAACTAGCATTCTCATCTTTCACCCAGCAGCCCTTGCAGCAGCTGCCACAGTTGCCCAGTGACGCAGTACTCCTGAGGTTGCTGAGATTTTCAGCCTATTTAAAACAGCATCATCTGCGGTTTTCTGCTAAAAAAGACTGCAAAATGATTTCCATTTAATTACGGATAACAAACCCGCGTGTCGGTGGACCCACAAATCGTAAATCCGTGAATTGCAAGGGCTGACCTGTCTTTGTATCCAAACCATGTTTTGGTTGGCTACTCTAAATTGGCCTCTTCTGTGTGTGTGAAGGTGCCACATGATGGAGTACCCCAGAAAACTGCCTGCCTTCTGCCCAGTGCTTCCAAGAAAGGCTGAATTGAATTCCCCAGGGATCCTGCTTTGAATTAAGTAGATCTGAGATTATTTTGGTAGGTGTACAATTAGTGAAAGTTTTATACTGTACTTTAAAATGTAATACATTTTGTGATCCATTTAGTCTAAATACGTGGACTCCACTTTGAATGTATAAGTTTGCAAACTGGGGAGTGTGACTGGCCTGTCCATTTTTTTTCCGCTATTGCACTGTCCTGGTCACCGTTCCACTATAATATGAGCACACGTGGGGCTTTGATTATAATGTTATATTGCAGTTTATTAATAACAAAGTATCTTGTAATATTGGGCTTACTTAAAGCATTCTGAATATACATCATTATGATTAAATGTTAAAGATTGCTTATCTCTTTATTAGAAAAAGTGCAAGAGCGAGAAGTTAAATTGGACGACTGCAGTGTTAACTATGGCAGAGTCAGTCGGCCTCATGTAAAGTGCAACTTAGCCTGATAAACATTCATTGTGGCTGATTTTGCCTGCTGCTGTCGTCTCTGCTGAAATTGAAAATAAAGTGCCTGATACTTTGAAGACTGTCACGTTGTCAGATACCTCAGTTTGTCATTGAATTAATGACATGGCAAGTGCTACAGTGGGTAAGATGGTTGAAAAGTTAAAGTAGTGGTTCATAAACTCTGACCTGGGGGACTCCATGTGGCTTTTTGTTCTAATCAGTGAGTCATTTTTATTTCTAAATGATCTCCATTAATTTGATGGTCTGCGTTCTATTCTCTTACTTTACACTTAGAAAACCACAGGAGTGTGATGTTTACATATATGAGACATCTAGAAAGTTTTGTATTTGTGCTAAACCGTTAAATGCTTAACTCTCTCTTTTTTTTGTTTTATCTATTAAGTTTTAGACTTTTTTGTGTAGTTTACTTCCTTAATCGTATCCTTGTAATGATTATTTTTGAGTAGAGCAGATATCCATGCAAATTACACTGAATGGTGAAAGGCTGCAACTACTTCAGCATCAGACCCTCTTTAGTAAATAATGCATTAAATAAGTAGAAGAAACATCCCAAAGATGATGATAAATCATAAACTCAAGTTAAAAAGGAAACAAAAACTCAACTATTCACATATAACATGCATAAATTGCTTTGTACATTCCACTAAAAACAAAGGTAGTTTTGTAATTTTGAAGCCCATGACCCAAAGGTTGGTCGCAAACAAAATGGTTGGTCACAACCCAGTGCTTGAGTAACACTATATTGCCATTTTAAAATACAGTAATCCTTCGCTATATCGCGCTTCGACTTTCGCGGCTTCACTCTATCGCGGATTTTAATATGAAAGCATAACTAAATATATAACGCGGATTTTTCGCTGCTTCGTGGGTTCTGCGGACAATGTGTCTTTTTTACTTCCTGTATATGCTTCCTCAGTTGGTTTGCCCAGTTGATTTCATACAAGGGACGCTATTGGCGGATGGCTGAGAAGCTAACCAATCAGAGCACGCAGTTAAGTTCTCCTGACTGAGAAGCTAACCAATCAGAGCACGCAGGAGCTATGCAGTGTTAACCAGGAAGTCTCATCTCGCTCATTCAGCATCAACGTGCTTCGCTGTGTAAAGAGTTGTGCTCTTTAGTATTTATCTTTGTGCATAGTCAAGCCCTTCATTATGGCTCCAAAACAATCTGCTACTGCTTCAGGTGCCGTGTCCAAGCGCAAGAAGAAAATGTTAACGATTGCCGAAAAGGTAAACGTTTTGGATTTGTTGAAGGCTACGATTCTTTTTATTTAAAAAGTAGGAAAGGAATATAAGATCTACGGCTGCAGCGTCCTTTTAACCAGGGTGCAAAACGAGTTGTAAGTGGATGTAATAAGGCAGTAGTCTGGATGGAATCTGCTTTAAGGATTTGGATTGAAGACTGCCAGAAGAAGAACAACGGCAGTGCTACACAATCGCCTGAAGTGGCTCCTTTACAAGGGCTGTAACGCTCTCCTTTGTTGTGCAGTAAAATTAAACTCATTGTTATCGGACAAGTCATCGTGTCATTGTTGGTGAGTAACCATAATTAATTTTCTTCTTACAGTGCTTAGTACATGTACGTACGTTTAGTGTCACTGTACACACATTTGCTGTATACTATTTTTCTTGCATTGTACGTATTTATTGCTGGTGACCTGTCTATCGTAATGGCTGTAACATATGTGATATCGGAGACACTCAATATCTTTAAAATAATATTTAGGTTTTACTGTATATAAAGAGTGTGTTTATATACATAATTTCAATGAATCTTACCTAATATCTAAGAGAATACAAAGGGATTATGCTGTATAACTCTGCGGGGAATATTTATAAACAGTGCGGGAGAGTTTATAAGGGCTTAAAATATATAAAAATAACCATACAAACATATGGTTTCTACTTCGCGGATTTTCACCTATCGCGGGGGGGTCTGGAACGCAACCCCCGCGATCGAGGAGGGATTACTGTAGTCCCATTCAGTAGGTGGTCACATTTGCAAGAATACATACTTGAGAGAAATCCATATGTTTGCAAGGTTACAATACCCCAAAAAGTTTTAGAAAGAATTTGCTTATGACATTCCAGCATGGGATGTACCGAATCAACTGATACTGTTTTAAGAGACAAGTGTTAAAGAAAATATAATGGAGCTACTTGTAAAGTTCGCCTGCATGTTAAGGGACCCTTGCTGCCCCCTCTATAAAGCCTTGTTAAAATGGCATGGAGGAGAAAGAATGCAGCACAGATTTGACAGAACTAGTTGATGGTATTTCACTACGGTAGTAGCAGGAGACCGAGCTGGAGGTAGCAGAGTTAAAGATGCTAAGATTTGCACTGGGTGGGATGAGAATGGATAGGATTAGAAATGATAACTCAGATTGCAATCCTGTTGGCTTCCTATGGCTCACTTTTAAAACTAGCACTCTCATCTTTCACCCAGCAGCCCTTGCAGCAGCTGCCACAGTTGCCCAGTGACGCAGTACTCCTGAGGGTCAGCTCAGGTTGGACGGTTGGGAGACAAAGTCAGAGAGGTGAGATTGCGTTGGTTTGGACATGTGCAGAGGAGAGATGCTGAGTATATTGGGAGAAGGATGCTAAGGATAGAGCTGCCAGGGAAGAGGAAAAGAGGAAGGCCTAAGCAAAGGTTTATGGATGTGGTGAGAGAGGACATGCAGGTGATGGGTGTGACAGAGCAAGATGCAGAGGACAGAAAGATATGGAAGAAGATGATCTGCTGTGGCCACCCCTAATGGGAGCAGCCAAAAGAAGAAGACAACGACGCTGGGGTACATGTGTATATGTACTGTAAATTCAGCTAGCTGTTAGTCTTGCATTTTGCTTATGAGCCCTGAACACAGCTTTTCAGGAATGACCTTCTCTTATCAATGCTGCTTGTTCTAGTTTAACGGTTGGAAAGGGGGTTGATGGTCAACTCTGAAACCTCTTTTT
The DNA here is from genome assembly GCA_026402145.1 of Polypterus bichir lapradei. Classification (NCBI taxonomy): domain Eukaryota; kingdom Metazoa; phylum Chordata; class Cladistia; order Polypteriformes; family Polypteridae; genus Polypterus; species Polypterus bichir. Next base: position 32,345,592 of record JANRMT010062819.1, read on the forward strand.
ATTTATTTATTTATTTTTTTGAAAGCATGGTACCAAAATTTATTGAGATCTATTAGGATTAATCTTTTATCAACGTTGAATGAAATCTCCATTGGATATGTACCTGAAGCATTTAGAAAGCCTTTTTAGAAACAACATAGCGTCTATAACCAAAAACAGTTATAGAATTTGCTGTAATATTTTTTCAAAATATAAGTGTGAAACTGGGGAGAGCTTCAGAAAGAAGAAGCAAATAGTGCTGTAATTAAGAAAACCATTGAATGCTTGTCACCTCCTCATTTCAACATGGTTGACATACCCAATAGAGCTGAGAAAACTTATTTCTGAATGGAGTGTGAATACAATGGAATGTTTAAACAATATTTACAGCCAAACTGTGCAGTAAATGTGGTGTGCACTACAGCATTGTTTATTGAATTTGAAAACAAGGAAATATTTTGATTACCTGCTATGGATGATAATCCTTCTCTATACCACTATGAGGATGTTCATTGAATTACTAAGAGTAAATGCTGTGTGTGTGGGGGATATCATTATGTTCACTTATAGGCATCAAGGATGACATCTGCATTTTTATTTAATTTATTTTATAGCATTCAGGTTTCTGTGCTCGCACTACATGATAAAGTGAGGAGCTGAGCAATATGGGTGGACCTTGTAGTTGAACCACTGCTTCTCTGGACTGAGAAGAGCCAGTCGAGTTGGTTTAGACATGGCCTTAAAGGATCACTCTCATTGATCCTTTTTTTTTTTTCCATCTTAATAAAAGCACAAGTTTCTGTGTGTTTGTCTAAGTATCTGTGTATTTATCTGGTTGATAGGGCTAGGAAGAAAAATGTTAAAATAGGCAAAAAATTTAGAAGAGGGGTCAGAAAAAAAATCAAAGGTGATAATCGAAATAACAAGGGGGTCTTTAAAAATAAGAAAATCAATCTTATCGGGCTATTCTGTTGTCCGAAGTTTCATGCTGGCAACAACAAGGTGGTAGTGACTTCCTTGTACCCACTCAGGTCATGTGAACGAGGTTCATAGCTAAATTGCTAATGACTGAAAGCTTTGTGTAATGGGCAATGGGTAAGTGAAAATAACAATAAATCATCATGTATGTCAGGAAAGCAAGGCCTCGGCATGAGCAGAGTTGCTATCGCTGAACAGGCCATATATCACTCTATATATCAAATAAAAACATGAGATCTACTTTAATTAGCTAGGTTTCAACCTGTGATGGGTGGCACGGCTTCTGCATTTATAAAGCAGTCTGTTCTACAGAGGGATCATTGTTAACATCACATGTTTAACATTGTTTTATATAACATTTTTTTTTTTTTTTGCAGTCTTCCTTAATAATTCACAGGTTTTTTGTTTCTTTGCATGTCATTCAGATCACATTATGATTTGGTAATTTTATTCTGTAGCCTTTTGATATTAAGGCTGACTGTTAGTGCATTTAAAAGGTGACTTTTTAGCCAGTTTGTCTAAGAAGTGTTCTTTGGTATAAAATAAAACGGCAATATGGTTAGGAATTTTTAAATATCCATTATTTCTTAGAGCAAGGTAAAATATACTTCTTTATTCAAACCTACTGTTATTATTAGCTTTCACATGAGACGTATTGATTGATCTATATTCACTTATTTATTACTTATACATTTTCCCCATGCAATGCCTGAGGGTAACTAGGAGCATTTCCCATGATTCAAAGAGCCTTCCTATCTCATTGAACATTTTAGGAAGAGCCATTAACCCTAGTATGGCTGTTTTTGGACTGTGTGATTAAGTGTCTGTTATTGCACATTGTCTTGAAGGGGCTATCCTTCTATATAAAAGTGGTCGGGATTGTCCTTCCGTCCCGTGAGTGCTACGCAGGCGTGGAGTTTCACACACGCCCCGTCCATTTTGCAATGCACGATGGGATTTGTAGTTTCGTTTTTCCAGGTAAAAGATGATTTTCTACTCCAGACTGTGCGATTTCTTTCTTTCTTTCTTTCTTTCTTTCTTTCTTTCTTGGTCGGGATTGTCCTTCTGTCCCGTGAGTGGAAAGCGTAGCGGTATTCCGCTTATCACAGACTTGCTACTTGCAGCTTGCGGTACAAAGCGACATGATGTGAGCAGAGTTCTGGTGCTCCCATCGTTCCCTTGCTTTTGTGCGCGATGCGCTGGTAAAATAGACAAAATTATGTCTCTGGAAATAATTAATGTTGATGGAGTACAAATGCCTCACCGCATAGTAAATATCAGGGGGGTTCAAAAGGGCGACCTCAACATAGAAAAAAAGTTAAATTTCATCACAAAAATAACAGAAGCTACGAGTATTAAAGTAATACCGCTGAAATGCAATCTAACCAAATTAATGAGTTTGTATAAAATATCAAATTGATCTACATATTGAATTGCCTTAAGAAGTGGTCAACTTAAAAGTCGGTCACCTTAAAAGGCGGGTCAGCCTAGTATACAAGAAATATTGATTGTGTTATTGTAGAATTAACTGTGCTACCTACTTAAGGAGCGATAGGAGAGGTTGGGAGCAAAGACGGGTTGAGATCTAAGTAATCAATATCGACCTCTGCATATTCAGTGTAAATGTTTGCAGTGCACCATCTATTGGAATGTATTTTGTAACCCATAGTAATAAAATGCATGGCATTTTTCATTCCAACAAATGGTGCATCACAAATATGAATAATATAAAGCACTGCTTTTCCCATACCATGTGGCATATAACAGATATGACAACTGGATAGACCCACAGATACACAGACACTTGTCTTCTTATTGAGGTGGATGTTTAATATTATTGTTCACACTGTGATGGGAGTGTACTCTGTCCAGGGATTGTTCCCACCTTGTGCCTATTGCTTGTTGGGATAGGCTCCAGCTTCCTTAGGACTCTGCCTTGGATAAGTGGGTTTAGAGAATGAATTTATGTACAAAATAATGTATTGAAGGATTGAGGCAGTGTGTTGTATTAAACAGGCAATGTGGGGTAGTGGTTAAGGCTTTTGACTTCAGACTTTGCAGTTGAGGAAACAAATCCAGCTTTCCGGCACTGTGTGGCATTTGAGCAAGTTGCTTCACTTGCCTATGCTGCAATTGGAAAAACAAAACAAATGTAACCGATTGTAAATGCTGTAAATTGCCTTGGATTGCAAAAATAAATAAATTGGTGATCTGAAAACAATGCAAAAACTTGCTTATTGGGCCCAGTGGCTGTGTGCATAGGCTTGCCTGGCTTCGATTTCATGGCGAAATATGAGTTACTGTAGCAATAGGCTCCATGTTGTCGTGACCTTTTATAGACCAAGGCTGAGTGAACGACTGTCTAATTAGAAAGCAAGTCAACAAGGTTCAGAATAAAAATATTTTATATTACATAAATATGGATTTGTTCAGAAGGTATTCCAGATCCCTAGAGCTTGTAGCTGAAAGAGAAATTTAGTGTTGTGTGTTTTTTATTTAAATAATAGACAAAAGAAAATGAAATTATTTAGTACAATTTTAAAAAGAAAGATGTTAATTTAAATACAATATACTATACTATAATATAATAAAATTCATTTGTACATCACACTTTATTGATAAACTGCCTAAATACTAGAGGTACAAATTACCATATATTTATCTTGTATTGCATGACTAGCACTGGCCAAAGAAATTCAAGGGAAAGTCAACCAATTGGAAGCAATCAAGGGATGTATTGCAGTAAATAAAAGCAGTACAATATTGCCAGATAGCCCAAAAAAGGTGCCTAGGACACACCGTTGAAGTTGACAATTTAAGCATCACAAAACCTCAGATGGGTAGCATCCATTTTTTTTGTGACTGGCAAGCTATGTCTAAAATGCTCAAACCAAAGAGGCCTTGGAGCAGGCAGTTGGTGAAAGATGTCAAGGAAACAATTAAACAATGTGCCAAGCATAGACAATGCTTGAAATAATTGATTTCATGCTTTGTTATTGGAGGTGAGCAGAATGCCATTCGGCGTCCGAGAGGCCTGGTCCCTGAAGACTCTGTAACAGCTGATTGTGACCAGATGCATGAATAGAAACAATAGATGGTGCACAATACTATTTCACCAGCCAGCTGTGTTCCCACTATTTATTTGGTTTAAAAGAAAGCTGTGCTGAATGTGATAGGCAATAGCATTCTGCTTGTATTCAGAGAGGGCTTCTTCAGATAGCTCGATAAGCCATGTTTCAACCAGCATGCTTGTTTGGCTACAAACTAAAGTGGGCATTGTGGGTCTCCTCAAAGGTAGCCCAGTACCTCTTCTAACTGGTGGCATGCTCAGACCTATAATGGTGTTTTATCTCAGAAGTGTTAGGTGCTCAAAGTAAAAGAAATTTAGGAAGTGGTTTAAGTTAGAAGATGCATTTTTGCCATAACCACTTCCACTCTGGTTTTGTGAAGAATTTTCTTAATGGTGTCTGAACAAATATATTTAACAAAGTAAACGTGGGGTTAATTTAGTAAAAATAAATAAATAAAAGCAGGTGTTCCTTATACCTGCATTATCAAATTTGGGGTTACCCACACTGGCCATTGCAGGGCCCAGTCACACACTCCTTGATACTTTCTTTTACTGAAACAATTTAGACCAAATGCACACATTTTTGGAATGTAGCAGGAAACCCCGCGTAGCTGTGGAAAGCTTATGGAGATATGGGGAGAGCATGCAAACTTCTCAAATGCAGGGTCTGGGCTGGTAGTAAGACCACTAAATACTGCACCACTGGACAGCCTTGTCTTTATGTACCCAAAATAATAAACACATTAAATTAAACATCATCTTAGATTTCTATTGAATAACCCTTTTCAGTCCTTTTGTAAGTTGTTTAAATTAAAGTGACACAGAGAACTGAAACTTGTATACCTACAGGGAAGATGGTATGTTCAAATGTTCATTCCAATCTTACACTCTGTTATGTATCATGTATAGTGAATACTTGTCTGAACAAACCACCAGACAAACTTATGAGATTTACTTTGCTAATTGTCTAAATTTCTCTAAAATATATTTGCAATGTACATGTTAAAAATACTGCAGTGGGCTGGCACCCTGCCCAGGGTTTGTTTCCTGCCTTGTACCCTGTGTTGGCTGGGATTGGCTCCTGCAGACCCCTGTGACCCTGTAGTTAGGATATAGCGGGTTGGATAATGTTCTCCCTGTGTCTGCGTGAGTTTCCTCTCACAGTCCAAAGACATGCAGATTAGGTGCATTGGCAATTCTTAATTGGCCCTAGTGTGTGCTTGGGGTGTGTGTGTGTGTGTGTGCCCAGCGGTGGGCTGGCACCCTGCTCGGGGTTTGTTTCCTGCCTTGTGCCCTGTGTTGGCTGGGACTGGCTCTGGCAGACTCCCGTGACCCTGTAGTTAGGATATAACGGGTTGGATTATGGATGGATGGATGGGTGTTAAAAATAAATAAATAAATAAATAAGAAGTGTCACTTAATGAAAATGAATGTTCCGTTCAGAATCTGGAGGGATGGGGCGGTGGTTTTATGCTATATTTTTTTTATTATTTTGCTTTTAATATGTAAAATTTTTACATTTTTTCCTTACCTGTCTGTGTCCAAAGTGTTGCGCAGTGATACTGTAATCGGCAACACTTGCAAAAATCTGTCATTGCCAAGCCACAACAGATATCACAGCTGCCATTTTGTTGTTTTCTTTCTATGAACTTTGTTTATTTTAGGTTAGGTAGTCCTCTGAATTTTGCAAGTAAAATCTCTAGAAATATAAACGAAATAATCCATTTTAAGGATTTGATATGAGCATTCCTTTGTCTGCAAGTCTGAGCTCCCAGTTTTGGTTTTGCTGTTGGATTATGTTGTATATAACCAGTGTGCAAAATATCCTCTAGTAATCGGAGGTGTTCTGCTAGTGCTCAAATGTTAGCTGAACAATGAAATCTTAACCTCGTATGGTGGACTCTACCAAATAATAGCTATGGAGAATGCTAGCAGTTCGGTTATACAGTACAAACTCTGCAAATGTCTGAGCTGCATCACACAGCACTACACCCTTTTGTGACGCATACACTTTTTCGAGTGAGGATGGAAAAACTGCTGCAAGCTCTGCTCTGATCCATTTCCTCCTAAAGCCAACTGCTTTTAAAGTGCATGCTGATCTAGACTTTCCCCCATCATCTCCTACATACTTTCAGACTGCTGTGAATTGAAATCCCCTCAATAGCAGTGCTATAGGTTTTTTTGCCGTAATGGATGCAACGTTCTGTTTCGGCTCCAAACTCTCTCGTCTTATCCAGGAGCCTCTTGAACCTGCAACTGTCAATAGTCATGTACTGAGATGAGCCAGGCAAATAACGACACATACATTCAGCAAGTGGTTGGTGCATAAGTGTCAGTGCTTTTATTAAAACTCCAACAAATTAAAGTGCAAATGGTGCAGTGATTCAATGAGTCAGTCCACAAATAAATAATCCATAAAAAACGGTGACAGTCTGTGAGCTAAAGTCCAAGTAAAACCATACACAGTCATCGGGTCCTTTCTGTTCCTTCTCTGATCCCAGACACGCATAGCACAACTCCCACTCCCTCTCCCCGGCTCACCCATAACTCACTCAGCCGCTGGAGACTCTACCAGCTGTGGTCCTCAATAATGACCCCCTCCTTGGCTGCCTCAATTGGCGTCGTCCAGACCGCTCGGGTTGGTTGTCCTGCTGTCTTCTTTCTCTTTCCCTGGCATACCTCAGATCCCTGGGGAGAACTCCGCCACGATTGCACCCGCTCCTCTAAGAATAATCAGCAGGCGTAACGTGTCCCTAGAGCGCCGATCCTTTGTTCTTCAGTGGGGCTAATGACTGCGCTGCCTTTCATTTGCTAACAGGCTGGCTCGTCCAGCTTCACCACCCGATGCTGCTCTCATGGCACTCAGTTTCTCTCTGATCTTTTTTGTTTCCATTGTGTTTCTTTTTCTTCTGAACTTTTTCCTATCTATCGTGCCAGGCACCTTTTTATATGGCCTGATTTGGTGCCAGTGCTGTAATCTGCCCCCTCCGAGGTCTGAATGAGGCACCTGACTGATCAGCTTGCATTTGCATGTGAGTGCACGTTCAGTCATGCACCTCAACCAACCCTGGAGCGAAACGGGCTCGTGTACCCCTGCACCTGATCAGAGCCTGCATATTGTGGGTCGCAATTACTTATTTACTTATACAGCACCTTGCCATGGACCTCTCATCGTGGATTTCTTTGATCAGCAATAATAAACAGTAACACCATACCCTAAGAGCCTAACGACTTCACCTTCCTGTTTTTATGGACCACAATAAACAAGAAATACAAATAGGTAACAAGACGTACCTAACTTGAACACTGTTAGTATCATGGTATTGGCGATTGCCATCACACTCTTCATTATCATTGAAGTGATACTCCATGCAGCCAAGTCCTTAATCCTGCATGGGTTTTTGATGTATTTATTTTGTATGAAAACTCCTGCCCTCTTTCTCAAATTCTCCAGATTTAAAGGATGTACTGTACTCCTCCTCCTTGCCAGTTGACGGTCTAGCCCTGTCCACTCTCTGAAGAGCTTTCTGCACTTTGCTACACTATTTTTGTGTATACTCTGTAATGGGCAGCAAGTCATTTATAATATTATAAGAGGTTTACTTTCAGGGACTCCCAAGAATTTTGGTTGTTAGGCTTCATGGGATTGACAGGTTAATTATGGACCCGCTGTATTTTCCGACTTGAATGTTACTCTTGGAAAGTAAATAGACTGACAATGTGGTGATGTTGGGTGTTTTCAATACCTGCCATGATATTTTGAAGTAAGTCCAGTGTGGGTGCTAGGGAGCACTGTTTTCCTGTGAAACCCACCAGACAGACATCCAAGACACACTTGTAAAAGCTCCAAGTATTAATTTTAATATTTTTCTTAAGTAAAGTGCACAAAGCACCACACTCGCCACAATTCACAAATATCCAATAATCAATAAGTAGAATAATCCAATCCTCCACTCCCAGCAGTTCCATCAAAAACCCTCCCATCTCCCGCTCAGCTTGCAGGGTCGCAAACAGTCCTTTATATATTCCTTGACCCGGAAGTGCTCCTCCTCTTCTTCCGGGTCAAGTGCCACATCACCGGTCCTCAATTAGCCCGTAAGTAGTGTGTAGGCTTCCGTCCTTGTGACTCCGAAGTACTTCCAGGTTGTAAGAAAAGTAGGGCACCCATGGCACCCTACAGGGCTGAGAAAATGGACTCCATGTCCCATGATGCCCTGAGGGAAACCAGGGTACAGTTACCGTCCAGGGGAGCTGCCACCCAGCGTCCTGGGGGAGGCAGTGTCCTGGAAAGGCTGCTCTTCTCCACTCTTCTAGTTCTGGGAAGTCCCGGCCGGATTGAGCTGCCGGCCGTCTATCACACCAGTTAGATTAAGACAGCTCTTCTAGTATCCTGATTTATGGGAAAGAATAGACCAAAAAAAATCAACAAAACTCTGTTATATAGAAGCTAAATACGGAAGTCTGAGGATGAGTAGATCGATGCCAAAGCAATCTTTGCCATCAATTATAAAAATGTATGAGGCATCAATATGTAAATATTGATTTTTATGAGATCAGTAGGCCTACTAGAAATGCAATGTTAATGTCTTTGTTTCTTCAGACACACAATGACTATTTAGTAAATTTGAAATGTAACAAATTTTAAATGTTATTTTTATTTTGAGATAGCAAGAGCTGAGAAATGTTGCCTGTGAATCAGATATGGGCTGCATCTGGGTTTAAATTGCTATTTGACATGGTAGTGCTATAATTCCTTTATAAACTTGCATGAACTACACTGTCTTACGGCAAAAAAATAAGCATTGCCTGGCATTTGTTCACATCATCGGAAATAATTAAGGCATATTGTTACATTTGTGCTCATTATCTTGACAATACCAGCAACCTCCTCAAACACACAACGGGCAGTCATCCACAGAGATGAAGGAAATGTGGTCAGTTCCTTGTCCTGGCAGAGTCTGGGAATTTAAAAGGAAATGTTCAGAAAAGGAAGACAATAGTCACTTTATCGATTTGTGAACGTTGTTTCCAGATTTTTTATATTGAAGCAATGCAGTCTGAGAGTATATCAATGTTACTCTTGCATAAACATTAGGGCATTTATTAGAGTGAGTGGAATGCTTAAAATTACTTGAAATTACATGAAATGTACAGTAGTAACTTAATGTCTGCTTGTACTCTTTAGTGAATGATGAAGACTTTAAGTTTCCCCCAGGATGGTTCTGTTTTTAACAGTGACTTAGTATTCATTACATTGTTAAAAAATATACACTCTGCTTTCTTATTAACCCTTTGCACACTAATAGCTGGATCAAAGTAATCTAAAGTTCTTTTAGCCAACAAATTGTTCAACAAAAGTGTATCGAGAAACACTACTGGGGCTCCTTCATACCGACAGCAATGCATCTTTAAAGTGCCTCACTGTGACTGTTCTGTTTTTCTTTAGCCAAGCCAGATATTTTGTTTTCTTATTTTTTAATTAATGTGTGTGTTTGATGTATTTTCTGTTATTTTTATTATAATATTTCTTGAGTTTCTTTAAAGGCTAAATTTCCCTCTTAGGACAAAAAAGTACCATCTATCGATAGATCAATGTTGGTTAGTTCTGCTGCCCCAAGCCTTGGAGACCACTGGCTGTCTCCTAGGTCTGGTCACCAGCTGTGCGGAATTTACAGCTTTTCCCCATTTGCATGTGTTTCCAATGAATACTCAAGTTAGTTCCAGCTTTTTGGCTGTCCTTTATGCAGAGTTTCCTGCTCCACCGAGAGAATGGTAATAGACAAAGTGGTCTACAGTAAATCAGTAAAAGTGTGTTTGCAGTTAATTGGGTTGAATTAGTAATATTTAGCTTTATTATGAGGCACAGTGTTTAATGTTGCTACCTCTTGACTCTAGGAATGTTTGTTCAGTTGTAGGCTGGTGACCATATATACTGTATGGAGTCGCCAGATTTACATATTAGGGTTAATGGGATATCTAAATAAGCCTAGTGTGGATCAGTGCATTTGTCCTGTGGTGAATTTGATTCCCCTTTAAGATGGTCTCCTTTATCATGTCATTCTCTTAGAGGAAATTCCAACTTTCTGCATTGTAAAACGTTAGTCCAGAAAATGCACGAAAAAATTGGGGGTTTGGTTGTCTTTGCCTTGTTTTTGTAGTGCAAATGTCTCTAAACCGAAGCAAGTTTTAGTACGTTTAACATGCATCACAGGAAAAGTAATGGAAGGAGTTATTAAGGATAAGATTGAGCAACAGCTGCCAAGGACAGGAGTTATTCTGAACAGTCAGCATGAGTTCAGAAGAGGGAGGTCGTGTTTTACTGACATGCTGGAATTCTATGAGGAGGCAACAAAAGGATACGATCAAAGTGGAGCTTATATTATTTATCTGTACTTTCAGAAAGCATTTGATAAGGTGCCACATGAGAGGTTGGGCATCACATTATGATGTTTGACTTGATGTTTTTTTGGAAGGAATAAATGGATAGGACTGGCGAGCTTTGTTGGGCCAAATAGCCTGTTCTCATCTAGAGTGTTCTAAAGAAGGTTTTATTTGCAGCAACAGTCATTATAAATTATTAAAACATATTCCCTGTTCAGTGAGTTATTGGTGTAAAAGGTATGGTTCTCCAGAATGCTAACTATCAATTAGAGAGATTTGCACTCCAGATAGTGTACTGAAGCAATCAAGAAGGCTCATAGGATATTAGGTTATATACCACGATATGTAAAGTACACATCAAGGGAGGTTGTGCATAAGTTATATAACTCACTAGTGAGGCCTCACCTGCAGCATTGTGTGTAGTTTTGGTCTCAATTTGCAAAAAAGAAATGGCAGCACTAGAGAAAATCCATAGGGTACTGACTATGCTGATTCCAGGATGAAGAGGTGTGAGCTATGAGGAGTGACTGAAAGAGCTGAATGATTGACGTGTTTAAAATTATAAAGTGAATTAGTACAGTGGAACCCATCCATTATTTTAAAACAAATTCTTCAACAAGAGCATAGGGACATGGTTGGATCTGAACATCTTGTGCTGGCATGTGCACAGCTAAATTTACGAAAGTTCTGAGTTTTAGATATGAGCAGTGGCTGGACTTGTGAAACATACGATGGTGCATAACTCTCCTATCTTCAGTGAAGGTCTGTTTTAGTCAAAAACTTCTTCTGTTTCCTCTGTTTTCTTAACCGTATTAGCCCAGTTCATCCTTTTAAGGGAGTGTTGTTACTAGTGTCATACAAACCTATACATCCTTTCATTTACTTATCTCTGTTAAACCAATTTCATCATCAGTTACAAGACGGGAAACAGTTGACGGTGTGCCAGTCCATTGCAGGGCATACTCTCTTAAACCAAATCATATAATTGTAACTGAATGGGTACATCTTCAGCATATGAGAGGACAAACTAAAAATAATGTGGGCACAAAGAGAGCATGCAAACTTCACACAGATAGTGAAGGGGTTTTGATTGGAAAGGATGTCCCTGAATCTTTGAGGTAAGAGTGAACAGTGCCACCATACTATCCATGAGTATAGTGTGAAGTATTTGTAAGACCAAAGATAAATTGTGGTTATTGGGAGCCTGTTCTGATTATACCTGCAGTCGATATCCTGTAGAATCTGGAGCTAAGGGTATGGGTAGAGTATGGCTCATAAAATGCATATTTTATGGTCAAAAACACATGAGAACACAACAAATTAGACAAATGAGAGCCAAGGATTTAGTCCTTCAAGGTGGTTTGTTTAGTTAATCGCTAAACTGTCCCAATCTCTCATCCAGATACTTCTTAAAGATTTCATGTTTCAGCTACATGATTCAGTAGTGTTCCAGATTCCAGCAGCTCCTGGAAGTAAAGGAGTACTTCTGTCTTTAGCCATAAATGTGATTCTTTTTTATTTCCACTGGTGTCCTACCGTGCAAAAACATTTAGAATTGCAGAACATTAGAACATAGCTCCAATCTGCAAACGCTGCAATCAAGCTCCAGCCTCACTAGGCCACATGTTTTGGGCCTGCAACAAATTAACATCATTTTGGACCAAAATCTTTTAATGCCTTTCAGACAGCCTTGGTGTCACAATCCATCTTAATCCACTAACAGCTGTGTTTGGTGTACCTTACATGGGTATCCTTTGGTGGGCTTAAAGTGGAGAAGGACAGACAAACTGTAATTGCCTTTACTATTGGCATGTAGACTTATCTTGCTCAACTGGAAGAATCCAGACTCTCCTCTTTTAAGTCAGTGGGTAAGTGATGTTTTATACTATTTGAAATTGGAAAAAATCAAATTCGCACTTAGAGGATCTCTACAAAACTTTTTCAAAACCTGGCAGGATCTAATCAATAACTTTTTAGAATAAGCATTTAAATTGAGGAAGCAGGTTCTCTCCCCTCTTTTACTCCATTTATCTTTATTATTTTATCTATTCATTTGTCTTTACTAGCATAAAATTTTATACTGCTGGCCTAGCTCTCTTTCTCAGGGGTGGGGGTTGATTTGTTTCAAACCTTTTTTTTTTTTTGTTTTTTTTGTAAAACTTGAGTTATGTGTATGGAGTGTTGTTTGATTTTACAAAATTCAATAAAATTAAAATATACTTAAAAAAAAAAAAATTGTTATGATTTGAGCACCTAAAATTTTGGAATGCCAAGCTTTTCTTTTACTTTTCATTTCCTGAATGTCCTCCTCATCCTCCTGATCTTCATCTTTTGAGGTTGGCATTGCATGAGAGAAAATTGAGAAAGAGAACACACTGTTAGCTAGTATATTTATCTGTCCTCCTCAAAGAGAAGGCTGCTTTGTAATTTGTTTCAAAATTTGGTTCAGTTCATAAATAATCCTTTATATGCTGCTTGATAAATTGTATATTTTTTGTAGGTCATCCTAAATTGTCGGTTGTTTGCTACATCAATAGATGACGACCTTGCACACATTTGAGATACTACACCTTTCTTAAAATTTTAACAGCACCTCTTTTATAGAAGTTTGAAAGGTACTCCTCCTGCGGTTGACAAAGGATACATTGTTAGAATATTTGGAAATTAATATTTCTGTTGCATTTCCTTATGCTTTGGGCAATGGCCATACCCATGCTATCACATTCATTATCAGTGAAGTTGTTTCAGTTTACTGTTTCCCCATTCCGTTTAGGGATTAACTTATTTTGTTACTGTCTTGTTTTGCTGACTTGTTCTGTGTCATGGATATCTAGTGCATGCCTTGCAGACACGGGTGTGCATTAGTACAAACGTCACAGTTGTTATAAAATGTAAAAGAGATGTTTGTTAGGTTAGTGTATTTTAAACCTTTCTCATCCACTTTTTGTTGTAAACAAAGGTATGTGGGTGGCGATGCGGTAGTGAGGCAATAGTATTAACAAATCCGGGAGACTGGGGTCCATTCCTATTCATGGGTGCTGCATGCATGCATGCATGCAGTGTACATCATTTTACAGTGTGTGTTTTAGGTTTTTTTTTTTCTTTCCTCCTGATCCTCTAGTTTTGCTCTTGTGTTTCAAAAATGCACTGCTGACTCAAAACTGATACCATGGGAGTAGGTATTGGCATTAAGAGGTTTTGATAAAGAATATACAGTCGACCCCTGAAATTCGCAGGGGTTACATTCCTAGAGCACCCAGGAATTGTGAAGAACCGCATATTTTGGATGTGGTCAATAATGCCTATAAATACCTATTTTTGTAGTTTAACACTAAATATGCCCCCAACACACTTTAATTTTATTTCAAACTCCACTTAATACATTACCCTAAAAAAAAGAATGTAAAGGTAAACCCGTATACTGTACAGTACTGTACTGCTATGTCTCCAGCAGTGCTAGAATGTAAAATACCGATGTTGCCCCTATGTGTACTGTAATTCATGTATGCGGTTTCGTTTTCTTTGGTATAAGTAGGGTAAATACAGTAATAATTTAATAAAAATACAGTAAATGTACAGGTATTCACCAATAATGAATGATATTGATTGAACATGATGATGATGAATTAGCTGTGCAGTACGATGAAGGTATGTAATGAAGATAATGACTGCACAGCAAAACAGAGGATTTACAGCTCCTCAGGTGGCGCCTCTTCTTCAGTCGCTTGGGCGGCATCTTAGGGCTTTAAGAAGAATAAAACGAAAAACATGAGAACACTCAGCGAAACACTCGAGATACCTACACGCAGTAAACTGTTATGATGCGGGAATGCTGGGCTGCATCTGCCGGAGAGAACGTCACAGGGCAGCAGCCAATCGGCAGCAAAGAGAAATGAATAACGCTCTTGGATTGGCTACTTTCAAACCTCCCACCTCTGAGTACAGGGGTATTTCACCATCCCAAGCAGTGCTTTCCTCTTCGGTTGCTTTGTGTTCTCCCTACAGTACAGCATTGCCATGAAAAAAGCCATAAAAATGACAGAAGATATTTGTGGTTTCCGTGAACGATTATTAGTTAGGTTCTAAGGAAAAATCCGCGAATGACTGAGGCCGGGAACTCTGAACCGCGACTTTGTGGGGGTCGACTATACAGCATATGTAGATGTGGTAGTATAGTATTAATAAAGTGAAGTGGTGGCAGACAACAATTTAACAAATTACACCCATGTCTTTTTTTTCTTCTTGTGGTTCTTTCTCTGATATATAATAGAATCTCTCCCCCCCCCCCCCCACACAACTCTTTTTTTTGGCATTTTAACAATTAATATAAATTAATTGTAAATGATCAGGCTCGTTTGTCCTATCATCCATTTTTCTATCCATTTTATAAACCTTCTTACCACAGAACAATTTTGACAAGAATTTTCTATTCATTTCAGTAAAGCTTTCCAATCCCAGTCATCTATTTTTTGTAAAATGACATTGAGTCTGTTATGATACTTCAAAGTGTCAAAGCTTGTAAGTCCTAAAAAGAATCCAAAAATGCCCAATATAGGAGAAAAACATCAAAATCTGCTTAGTAACCAGAGCAAAAACACATAAAAAAAAAGATTTATTTCACAAAAAAAGGCTCTGTCAAACAGTGACGGTCCAAAGATCACAAAAGACAAAGAGGCAATCCCTGGAAAAGGCAATCCCAGTCCAAAATGATAGAATGAAAGTAAAAGAAAACGAGCACAGGTTCAGAAAATCCAGAAAAATCACCAAACCACAAAAATAAAAACGAGAACTCGCCATACAACGACTGCATTTAGAATGGTCCACAGAGGACCACAGAGGATGGAGGGTTGACCCACTCTTTCTAAGGTTGAGGGCAGTCCACCCACAAATGGTACACATTGTACATTCAACAAGGTACACAGATGCATAGAAACTAAATGATTGATAAATGTAACAAAACCAAGGAAACTAAAAATGAACAAAACAAGACAAAAATATAGCTAGAGGAGGGACCTGGGCTGAAATATAAGTCAAGCTTTGAAAATCTCTAAAACACCACTTTCTACAACGCTAACTGGTCATATATTCCATTGGCCAGTGGTTCTTTGTGTGAAGAAAAACATTTGAGTGAGGGTCTACCCTTGACAAGTTTCCACGTGTATCCCCTTGTTCTTCTTAAAGGGCTTAAATTAAAGTAACAACTGGGATCAACTATGCTAATTTCCTTTCATAATTTAAAAAACTTTAGTCACGTCACCTTATCATCTTAGTTTGCCGAAGCTGATTCAGTCACTCCTCACAATTCATCCTCATAGTCCTGGATTCAGTCTTTCTTCTCTGGACTTGCACAGTCAAAGGGTGCTCCTTTTGCACCTCCTATAATCCATATTGGAAATTGAGTGACATGACTGGCTTTGAATTATGACACAGGTTGACATCTATGGTGTTGAGCCCAGAGAAAAACGTTTTGATCTCTGTGTTAATAAGAAGCCTGAATTAAAAGCCATATCTATGCTCATGTTTTGAGTACAAACAAGGTGATGCTTTAAGTAGTAGTGTAGCAGTATTGTCATGTGTGCAGAATACATTTGCCTGACTTGATGTTATTTTCGAGAAGTTCGGTGGATAGGATTGGTGGGCTTTGTTGGGCTGAATGGCCTGCTCTTGTCAAGCATTTTTCTAATGTTCAGTGAAATTCTTAGATGCGTGTCCAACCAACAAGCAACACATCGGCTCTCTAAGGCACAATGATAAGTAAGAATATATTAAAATATATAACTTTATTTAATAGTAAAAACAAATCCGCATACCTGTTGCTCTCCTTGCCCCTGGTTCTAGTATAGCTACCAATTCGTATTGCTTTTACTTGTTTAGTCTTGTATTTAACTAGTCGAGTGTGCCAAGTCCTGTATTTTAGAACCGTCCAACAATTACCCCAGGCAGGGGACCTGGACCTGAAATAGTGCAGATGTTATTGTGGAGAAAGTATTGTTTCTTCCAGAATTTATTCTTGTGGTGTGATGACTCTTGCTGACTATTGACTGACTGTTGTGAGGTGCTTGCATTGCAGGCAATAGCCAAGTTGACTTTAATGCAAACAAATTCTTTTGTGCTGACATGTATAATGCATTCACTCACAGAGAGCTCTCTCTACGTGGATACATACACTGAGGTAAATTGTAACATTGTAAATAGTGTACGCCAAGTTGTAGTAAGCTAGCCCGTAGACTGTTCAGTGTGTAGTATCTGATTGATACAGGGGGACCGCACATATTTACTTGACTACCAAGTAAGACTTTTGCGTAAAGAATTAGATCATTGAATCTGGCAAAATACATTTCATAATAATTTAGTATATACTGCATGTATACTTGGTCTATTCAATTACTGACCAGTTTTTATTTTAGAAATTCTGGTTGTTTATTTTTAATGTACTATTTAAGCTAATTAAGAAAGAAATAAAACATAGTCTTGAGAGGAAACTTACCCTTTTTCGCACACACAGCCTTTTTCATTTAGTTTATTTATTGATTCATTTATGTATTCCTTGCATTTCCTATGTCCAGTTCAGGATTGTGGGTACTGGAGTTTATCCTGTTAGAACTGGGCCTAAAGCAGGAACAAACCCTGAACAGGGCATCAGTCCACCCCATTGTGGCCAATTTAGATTAGCTGTTCCCCAAGACATGAGTGTTAGGTTTTGCCAGGGGGGATTTGGATTACCTAGAGAAAAAAAATAAACACACAAGCATTGGGGGGCCCACAGACAGTGAGCACTCTGAAATTTGAATCCAGGGACTGTGGAGCTGCAGCGCTGCTAAATGAAGAAGAAAAACCCAATTGTGCATTTCTGAGTAACTGATTAAATGAAAGGGGAAACATGTGCGTAACTAATCCACGCTTTAAAATGGAGACGTTAATATCTGATTATTTAATTCTTTAGAATGAAAATTGACAGCTGGCGAATTTGCTCTCCCAGGGCTAGGGGCTGAGAGGCCCTGATTTGCATGTCATCAGTATAATGAGGCAGAACGTTGTTTAATGCTGTGACATTTGTACACATTGGCCTCTTATGCTAGGCACCCTTGAGGATGATTCACCCAGACAATCTGCTACTTCTTGCCACCAAAACAATTAGCCTTTGGGTCAGCTGTCTTCTACCATAATAAGGCTAGAAAATCTTGGTTCCTAGACTCCAGTCTGCTGTGCACCTGGTGCTTGATGGTTTTGTATTTTCCCAATTTTCTAAGACCAGGACTAAACATGTCATCATTTAATTGTAAACTTTGATTTTCTGTGGCCCGACCATGTGTGAGGGGAATTAACGAAACACGTATGAAGAAGAGTGGTATGTTCACAGACTGCAATGCTCATTATCTAGCTCACTGACTTCATCTTCAGCATCAGGTGTAAGGTGGGCAGCAGCTCTATGTGGAATTTCAGTCAATTAGAGGACTCCAACACAGCCTCACACAGGGCATTTTGGGTCGGCAGTCCACCTTTCATTAATAGCTTTGTTCACTTTTTTGTTCCTAGCATGACAGTTAATAAAGAGGTAGGACCCATGCAGTTGAGATTATAGCCTACATAGAAACTACCTACTGTATGTGGTGTAATTTGCAACTCAATAGATAATAATCAAGATTAGCATACTGTAAATCTCACAAGGTGTCCTGTTATTGTGTGACAAAATATCTGTTATGGTCATGGAGTGTCCCCCACTAGTCTGTTCCCACCTTGCTTCTTCAGATTTGAACCCCTTGAAAAGTGTATTAAGACAATTTGTTTTCATAATGACAATTCTATTTATGTTTAATTGTAAGGAGGAGTTTAAGAAAAGCAGATTAAGTGTGTTAAAAAGCAAATATGGCCATTGTGTTAATAGATGATCACATTTTTTTGTTTAAACCCTTGCATTTTGAAAGAAGGATAGACAAACCTCTTTGGTGTGAATGAACTAAAAGCAAATTTTTGTTACTTTGCTTTATTCAAAAAAAAAAAACTCTTTGGGCTATGCCAGCATCACACAAATATCAAAACAAAGGAAATAACTACACTAATCAAGGAATCTCATTAAAACCAGATTTTGATCTCCTGAATAAGAAGTTTGCTGGGAGCAGAAGTTGGCTCTCCAGATCCGATTTTTGGGGACAGTTGTTCCACTGCTCTGGATTTCCCTTTCTGCACTTATGAAGCTGCGCATGAACACCCTCTCACTTTTAACATACTGTCAGTTCATACATTTTATTCTTGGTAGTTCACTTACTTGTGTTTGGTTCCTAAATGGACAAAAGACACGTTTATGAGTGTTTAGGTTCCAGCTGGGAATTGCCAAAGGCAAAGAAAATAAAATAAAGATGGGGGGAGAAAATTATTTAAAAAAATTATATATATATTTTTCACAAGGTGAAATGAGGACATATCCTCCAGCTTTTGCAGTGTGCCACGCTTGGCTTAAAGAAGAACAGATCTACTTCCTGCAGATGCTGGTTCAAACTGAACACTTTCTTCTGTTGGTGATGTGTACTTTAGGGTGGAAGGGATTTCACAGCTCCTCTGAGGGGTCTTTCTCCACTGTCAAGGCAGACATGGAAGGCAGGTTAGACACTGGCATCCCCCCTTAATCATCTGTCTCTGTTCCCTGTAACAAGACCCCATAAGGTACGCATTGGACAACAGTTAATTTTTAGGTCCCACAAAAACTTTCAACATACCCTGTAGATGCTCAAGCAATTCAGTGCCAACTCATCCTCAAATGCACTCAAAAGAATCTCATTACAAATTATTACATAAATTTCATAGTTCAATAGTTACAACTCCTGCTTCACAGCTCCCATGTCCTGGGTTTGGTTCTCTCTCTTGGTCATCGCCTGTGTTGGGTTTGAATGTTCTTCCCAAATCTGTGTGGATATTTCTCCGGTGCTCCAAAAGTCATTCCAAAGTCATTCTAATTAAATTAACCCAGTGTCATACTTGACCGTGAGTTGAAGATGATGACTCCAGGTGCTCATCTTGTCTCTTGAAGATGTCAGATTACAAGACTAGGATTCACAGGGGATGATGAACTGCAAGCCTTCGTGATGAGTTTCCAAAGTATTGTGAGCCCACTTCTTTTTTTTTTTTTTTAACAGCCAATAATGTGCTTCCTGATCACATATATGAATGCTTTTCAGGTATGGTGTGTTTAGTCGCAACCTCAGCCCTTAATTTTTTTCCCATTCTGTTGTGGTACGTAAAACATGAACATCAGACAGGTGACCCTCTCTTCTGTTTATCAGGTCCAAAACACACTCTTCTTCTGTTTCTTTGTGGCCGAGTGCTTTGCATGTAATGTACGTCTAGCAAGTCGTAGATTGGTGGGACTGAGTCACTGGGCATGTCAAACTAACACAACTGGCATTGGAAGTGGGCCGCAACTGCCCCCGACTTGCTAAAATGAAGTCTGCAACTGAAAAACACTGGAAATATCATTTAGTGTGATGGGTGTTTTGGTTTGTGTGGGTAATTTACCATCTATATGAGTGAATGTGTCTGTGTGGCTGAGGTGGCCATTGCTGTTTCCTTCTTACCTTCTGCTCAGTGCCTTTCCACAGCTCTAGACGGGATTGAGCAGGAAAAGGAAATGAGTGGATGGATGGACGAACATAGCACAAATCTTTAACTGTTTCTACCATCCAATTTTCTGTCATTTTTAAAGTATAAAATGGTGACTGCTGGGTGTTGCTGCTGTCTAATCAACAAAGGGATTTATCTAAAAGCAGGATTAATCTTGGGAATCACTGGCCTAGATAGATTTGCACAAAACACTATGAACTGATTGAACATCAAGGCACACAGTAGGCTGGAATAATTTCAGCTGCTGAGAAAGTGACTGATGAAAGACTTAAAAAATCTTGATAGAGTATAAATCATAAATCTTATGCTTTGTTTGTGCCTGGCTTATGTGTTTGTTTATGAAATGCTTGGTGGATCATCTATCGCATGAAAGCACACAGGACTTAATTGATGTTCTAAAAAACAACACATGCTGTTTATGAAGAACACTCTTTCAAGTCCACAAAAAACTCAACATTTCCCATTTTGTCATTTTCTAAACCCCTTTTTTCCATTAAATTATGTCTGAATTCTTTTTCTCTCTGTGAAGTTTGCTTGTTCTACCCAAAGTCAGTGTGGATTTTCTGTCCCACATCACAAAGACCTGCGTGTTGATTTAATTGGTGAGTTTAAACTGGCCTTGTATAAGTGAATGGCCGATGCTCCATGGTTGGTCCCTGATTTGCCCGTGATGCTGTCATGATAGGCTCCAACTCCTTGTGGCCCTGAAGTGGAGTTAGGAGAGTTTGACTGTGGATGATTGCAAATTCTTACCTGCTAGTTGTGGTCCAAGTGTTTAAAGAAAAAATGGGTGCACCCTGAGACCTGTAGGTCACCTTACCTTCACCTTAACAAATAACAACAACAACAACATTTATTTATATAGCACATTTTCATACAAACAGTAGCTCAAAGTGCTTTACATAATAAGGAATAGAAAAATAAAAGACACAATAAGAAAACAAAGTAAATCAACATTAATTAACATCGAATAAGAGTAAGGTCCAATGGCCAGGGGGGACAGAAAAAACAAAAAAACTTCAGACGGCTGGAGAAAAAAAAATAAAATCTGTAGGGATTCCAGACCACGAGACCGCCCAGTCCCCTCTGGGCATTCTACCTAACATAAATGAAACAGTCCTCTTTGGATTTACGGTTCTCACGGAAGGGCTTGATGATGATGGTCACGTAGAATTCTGCCTTTTAATCCATCCATCATTGATGGAGCATCATGATGCTTTGAGTAGGTGGAGGTGGCACAGGCCACCACCACAAAGAAACCAGAAAAAGAAACAGAAAAGAGAGTAGGGGTCAGTACGGATTTTAGAGCCACCATGAATAGTTATTATGAGGAAATTGAACATATAGAGTATCAGGATTAAGTTAAATTAAGTTAAATTGAAGTTATACAAAGGCCATGTTAAAGTAATATGTTTTCAGCAGTGTTTTAAACTGCTCTACTGTATCAGCCTGGCGAATTCCTATTGGCAGGCTATTCCAGATTTTAGGTGCATAACAGCAGAAGGCCGCCTCACCACTTCTTTTAAGTTTTGTTCTTGGAATTCTAAGGAGACCCTCATTTGAAGATCTGAGATTACGATTTGGAATATAAGGTGTCAGACATTCCGATATATAAAATGGGGCGAGATTATTTAAGGCTTTATAAACCATAAGCAGAATTTTAAAGTCAATCCTGAATGACACAGGTAACCAGTGTAGTGACATTAAAACTGGAGAGATGTGTTTGGATTTTCTTTTCCTAGTTAGGATTCTAGCAGCTGCATTCTGCACTAGTTGCAGAAACAGCTGCTTAATAAAGATGACTGTTGCTTTTCCAATGCATCTCCAGATGCTGAACTGCAGTTTAATTATTCCCCGCACCAAACATTCATGTCATTATTTTTGAATTTCCTTTTCCTCGGCTTGTTCTCCATTTCTTTAAAGAATCCTTGTAAACAGTTGATCTTTTGTTTCTACCTTTCAGGAATTTAAACTTCTCATCAAGGCCTCCCTGTGGCTGCCTACTTTCAGGCTGTGCAGATTGTACTGTGTTCCACCTTTTAATTGGTTACTCTTGATTATTTTTATAGTAAAACCCACTCTACTTGCGCATATACTGTATATACAGTATTAATATTCTGCTGTGGCAGGGCAGCGCATTGTGTTTGTGTCCCTAATTTCTAAATCGTGCTATGACTGTGATTGTATTGCATCACTTCTCTTTAGAGTTTTGATATGAATGTGTGAATTTGGAGTGGAAGCAGCACAGCATAGACATTTGGGTTTATAGGAGACACGTTTTCTGGAAGAATGTAAGGGGATGTGTCATGTTACGAATTTGACAAATGAGAGGCTATTCAGTCCTTCAGGCTTGTTTGGTTAGCCAGTAGCTAAGCTTTTTCAATATGTCATCCAGTGATGTTGCACCATGGGGTGGACATATGCCCTAGAAGCTGTGAATGAATGAATAAATGAAAACAGTTAGGAGAAAAACATAGAAAGACTGATTATATAAAATATGGGCAAGGAACATGTTTTGCAACAAGGAGATCTTTAGGTTAGGACATTTCCAAGCTATAAGTAAGTGTGATTTGTGATAGATCCTCCAGGGTTGGTTCTTGCCTTGAGCTTTTTTCTATTGGCATAAAATCACCCCCAAGTGACCCTGTATAGAAACAAATAGGCCTGCACAATGTTTGTGTGAATGAATATGCTTTTGTTGATGTGCTAGAACAGTTGTCTCCAGCACCAGTCCTAGGGGACTCCTGTGGCTGCAGGTTTTTGTTTCTACCAGTGAGTCATTTTAACTCATACTGATGTCATTGTTTGTCTTTTTTCCCTTCTGTTATTCTGTATTTAGAAAAAAGGCTGTAGTTTGAAAGCTGCACAGAAAATAACTAAGAGATCAGAAATTAAAACTCTGATCTGAATGCTTCTAGCTTTACTTATGTATGTAAATATCACACTGCTGCTGTTTACTAAATGCAGAATCGGAGAATAAAAAAGCCCAACTATTTAAACAAAAATGAGGTTAAAAACTTTCTGATTGTGAAACTAGGTGGAACAAAAAGATACAGCCAGAGAGGTCACTCAGGAATGGGATTGGAAAGCTTTTTGCTAGAGAAGTGTAGTGTTTTTCTGGTTAAAGAATCCATCATATAAATAAACAAATTCAAAAATGATATCAAAACATTTTCAAACCTGTTTATTCTGCAGGGATGCTGGTACTTATTCATCCTTGCTATATCGGGCAAAAGGAAGGATCTAACCCAGGACATACTTGCTCTAATTTCTTCATCACCTTATCACCCTAATTAAATATTTTCCTCAATTATTAAACATGGTCTGATTGAATAGTGTGGTGGCACAATGGCACTGCTCCCTCATGGTTCTAGGAGAGTGGATTTGAATCCCACCCCATTGACTGATTGTATAAAGCTTGCATGGTCTGTATCTGTGTTGGTGCTTCTCAAGGTACTCTAATTCTCTAATCAAGTCCTTCTCCAACTCTAAGTTGGAACACTACAAGTGAGTAGTCTCTGACATCTGACTGCGCCAGATGTTGGCAAAACAGGCTTTGGCTCCAAACCCCAAGTTCAAAAAACAGAATGATGAGTAATGTTAGCCAATGAGTTACTGGGCTGGACTACTGACCAATGAATTGGGGGGGGGGGGGGGCTCCTCAGTTCAAATGCTTGGGCACATCTGATTGTGTTTCATTTTCATTCAAGATCGCATTTCTGGGTAGTAGTTTATTTAATAATATTTTAGTTAAAATATACAGTTTTGGGATGTTGTAAGCTTATGACTGGATAACTTCACATGTGGGTTATGCGACATGTAATTTTATTTTTTTTTTTCTTTTCATGGAGTTTTTCATATTTTTGCTGTTGTCCAGTGTTGGTCACCATTGCACTTATTATATCAGAATCTTTATCTTTATTCTGCATGAAAACATGAGAGTATTATTTTTTACTAGGTCATCCCTACAATCTACATGGGTCAAGCAACATATAAAAAAACTGTTTGGGTAGAGTATTCCTGTAGTGTTTAAACATAAACAGAAACATTTAGCAATAAATAGTATAAATCATAAATACAGTATGTACATAAATTCTCAATCCAGTTTAAGATCATAAGGAGGTGGACTGTACCCCTGATATCACTGGACCAAGTCATGAACCAGGCCTGTGCCACAAGCCAATTGATTGCAGGGCCCAGACTCACTCACCATCACATGGGGGCCAATTTGGAATCGCCCATTAACCAAATCTGCGTGTCCCTAGGGTTGTGAACTGGGGAAAACCGATGTGTGAATGTGTATACATACAGTAAATAAAACAAACTTTTTTCCTCCATTATCTTTTTAGTAATTGCAGCAACAAACATCCTTAGTAAATGGGGAGTTTAGAAAAGAGACTTGAGAATTTCCTACAATATCTCACTGATTTTTTTTTATTTTTATTTTTAATTTCTTTCCCTCTAGGATGAAGTGGATGAGCTACGAGCTGAGATGGAGGAGATGCGGGACAGCTATCTGGAGGAAGATGTGTACCAACTTCAGGAACTTCGCCGGGAATTAGACAGGGCCAATAAGAACTGCCGAATTCTGCAATACCGTCTAAGAAAAGCAGAACAGAAAAGCCTGAAGGTTGCGCAAACGGGCCAAGTTGATGGAGAGCTGATAAGAAGCTTGGAGCAAGACCTAAAGGTAATTTAGCATACAGTTGGAATGAATGAAACTCCAAAAAGCATGTCACTAATTAGAGACTCTAAAATGAACGTAATTGATAAAAATCAGTATTTGTGTAGTATCAGACAAGGCACCCAAAGTATTTTAAAAATCTATCGATGGTGATGATACAGCACTCCTTTTTCTTTTGTTTTGCATGTTCATCTGACATAGTTTTTGTAATCTAACCAGGCTGAAGATCATGTATTTCACATTTTTTGTCAAACTATATATGTGTCTGTTAAGTGAAGGTAGCATTTTATAATTATGTGGTTTTAAAGGTGTATAGGGTCATTATTATCATGTGTAAAAAGTACAGTGAAATTTTAACTTACATGCACTAATTAACTAGTAAAACATTGCAGTTCTTCGGTGCCATGATTACCAAGTATAACAATCCTACCTTGAAATTTCAATCTTCCTTACCTGAAAAATCTCAGAACATATTTGTGATTAATGGGCAACCAGAAGTATTGGTTCATTTAACCGGTGTAAAATGGTATTGCATTTTTAATAAAAACAGTGTTGGGAAATAAGAAACTTGTCTGTTCTACAGACAATTTTTGTATTCAGATTTTATGTTCATTTGTTAGCCACCACAGAATGCATGATTTTGGTTTGTGCTCACTGTGAACAGAACATGTGAGCAGAGTGATTGAGTGAAGAGGTTAATGTTAATTGAAAAAAGATGTTTCACTGGTAGACAATGTGAAAATGACTTGCACCAATTGGTACCCTATCCTAAGTTTTTTAGGTACATTCGCATATAATGCACAAAGAACATATTGCAGTAGCTCTGTTTTTCTCTCTTCATGAAAAAACTCGGAGCCCCATGGATGAATTTTATTAAAATGAAGCATACATCTTGGCCGGCCTATACACTGGTACTGTGAGTGCTGTGCAGAGTGGAGACAGGATGTCTGTGTTTTTTCCCAGTTGATTCTGGGGTTCGTCAGGGGTGTGTTCTTTCACCTACTCTGTTCAATGCTTGTATGGACTGGGTGTTGGGCAAGGTTGCGGGGTCCAGCAGCTGTGGGACATCAGTTGGTGAAGAAAGATTCACGAATCTTGACTTTGCTGACTATGCTGTGATCTTCGCGGAGTCAATGGAGGCTCTGATCAGGGTGCACGAGAGACTGAGCGAGGAGTCTGAGTGTCTGGGCTTGTGAGTATCCTGGATAAAATCTAAGATCCAGGCCTTTAATGACCTCCTGAGCACAGCCATCGGCAGTGTGTCTGTTTGCGGAGGGAGTGTCTACCTTGTCGAGAAGTTTATTTACCTTGGCATTGAAATTCTTGTCTCTGGTGACTCTTCCTATGAAGTCATTAGACGGATTGGGAGAGCATGGGGGGGTCATGAGGTCACTGGAAAGGGGTGTGTGGTGCTCCCAATATCTGTGCAAAAGGATGAAAGTCCAAGTCCTTAGAGTCCTGGTGCTTCTTGTCTTGCTATATGGTTGTGAGACATGGATGCTATCCAGTGACCTGAGACGAAGACCATTGGTTTGACTTTGTGTCGAATGATCGGTTGCTCATGGAGTCCCGAATGAGGCACATTATCTGTATTGTGAGGGAGCGTCCGTTATGGCACTGAGGCCACATGCCGTGTTTCCCAGAGGGTGATCTGCCTTGTAAGGTCCTCATTGTTGGAGACCCAAGTGGCTGGACCAGGCCAAGGGATCACCCATGTAACACCTGGCTGCGGCAGATAGAAGGTCATTTCCGGAGGGTGGGACTGGACCGCGTGTCTGCCTGGGGGGTTGCAAATCGGGATCCCGAGTTGTTTTGTCGTGTAGTGGGTGCGGCAACACACTGTACCAGTCCATGCTCCTCAGCTTGACTTAACTTGTAGCACACTTCTTCAAGGAAATTTGTTGTGATATTTTGAGCAGATCACACTGTATACTGTTTTAAAATTTAAAAATCAGCCATTGAAAAGCATTGGTGAATTTGCAAACTCCTCAATCTTGAAAATGCAGAAATATTCTGTGTGACTTCAAGTATGAAATAGTTTACTGCTTTAGCTTGATAGTGGTTATACCATCTTGTGTACTTTCCATTTTTTTCACCTCCAATAGCCACTACTGACAACAAACAGATCCCCAGTACTAGTTAATGAAATACGAGCAGATTGTGTGGGTGGGTTAGAAGTTGTTGTCGCTGGCTTTTTGAGAAGGCATGGGACTGCATTTTTTTTTTCCGTTGTGCACTAATCTGTCTCTGATGATGATGAAGGAATAAAGCAGCCATTAAACAATTGAGGATGGGCGTTCTGCATGGGCATACATACTACACAAGTGTTTAGATTTGGGACTTTGAAAATCTGGTCACCCTAAAATTTACCATTTGAGTGGCGCATTCACCTGATATCCATAATGGTTACTGGATGAAATAAAATTTGTCATTCACTTCCCTAACATTTGTCGCAACTGAATTGCTTTGCAAGTTCCATTTTATAAAATATTACAATGGCCAGACATGTTCAAGCAAAGAAGGGATTAACTTTAAAAGTTTTTTTTTTTTTTTTTGTTGTTATCTTAATTGGCAATTGCAAATTGTGCAGTGTGTGTTTGGGCGGTCGTGTCCAGGTTTGTTTTCAGCCTTGTGAGAAAGCCTTTGGCCTTCAAAACCTTGAAGTAGATTGAGAAGATCACAGAACCTACTGACAGAACTCAGTTCAAAGTGGGCTACAGTCCCAGCACAGTCCTCCAATGCGCTTAAATGTTACTCCACTTGTATGTTCTCTAACTTCTTTTTTCTGCCTTGCACCTTATGCTGCTGGATAGGCTACGTCCACTGTAGGCTCAATTTTTTTTTTATGGGTTCAGAAATGACAGGAGGAATTATTTTCAGCAGAAGTGTTAAGATCAGAGTCGACAAATCTGTGTAAGCAGCAATAGCATGCACACAAGTGAATATAAGGAAATATTTTTGAACTATGTTCACAAGGGAAAACAGTTGGAAATCCATGTTATTGTTTTGCTTTAGAATTGTGAAAATAAACTCCTTTCACTCTTTATTTAAAATATATTTTTGTTCAGTTGTCATGGGAAGAAAATATAATATTAGATTGAATTTAAGATGCCAGTCTAGAGTCTAAAGTGTACTGTTGTTTTTATAAATAAACCATAAAAGGAACTATGGGAAGTTTGTCTTTAAGCATGAACTTCATTTATTAAGTGTTGTCAAGAGTTTGAATCCTGTCACAGTCTCTCTGTCTTTGTGGAGTTGCTACCGTACTATTCTTGACGTGCTGTTAAGAAGTAAAACTTAAATAGCAGCCAAACTCTATTCACAAAGGCTTTAAGGGAGGAAGTTGTGCTGTGCTCCAACTTTATTTTTGTTTTGAACTTGAAAATTCAGAGTGAAACTAGGAAGCAGTTAACTTCAAGAAATTAACTGTTTGCAGTAAACAAAATACTTTTATGATACGGTAATCCATCCAGTATATGTGTATGCTATGCAATACAAACCATACATTAACCAAACCGTATATTAGGGATATACTCAGTAAATGAGTTTACTATTATTCTATTTTCTATTGTTTGAGCTATTTTACTGCAGATACAGAGCCTATAAAAAGTTTTTACCCACTTGGAAGTGTTTACATTTCATTTTTATAGAACATTGACTCACAGTGGGTTTAATTCTTTTTTTTTGTAACTGATCAACATAAAAAAAAAACCACTCTGATATTATAGTGAAATGAACCAAAGTTATATCCCCAAAGTTCTTCCCTAGTGTCCTTATTTAGAAGATGCACCTTTGGTGGCTGTTCCTGTCTTTAGTCTGTGTGCACAGGTCACTATCGGCTTTACACATCTCAGGACACTGCAGTCTTTCCTTGTTCTTCTTTGCAAAACTGCCCAAGCCCTGCCAGGTTGCATGAGGATTGTAAGTGAGCAGCCTTTCTCAAGTCCAGCCATAAATTCTCAGTTGGACCGAGATCTAGACTTTGATTCAGCTACTCCAGTACATTAACTTTGTTGTTTTTTTAAGCTGTATCTGTGCAACTTTGACTTTATGGTTGGGGTTGTTGCCTTGGTGGAAAACAAATCTTCTGCTGAGGCATTGGTTTCTTGCATATTGCAAACGATTTTCCTCAAGGGTTTCTGTGCATTTCGCTGCGTTCATTTTACTCGCTGTCCTCACAAGCCTTCCGGCGCCTGCTGCAGAGAAACTTCTCTAGAGCATGATGTTGCCATTACTATGCTTCATGGTCGGGATGGTGTATTTTTAGTTTGGCTTATGCCAAATATCATGTTTAGTCCCTTCTTCCAGCTGACTTCAGAGAAATCCCGTGTGTTGACTGGTAATCTCTATTTGACATGTGATGTACTTTTTTTTTTTCCAGGGTTTGCCACTCTCCCATAAACCAGGTGAAGCACCTGGACGATGGTTGTTGCATGCACAGTCTTTCAACTCTGACCCACTGTAGCTTGTAACTCCTTCAGAGTTATTATAAGCATGTTGGTGGACTCCCTTGCTATTCTTCTCCGTGCTCAATCTCAGTGTTTGTGGACAGCCTGCTCTAGGAAAATGTACAACTGTGGCATACTCTTTCAATTTCTTCATGACTAATTTAATTGGACTCTAAAGGATGTTCCATGATTTGTATATTTTCTTGACTCCATCTCCTGACTTTTATGCTTTTCAATCACCTTTTCCAGGAGTCACTTGGAGTGTTCTTTTGTATTCATTATGTAGGCTAGGCACTAATACTGACTCGCCATAAGTTTGACCTTACAGATACCTACAGATGCATTTATAATACAAACAGGTGATCTCCATGTAACTATTTATGTGTCCTCTAAAATCAATTGGCTGTGGCAGTAATGATTAAGGTGAGTCATATTAAAGGGGGTGAGTGCTTAATGTAACCAGTTATGTTGTGTTTTATATTTGAAATAAAGGATGCCCACTTTTACTTTCATTCATTCAGTCATTTTCTATTGATTAATGTCAAAAAAGCCAAATTTAACCCACTGTGATTCAACATTGTATAACAATAAAATGTGAAACCTTCCAAGTTGATGAATACTTTTTATAGGCACTGTTGCAATTTCAAATTGGCCCTTTGTCAATGTAGATGTGTACCTGAATGTGTCCTGTAATGCAGTGTCATTCTGTCTGGTGCTGGCACTTGGCTTGTGCCCGATGCTCTCAGGATCGGCTTTAACCTCACTATGACCCTAAATTGTATTAACTGTGTTTGAGTTTGAGTTAATGTTATATTAGACATAGGAGAGTCGTGTTTTATGATGTTGCTTACCATAAATTCAGAAAGATTTGCATGCAAGACTGCAGTGTGGATCTGAAATATGATAAGGAAGCCTTGTTAAAACATATAAGCAGTAAATCAATTTTGCCTCCTCAGTCCTTTAAATGTCCTGCTTTCTTTTAATAGTCAATGCAAAAAACTATGAAAATAAAAAAGAAGTGACTCTGTCACAAAGTATAAGTAACTTTTTTATGTTTTAGAATAAGAATGAATTTACAGTGTGCATTTTTAATGTTTCCTTAACATAATTTGGTGCATAAATTAGCAACTGTGTGACTTGAATGCTGTAATGAGGTAATATGGCTTTTTATATTGATTTAAAGAAATGCTCTAGTTCTAGAAGTACATAATGGGTTGGTGTGCATTAGATTCATGGTAGTGCAACATAAAAATCTGGATTTTATTGTAACATCTTTGGGTGATATGAACACTTACTGTACATTACATTTATTTTAGGAGGGCATTGTTTCTGATTGCGGTCAATCACTTCTCCACATATTTTATGAACACTAAAGATAGCATGTATAGTATGTCAGCTGCACTCTCACACATTCTTGGCTTTCCTGTAGCTGGATGCTTTGCATCAACTGAATTTTTTTAACCGTAGATAACAAATTTTAATTTTATAGTGTACCACTATCACTACTAGTTCAAAAGCTTCAGTACTTTGTAAAACATTTAAACAGACTTGAAAATTACTTATTCAGAATTACAGGTAACAAATAAGTAATTGAAAGTTTAAAAAAGCATTAAGTAATATTTAAGTTTTTGCTATTTTCTTAGCCGCTCATCTGTGGGGGTTCTGTCACTACTACCAACGCAAGCAGGAATGTCATGCAAAGGCGTCACAAAGTGTCTATGATTCTTGTTGACAAAATGTCTGTGACCAGTTATGACAATTTTTTCCCCTGAAGCTCCACAGATTTGGATCTGCTTATTGTTTTTAAAATATATTCCATCTAAAAATGTCTTTTTTGATACTGGTGGAACATGTGTAAAGAAGCTTCTACTTGAGGGGGGGAAATGTATGCAACTGAAAACATCTATTAGAGTCTATTGCAGGGAGGCCATATTAACATTTTGGAAAAAGACTGCGTGTAAATCAAACCCACTTTAAGATCTGTTTTTGGTGTGAATGCATATACTTACTTCATCTACAGTGGTAACTTGTAGCTCACCTGTGTGAACTCTAGTGCACCATCTGTTCACAGCAGCTTGGCAGGGCTTCTACTGAACTCTTAAACTATAGTCATGCAATCCATAGGAAGAGCTTGGATTGCATCCAACATGGTTTGGCAGCTGCACCTTATGTAGTGGGAATTCTGATCTTGAATTGGTCTCCCTTGTCTGCGTAGTTTTAAAATGCCAGAGGCTTTTCACTTTGGAGACCTACTGTGGAGCTGGGTACAGTGTGTGTGTGTGTATCTGCATTTTCAGTATACAAAGCTGGTTTGAGCCTATGGCTCAATACTTTAAGTAATTCTGCGTTTGATTATACAAACCCCATTCTATTTGTAATGTACATTTTTTATTTTATTATGTTCACATTACATTTTTTTCATGCATTCCCTGGCAATTTTGCTGCCTTCAGTGGATAGTATTTGTTACATAGAGTGTGACGTTTTGTAAGAAGCAAGAAAGACCACAAAAGTGAATGGTTGAATGCCTGAGTTTTTCTCTCATTAGTCTCTTGAATATTATTGGCCAGTAGCCCATTTTTAATTAATAAAATGACAGCTTTCTAGTACTGCGGAACAGGCCAGCTAAACAAAAAGTTTATCATCATAATCAGCTGATTACACCTTAAGACGTTTACAAGTTCACTATTCAATTAATTTTTGCACCTTTTGCTGTGAAAATGCAATATATTACATTTCGGTTTTATAGCTAAATTATACAGTGATAATGTTGGAGGCAAATTAAAAGTTGAAAGAAACTGTTAGTTTTATTTGGACTTTATGTACACTAAGAAAGTCCTAAAAAGGCCAAATTATAAGGCACAGTATGTCATTAGTAATCTGTGTTCTTTTACTGCATCTCTCACCAGGTAGCCAAAGATGTTTCCGTGAGGTTGCACCATGAACTGGAGAGTGTGGAGGAGAAACGCTCAAAAGCCGAGGATGAAAATGAGCTCCTGCGACAAAAGATCATTGAGGTTGAAATCTCTAAGCAAGCCCTGCAGCACGAGCTGGATAGAGTTAAAGAGGTAGGCGGCAGTGGCCAATCTAGACTGTAGCATCGATGAGTTGTTTTTTAATGGATTTGATATTTTTCTTGTGTACTTTCAATGTCAGTGGTCATATTCTTTTGCTTAGGGCTGCTAAAAGTTATTCAGTGAAGAGTATTGTGACATTTAAGAACACATTTGCATAGTCTTGCTTTTTGCATTGACTCTCTTGAATGGGTTTTATTGTTCTTTGTACTGGCTTCAGTATATTGCTTTAGCTTTTTTATGCTTAGTAAAAATTCGCCCTGATGAATTCTGGGCTTGTAGTGCAGTTTTTCAAGTGTGTTTTGATTTATTGACTTTTTCAGGGTTCAGTTGAGTTGGCTTGAAGAGCCATCTTGTAATGGCACGGATGTCAATATTCTTCGTCCCTTTGTAGCTAATTTATAAGTAGAAGATTATAAAGTTTATTTTCATCCTTTGCATACACTTTAGGTTATTTCTAAAAAGGTTATTTTCATAATTATCTTTTTTGTGCATTCTTATTGTGTTTTTGTTTCTCTGAATTGGTAATAGTGTTAGTTTTATTAATTTTTTTGATGACCCTGTTTTGTTTTTAATTTCTATTTATTATAACCACAATTTTGTGAATGTTTTTCATGGCTTGGGCTATGTTGCTTATATTAATGACGCCTGTTGCTGTGGTATATTAACATTTGGCGGCTTGATTGCTATCATTCAAGATTTTGGATTACATGTAAATCAAATAACATACTGTGGGAATGATTTGGTTGGGGATTCTGTTAAATTTCATTGTGCGTTTGTGCAACTACAATAAAAGGCACTCTTTTCTTGTAGTTTTGGCTAGGAACGTTTTGTTTTTGAGGCTTTGAGTGTTTTTGTGTATTCGGTGCTTTTACAGCTCAGAGTTTTGCAATTCATTTTCTTTTTCCTTTCAACTTGTCTACTGACTATTGTTTTGTGATAAACTCATCTACTAGCTAGAATGTATACAATCTAGTGTTAGGCGGCCTGAAAAGACTGTTAAAGCTCTTTTATAAAATATATTTTGTGTACCTAGAGTTCAAATATTTTATATTTTTAATAAGCAATTGTAGTTAATAAGAAGTAGTTTGTTCTTCAACAACGATGAATTTGTTCTTGGCATATTTTGCCTTGAGATGTGCTGTATTGTGTAACCAAAGGGTTTAAAATGCAACTGAAAAGTGTAGTTCTTAAGCTTGGCTTTGCTGTAGTGATACCAGATGTGGAACAGAAACGTAATAAACAGGATACAAATGTATTCTTGAATGTCTAATTCAGTAGTATATTGTACAAAAATAAAAGTAGTTTGTTGTCAAAAATGTTAAGAGGACTATTGCTCTCATATAGATAGATAGATACTTTATTAATCCCAAGGGGAAATTCACATATTATGTAGGATGTACAAGTATACATTCTTTCAGTTCAATTTTTCACAATGTTGCATTGTAAAAAGTATTTAAACCATTACAAATGTCTTTTTTCACCATGGTTTTGTTGGAGCATTCTCTTTTACTTTTAGTATACAGTGATCCCTCGCTATATCGCACTTCGACTTTCGCGGCTTCACTCCATCACGGATTTTAAATGTAAGCATATCTAAATATATATCACGGATTTTTCACTGGTTCGCGGATTTCTGCGGACAATGGGTCTTTTAATTTATGGTACATGCTTCCTCAGTTGGTTTGCCGAGTTGATTTCATACATGGGACGCTATTGGCGGATGGCTAAGAAGTTACCCAATCAGAGCACGTATTATGTATTAAATAAAACTCCTCAATGATATACGATATGCTTCCCGCGCGGTGCTTCACAAACTTAAAAGCCCGAATGGCACCTACTGATTTTTGATTGTTTGCTTTTCTCTCTCTCTCTCTCTCTCACATTCTCTGCTCCTGACGGAGGGGGTGTGAGGTGTTCGCCCACTGGCCTAGAGGATACGGACACTCCTCTAAAAAATGCTGAAAGACTACCTTCACATTGCTCCCTTTCATGCGGCTGCTTTGTCGGCGGTGCTTCACATACTTAAAAGCCGAAACGGCACCTATTGATTTTTGATTGTTTGCTTTTCTCTCTCTGTCTCTGTTTCTGTCTCTCTCTCTCTCTCTGACATTCTCTGCTTGAAGAGGAAGATATGTTTGCATTATTTTAATTGTGAGATGGAACTGTCATCTCTGTCTTGTCATGGAGCATAGTTTAAACTTTTGAAAAAGTGACAAATGTTTGTTTATGGCAGGGGTGTCAAACTCCAGGGCTGGAGGGCCGCAGTGGCTGCAGGTTTTCATTCTGACCCTTTTCCTAATCATTGACCAGTTTTCGCTACTAATTAACTCCTTTTCCCTTCATTTTAATGCCCTGTTTTTAAAGATTCAGTCTTCTGAATTGATTCGTTTCTTCATGAAATGGCAGCCAAACATAAATGAGATGTGAAACAAACCAACAGAAGAGCAGCTAAACTGGGATTTCAAACTCCAGCCAATCTATTAATGAGAAGCTGATTCTTGCTGTTTAATTAAGCCCATTATTTAATTTTGTGGTCTGTTGCTGCTGTCATTCTGCCACAGCAGACATTTACAAAAATGTTGATTTTCTGTTCGTCAAAATGTTTTGGTGACCTGAGAGATCAACCTTACTGAGACCTTCACCATTCTTTATTTTCTGATATTGTATGACGTGCACTGGTGAGCTGGTCATGTGGCAGCTCGTCTTGTGTCCATTATTGTTTGGCTGCTAATTAAAAAAAGAGACAACTAAGGGGCCTGAGTATAGTTAATTAAAACTAAATCAAAAGAAGTTAATTAGCAGCAAAAACTGGCCACTAATGAAGAAGATGGTTAGAATGAAAACCTGCAGCCACTGTGGCCCTCCAGGCCTGGAGTTCGACACTTGTGGTTTACAGTGTTTTAAAGTCCCTGTCTCTACAACCTCCTGTGTTTCTGTGCAAATCTTGACCCAAGCGTGACAATATAAAAATAACAATATAAATGTATGGTTTTTACTTCGCCGATTTTCACCTTTCGTGGGGGGTTCTGGAACGCAACCCCTGCGATCGAGGAGAGATCACTGTAGCTAGCCATTTCTGTTTTTATTTTTCATATGATGTTACTCTTTGTATTTTACCTTCAAAATTATTTGGTTAAAAAATATATCAATAATGTACAACAATTATAAGTCAATATACTACTTATAGTTGTGAAGTAATTATTCATAACAGCAAAAATGAAAGAAAACAGTGGCCACAGAGCTTTTTATGACTGAAAGTGGAATTACTCAAGTTACTTTAAGGAGAGTTCTAACTGAGAACAGCACTGCCTTGTACTGAAATATTTAAGTTGTTCTTCGTATAGTGAATCTGATTTATTCTAATTTTAAGTAATGAAGAATGTGCTAAGGGCTCATATGTTAAGGTGACAGAGTAAAAAAAAAAGAAATTTTCCCCATGAGTTCAATTCTATCATGTTCTGTTTGTATGAAGTCCTGGTAAGGAACAGTTCTCTGTGTCCCTGATTATTTCTCAAATCTCATTTCAATTGACTTACAGAACCGTTAGCTTTCAAAATAATGTGTAGCAACTTGGAATAAAGGAACAAATATAAAAATAGACATTTCTCTAAAATGTGTGGGATTGGGAATTTTAATTAGGTAGCAAATACGCTTTAAAAGCCAACATATGTGCAGTTTTAAAAGTCAAATCATCAAAAGGAGTAAAATCATCTGCAACAAAAATGGTTTATCAGCCTTCACTGCCCAAATTCCTTGGCATACTGTTGAAAATGTACTTATGTTTTCATAGAAGCTCATTCTCATCCTCTTTGTCTAATCTGTGGCTTTTGCGTAATTAAGCCTCAACTCAAGATTTGACATAACTCTCGGTTATCTGGAATAACAGAAATTTCTGCAGCTTTATTGTATGCTGTTCAGTAAACAGACAAATATTGAGGATAAGCTTGTATTTGGATGTATGGAAGAGACTGTGATATACATGTGTTTTTGCCTGACGTGATTTGCATTCATAACATGGCTCTAGGACCAAAACACCTTGTTTTTGCATTCACTTACTAGTTCATTTTTCTCATGCAGCTTTTAAGTCAAGGGCATATGTGAACAAAATCATAATTAAGTGACCTGTGAAACTTGATGAACGGAATGCTTGGCAGTAATCTGCCACTTTGGCTCATGCACAAATAAACCCTTAAAATTACTAAAACTTTGTAGCACTTCAGTTTTAAAATATGGTGTCATTTTGACAATTTTGTATGTTCCTTCTTATTCTTTTGTTGTGCTTTCATTCTCATTTAAGGCTTTTCATTTCTTTGAATTTGATTCTGTCATTTATTTTTACTTTTGTGTTTTGTTTTTAAAGCAGCAATTTTCCACCAATTTGTGTTCTTGTTGTCAGGAATCGGCAAACTATCTGTTGTGTCCAAGATATTGGATAATCTAGCAAAACCTTCTCGAGTGTGCTTTAGTAAATTAGTATTTAATTACCAGTTTTCTTCTGCTTTGGGGGTTTCAAAAATGCAGTCTTATGTTTTGGCTTGATGTTTTGATTTTTTTTTTATTTCCTAGTTTAGACTTTTTATCCTGTTCTCTCAGCTACATTTATCTCTTGTCCCATATTCGTTCATCTGACAAAATAATCTGCAATAAGTGCACTGACATCAACACAACAGAGTCATTCATATGAAACTCACTAAATCCTTAGTCGGGAAGCTAAGAATTCCCATCTCTATATACAGTGATCCCTCGCTATATCACGCTTCGACTTTCGCGGCTTCACTCTATCGCGTTTTTTTTTCTCATACACGCTTAAGTCACTACACATGCGCTTTCTGAGAACTTTTATCTAAGCCCCACGATGGCTCATAAACGTGCTGCTTTTTCTAAGCCTTCTGACAATAAAACTAAGTGCCGGAGGAAGATGCTTGCTATCCAGGAGAAGGTGAAACTCTTGGATATGATCAAAGATGGCAATACCCTACAAAAGCCTCCTCACGCATATGAAAAGACAGCGCCAGCAACTGCCTATCAAGATGTTCTTCAGCCGCGCACCCAGATACCCACTGCCTACTCTTAGTACTCCTTCAGCGGAAGAAGACAACAACGCACCTGCTGAAGTTACTGCACCACCTGAAGACTCTCCTACTGAGGTTGTGCCTTCATAGGTTAGTGGTTGTGTGTAAGAACTGTGTGTGTGTAATTAAATGTACAGTACAATAATCTACTATATAAAAGCAGTCGGGATTGCAAAGCGTAGCGGAATGCCGCTTATCACAGACTTACTACGTGCGGCTTGCGGTACGAAGTGACGCGATGTGAGCAGAGCTCTGCTGCTCCCATCATCCCCTTGCTTTTGTGCGCGATGCGCTGGAAAAATAGACAAAATTATGTCTCTGGAAATAATTAATGTTGATGGAGTACAAATGCCTCACCGTGTAGTAAATATCAGGGGAGATGGTGCTGGCTTATTCTCATCTATAGCTTATTTAGTGCATGAAACTCTGTCTTTAGCGGTACAGATTCGGGCTGACATTGTACGACTTTGGACAGGCACTCAAGGGGATAAAAAAACTTAGGTTTTCGGGAGATGTTATGAATGGGCACTTTAATGTTCTCATTCCCTACACTTACATGCCTGATGTACACATGGAGTGCACACAAATTGAGGATAAAATCGGTCGCCTTAAAAGGCGGGTGAGCCTAGTAATAATATATTTGTAACGTCTAATATGTCTTATTTTCTCTTATTTTGTCTAATATATTGGGTAATACGAGTGTAATGGTGACTAAAGTGTGTTATTTAATGTCTAGAGGGCTCTAATAATGTTAAACGTATTTAGAAGGTCGTAAGCAGGTTTTCTATACTCTAACTGCAAAAATATTCGATTTATAAATAAAGAATCCTACTTCGCAAAAATTCATTTATCACGGTAGAGTCTGGAACGGATTAACCGTGATAAACGAGGGTTCACTGTATAATCTTCATTTGGATCTTGATCTTTGTTTGTCCGCGAATTAATTAGAAGCACTAGATGGCAGTAGAGAGACAGCAAAAACATAGGTATTGCATTAAGAATCTCCTCCAGGCTTATACTACTGAAGACTGTAGTACTCCAGTCACACCTCAAAACACAGACATTCAAACTAAACAAATTGTTGTGCTTTAAATTAACTAAAGAGATCTTCATTTAGATCTTGATCTTTGTTTGTCCGCGAATTCCACGCATGCATGGACCACCTTCCAGTTTAGTACGTTGTTGTTACTCACGGATGTCAACAATGTGCCGGAATAATGAAAGGGGTGGTGGACAGTGTTATGCTGGTTAGCTCCTGAGGCCTGGTTAGAGAGTGAGATTGCCGAAGATAAAAGGTACGTGCCTACGTAACATATGAATGAAAGAAAGACAGTGGGTAAAATGAATGACAACGTAACAGCACGTTCCGGAAATTATTATTGTTACGTTGTAGCCGGCGAGTGCTGAGCGTCTCACAGTTGTACCGTGCCTTGCTCACATGTCAGTGAAGTGATCCCTATTTATGCTTTAAAGAGCCTGGATACCTATGTTGTCCCCCTTTTATAACCATTGCTCCGTGTATATTGCCTTACTCTTTGGATTGCCACAAAGCAACCTGCGAGATTGGAGAAAGGTTGAGAAGACATCGTGAGAGGAAACGACAGCGTCTTGAAAACGAGACGGACTGTGAACGGACGGAAGCAGAAATGCTCCCACACCACCACATGATTACGATTCGGACAGTGATTCCGAGTAGGCCGTTCCTATCGAATCAATGTCCAAGGGTTTTCTTTTGTAATTTTGTTTCCCTTATAAAAAATCATAATGCTGCGTGATGAAGGGCCCAGTTCATGACTGGCAGCCGCGTTTAAACAGGGAGCCCTTCACAGACAACTTTAACACGCGCAACGTAGTTGGGCGCACATGGCTAGTTATGGTATAGTTGACTATAGGAGAGTGAGACAACAATTCACATTTGGGCAGCCACATACAATACGTGCACACTTACGTGTGTGTGATTCATTACGTGCACCAGCATTTCAGCATAACTGTACTCAAATCATTTTTTTTTTCTTTTCTAAAAGCCACCTCACTCATAGCCAAGAGACATGTTTCGTTTGTCTTTCCATTTTCACATAGAAAGCATACTGTTCATTCTTTGTCATCTTTTTCCCATCTCTACAGTTGTACTGCCACATCCTGCGTTGTGTCAGAAGGTAATGGAACATCCATTTCCCACCATGCTACTGCAACGTAATACCTCACTTTTGCGACAAGTAGCAGAGGCAGCTCCCTGAGGTGGCAAACTGCAATAAAAATGATATATGGAAATTCTCCTGGTTGACAGGTTTCAGCCAGTGTCTCATTTGTAATGGTGTACTGCATACCAGTACATACAGCACAAGTATATATCTTAGGAGCCTTGCTATTTTTTATGATTCAAATACATTATGCAAAATGCTAATTTGTCTGGGAGATGATGATGGTCATAGAATGTAGTTCATTGTTTGACCCCTGTTATGACCAGCTGGTTTTGTTTTTGACTAGAAAAATTCAACTGTGACACTGTTGCTCACAAATCTTTCACACAGTTTTCTGTATGTCGTGTTCTTACTTTCACCTGTCATATGGACATTATCGACCCATAATATTATTGGGTTGCAGAGATGCAGTCATATTGTCTCCTGAGTTTTTTGCGATTTTCAGGGTAGCAGGGTGCCAATTTCTCAGTCA
This sequence comes from Polypterus bichir lapradei, assembly GCA_026402145.1. NCBI lineage: Eukaryota > Metazoa > Chordata > Cladistia > Polypteriformes > Polypteridae > Polypterus > Polypterus bichir. The sequence continues at coordinate 32,385,567 of JANRMT010062819.1, forward strand.
GGAAACACGGTAGTAGAGTTGCTGATTTTCAAACACCCAGATTCAACTGCCCTTAAATAAATAAATTGACCATGTTGATATAGGATTTCTTTGTTTGATTTAAAATGGACACTGTTTTAGTGTAAGCTGATCACTCCATAGCAAATCTATCCATCCATCCATTTTCCAACCCGCTGAATCCAAACACAGGGTCACAGGGGTCTGCTGGAGCCAATCCCAGCCAACACAGGGCACAAGGCAGGAACCAATCCTGGGCAGGGTGCCAACCCACTGCAGATAGCAAATCTATTTACTATCAAAATTTTAGATTTTAAACTTTCCAGGCATGCTGAAATTTCTCCTTCTTTTTATAGGATGTTTTTATACCTGTGGCCGTAAACTACAGCATGTGGTTTTCAGAGTCTGTTTTTTATACATGTGCATTGTTGCTCCCTGACGTAAGTATTGTCACATTTTATTTTCATTCAGTTTATCAAGTATTAATCTGCCTATTTTAATTAAAATGGCTGAAATAGCTAGTACTGAACTCAAATATGCCTGAGCAGCCACTCTGACAAAAGACATGAGTGCATCCACAAGGCTAGTGGAGTGCACGTTGTTTTATTTCTTTGCCAGGCAGATGTAGGCAGAGCTCAGACAGAAAAGGCCAAAGCCACAGAGTCTGGTGAATAGGAAGAAAGAAAGCTGAAGGATTAAGAGACAGGTCGACAGCTGCCATGAGTTTTCCATAGGAGTTGTTCTGAAATCCCTTGGCAGGCTTATCGTTTGTGGTGTGCAGGATAGGAAAGGGATTTATTTCCTGATGGATGGCCGTAAGGGAACAGCTGATAGTCCTTTAATAAAACTATTGAATGACACCAAATGGATGGGGAGGACATCTAACTTTAACCCTGGAGGTTTCTAGATTTGTGCTATGAACTCTCCCACCTCTCTTTTACTCCCTTTTACCGTTGCCATCTTGATTATAGTTTTATTAGTTTCTACACTTTCAGGTGTTATTTAAAGTACTAGGGTGTTATACCGTGTTAGCCATTATAAATGTAGTGAGAAGTCAAGCAAACTGACACCTTTTACTGGCTAACTAAAAAGATTTACAATATGCAAGTTTTCAAGGTAACTCGGGCCCCTTCTTCAGGCAAGATAGAAGGGACATGAGTTGTCTCGAAAGCGTGCATATTGTAATCTTTTTAGTTAGCCAATAAAAGGCTTTCCCTTAAAGATAGGGTGAGAAGCTCAGTCATCCGGGAGGGGCTCAGAGTAGAACCGCTACTCCTCCGCATCGAGAGGAGTCAGATGATGTGGCTCGGGCATCTGATCAGGATGCCTCCTGGACGCCTCCCTGGTGAGGTGTTCCGGGCACGTCCAACCGGGAGGAGGCCCCGGGGAAGACGCTGGAGAGACTATGTCTCCCGGCTGGCCTGGGAACGCTTTGGGATTCTCCCGGAAGAGCTAGAAGAAGTGGCCGGGAAGAAGTCTGGGCCTCTCTGCTCAAGCTGCTGCTCCCGCGACCTGACCTCGGATAAGTGGAAGAGGATGGATGGATGGATAGTTAGCCAATAAAAGGTGTCATTTTGCTTGACATCTCACTATATTCAGGTGTTACTTAATAAAAATGTACTTTGACATTTTGAATTAGAAGTTAAATTTATTGGTGATGAAAAGAACAACATGCCTGTGTACTGTTGCAATTAATTTTTTTATTCCTTCCGTTTTGGTAGTCTCTCTGTACAGTTGTAATTGGAAATATCTCAATAAAACCAATCTATACACAGTTTAATTGTCATTGTCTGTCAGGGTTGCATTCCTTAAAAAGCCTGCGGATACAGAAACTGCAGAAACTGAAGCATTGGTTCTATGGAAAGGATGGGGTTAGGTTCCAGCAGGACTGGCAGGTAAGATGGAGTTGAACGGAAATGTCGACCCTCCCCGAGTAATGACCCTTTCACAGGTTCATTTAGAGTGTTCTTGTTACAACTTTTACTTCCTCTATAATGAAGTTTAATTGTCGTCTAATATATAAAGCTTATAATCTGTGTGTGTGTGTGATGCATTTAGAGATGCATCCTTTCTTTAAAATGATGATTTGTGTTTTTTCTAACACCCAACCAGGGCTGATTACTGCGCACTGTCATTAAAGTTTGTGCAAATTGATCATGAAATTTGGGGAGCAATCTACATGTCCGCATGCATTCTGCTTTTCAAATTTGTATGACAAGATGTGCTTACAATGTCAAGAAATTGAATTATGCTTCCGGTGAAACAGTAATTAAAAATCGCTGGCATGAACCTGATTCTCTGCAAATATATAACCTTGTTTTAAAAAAAAAAAAAAAAAAAAGGCACAAAAAACTGCAGTGATGGCACGTGGGCTTTCTACTACTGGTCCATCAATTTGTGGACATCATTTAGTATATGTTTCCAGATCCAGACTTGCTTCTGATTATGCTATACTGTTATTACTGTTACTTACTCTTACATATGGTATATTCTGATAAAAAGTATTTTGGTCTTTTATAATGAACAGAGTAGATGCAGGACTGTAGATAATTTCTATATTTGCCTTTCTGTCTCAATGTAGCTTACAAATGAATTAAATTAGGATAGTTGCCTGTGGCCGGCTTAATTCAAAGAGATCAGTTATATGCACGCTGCAGAATACACAATTGCTTAACTTGGATGCACATTCATTCACTGCCTTTTCATAGCCAAATGCTGGGAGGGTGTGTGAGTGCTGTGAGCGAAGGTTACATGGGTATGAACAAGAAAAGTCCATCCATCCATTATCCAACCCGTTATATCCTAACTACAGGGTCATGGGCAGTCTGCTGGAGCCAATCCCAGCAAGGCAGGAAGCAAACCCTGGGCAGGGCGCCAGCCCACTGCAGGGCACACACACACCCACACACCAAGCACACACTAGGGACAATTTAGAATCGTCAATGCACCTAACCTGCATGTCTTTGGACTGTAGGAGAAAACCCACGCAGATACGGGGAGAACATGCAAACTCCATGCAGGGGAGGGACCCGGGAAGCGAACCTGGGTCTCCTAACTGCGAGGCAGCAGTGCTACCACTGCGCCACCATGCCACCCTGAACAAGAAAAGTTTGCTTTGAAAATTTACAGTGTGAAAGCACAAGAGAAAACCTCAAAGAGAGAGATGTGAACTGTGACCCTTTCAACATGCTGTTTGTTTGACAATACACAAGTAAGCTTCCAAGCATTGTTGGAGGCACATTTTGGAGCGCAAACACCACAACATGTTTTCAACAGTCAAAGTAGTTTCAAATAATCAAACGTGGCACGTGTGTAAGAAAGTTAATTTGACTGAAAGAACCGTACAACTTTGTGCAAGTGTTTTTCAAATATCTCTACTGTTATGCCTTATTGATGCTAGAATTGGCTCGAGCACCATCTCTCCATCAACTGAACTAAGCAGACAAAAAGAAGAGGGGAGTGTAGAAAATTCTGAGTCCGAGTGTGTTGCTTTAGGAGTGGGCAAGGCTGTTAATGTTAGTGTTGCATTATGGGTCTGCATTGCCAATATGACATTTGCAGACAATATCGAGCTTTGAAATTGGCAGACATTTTCAGAATTAAGTGTCAGTTTTCTGAAAAAGAAATCATATATATCTATTTTGGAATAAAAATGACAGTAGTAATTGAAGTAATTCAATTTGATGTCCTCCTGTGGTTCGGTTTCTTTATACTGGGTCCAGTGATAGCTCTTTCAATAAAGTGCAACGAATGACTTTTTAATTACAATTAGTGTTGTGGAAGTTTTCTTGTTGGATTGTCTTTCTAAAGCCCTTAAAAACCATGAAATATTTAATGAATGTAAGTATTTTGGGTGGTGGGAGCGCTATATCTTGAAAAGACAAATGTAATGGTGAGTGACAATGTATTTTACTGTTAATCCAGAAATCTTGCAGTTCATCTAGATTTTTAACATATTAAAGACTGATATTGGCAGGTGGGTTTGTAAATAAATTAAATTAAACAGCTTCTTCATATTTCCCTAATGATAACAACTAAATTTGTGTGTGTTCTACTTTTTTCTGCAGCAAAGCTTGCATAAGGAATTTCATTAACCTAGTTGGAATAATCTCGCTTTGCAGTATGAAAGGGAAAAGAACAGCATGTGCAGTATTGTAACAAGTTTGAAATGGAACAGCATACCATTTTAAAAAATGTATATGTGGATTTGTGGCCTTAACTGGAGTTCAAAAACTCAAAAATGTATTAGAAATTAAGAAATTCAGTTTAAAATAAAATTTGTAGTCTTGTGTTACGTGGTAGGTCTCTCACAGATTAGTAGCACAATGCCAGCACCAGTAAATAACAGCAAACACAGACAGCAAATTCAACTCGCTCTCATTGTCCTAGCTGAGGTGCTGTCTGTGCTCTGGCCACTGTCTTCTACAGGTACTGCCGTGGTGTGAAGAACTTTAGAAGGTTACAGAATTTCCAGGGTTAAGCAGGTCAGCAGTTGTGGTGCTTCAGTGTGTCTGGTGTTGAGTGTTTGTGTGGTTCTCAAGTGCCATTTTTAAAACTTTTTAAGACAGTATTGTTTTGGTACAATAACGAATCAATGTTTAGGTTGGAGGTTAGACCCCTTGCCTAGAAATATCTAGATATGAAAAACTTTCTCAACATTTTTCTGGGCAGAGTCCAAAAATACTTTCTTACTATTAATGGAAATAAAATGTATACTGCATATGAAAGATTAAAATTTCATAAGTCAGTTATGTATATGTATTCAAAGCTTTTTTTAAGTACACAGGCCAGAGTGATGCATTAAACATTGATTGAATGACCCTGCTCCCTACCCAGCCCCAATACTGAGAAATGGCTGTCGCTCACTAAACTAGAGGGGAAGTGAATATGCAGTGATAATAATAATACATTTTATTTATATAGCACCTTTCCCATGCTCAAGGCACTTACAGAATATAAGAAAGAATGGCAGGGTATACAGTATATAGCATAGTACAAACCAGATAAATAAATAAAGAAGATTACGACAGTGAATTCAGAGAAAACAAAAAGCCTAACAGACGACATAATTGATGGTCTAGCACACACACACAGGTTACATGAGCATCTTGACAGAGAGGTAAACTGAGAGAAGGGTAATAAAGTCAAGTAGAGCTAAAAGCCATCCTGAACAGATGAGTGATGGGTGACACAGAGCCTTCTGTCTGCTAGCTTTTGGGGTTTTTTTCCCTTTACGTCCTTTGAATTTTTATATTAGGGTGCCTTCTGCTCTCTTGTGGTCATGTGGACTCCAGTTTTTCTTGGCTACTTTGAACTCTTACAGGGTGGGAGTTAGGAGGGTGGTCCCAGATGGGGCGGGGTTATCTCTTACCTGCACTATTCTCTTCTTAATGATTAAAATGTTATATTTTAAGCTAAATGATAACAGACTCATTTGAAACTGACAATACCAGCAAGCTGTCGCAAAAAAGTTTCCTTAACATACTTCAAACTAAAAAAGAGATTAAAAATTGCTCTGGGTATGCATAAGCATGTGAAGAATATGTCTTTTGTTTTAATTCTTTTCAAAAGCTGTCCGAAGAAATTACCTTATTTAGGCTTCTCATGCGGTTAGGGCAGCTTTTTGTCATGTCATAGTTATTTGGACAAATTCCAGATTGCAAACTTTCATGTGATGTGAGTTTCTTTGGGTCTGCCCAAACAGCAAAAAGATGAGCACCCATAAGTTATTGTTGCTACTTGACAGTGTTTAGTTTTTTTATATACACATATATAAAATTTACTTTATAGGCAGTAAAATGTGTCTTCAAACAAGTTATGTGTGCTTATAATAGTGTAGTGTGTAGTTTGCCAAGACATTTTCAGTCTCCTAAGAGCTAGAATATTGGCTGTCTTTGTGTTTATGATTATTTAAATAATGATGTGGACGAATCATTATCATTTGTAAGTTATGTTATATTAGTGAGCCGAGTTATTTGCCATTTATTTTTTTCTTCCATCAACCAGCCACTCTGAGAGGATGCTTTATTTTAATAGAGATCAACTTTTAGTCACTGCAGTATGTAGTGTGAAAGTCCACCTTGGAAATCACTACATGCCCTACATTTTCAGTACTAAGAATGGAATCAACTATTTTGAACTGGTTTTTGTTCCTTTGGCCTATATATTTAGCGGTTTTTTGAGCTTTGTGATCGCTGTGGTGTCTGCTCTCATTTCCTACATCTCAGTGTCCCAACATAAAGCCCATTTGCAATAGTTGATAAGGGCCCGAGGTCATAAACATATGCTTAAGCAGGCATAGTGACGACAAAAATGGTAGGGAATAAGAATGGTGTCCGTATGAATGCGTTGCACGGCCACAATGCTGGCCGCTGCCAAGAGTCGATTCTACAATAAAATAAAATAAAAATAAAAAGAAGAATAACCTTGGAGGTCAATCATCACCCCGAAAGTGGATAATAGACATCACATAGTACATGTGTACCAAATTTCAGGTCAATAGTTCAAACGGTTTGCGAGCTACAGATTTAAAATCCTGGACAGACAAACGGACAGCCATGGTAATATATTATATAAGAAGATTAGGGTTCAAATAGTGCTATGAAAAATAAGCACAAATTCAAATCTATTTGAAGGTAGGTTAAAATTCCTAAGTACTGCTACAAGTAGATGTGTATTTTACATGCCTTTGTATGCTTCATTATTATTATTTTTGTCTTTTTTACTTGAGATGATCAAAGACAAAAGTGGAACCTGAACACTTCACATACCTGTAATGCAAAAATCACTCCTAATCGTTTAAGCACGGTAAACAAGTTTGTTGCTTTAGACCCCTGCACTTTGCTTCCGCCTCCAGCCCTCCAACCTGCTATGTACCTTTCTGTTTCATGGGTGCAAAAGATGTGAAGTCATTGTCCATCTGCATTTTATATAAGTCAAGGCATGGTGAGTCTTTCAATAAATCAACTTAAAAATTCTGCTAAAATACACACCAATATTTTAAAGCAAATTACAAGAAACATGTGTTGTAGTTTAAAAAAACAAAATACAATAAAAACATCTTTTGGACGACAGATCAATTAGCACCATACGATAAATTTGTAAAGTGGGGCTCAGTATTAAACTAAACTTTACAGATTCATCAAAAATACAACACATGTAACCATAATACTTAGTTACTTTTCATTTTGCCTTTGATTTAGGAATTATATGTCAGCCAGCAGCCTCAAAAGGACGAGTGTTGGCAGAGCTTAGCTTTCTTGACACTAAAAACGTTCTATAAAATGATGATTTTAAAGCTGTTATAGCAATAAAAGAGAAACAGAAATATTGCAGTTATTTCCCATTCTGTATAATGAGAAAGAAAACCAGCTTTGGTTTGCAATGTTTTATGCTAAATAATATAAGACTACAGAAAATCCGGGATCTCCGGTTCAGAAGTGAAACATAACAGGATTAGGAGCAAAACGATACTTTTAGAGCACTGGCGAAGTGTTTGAAATCTGCTGTTACTACTCCCATTAACCCAACAGCAGAGCAGTGCATTAGTTTTTCTAACAATTTAAAAAAAAAATAAATAAAAATGCTGCTTGTGGAAAAATAAGTATTGCAGTATAATACTGTACTATAACAAAATTAGCACAAGGTTACAAAAAACAGAAAAGGTCTGTTCTTTTACAACCAAATGTCCACGATTGCATTCGAATACACTTTTTTTTTTTTTTTTTATAGGCTTGGCTTATAGTGATTTTGCTTCCCGGGTCCTCCCTGCGTGGAGTTTGCATGTTCTCCCCGTGACTGCGTGGGTTTCCTCCAGGCGCTCCGGTTTCCTCCCACAGTCCAAAGACATGCAGGTTAGGTGGATTGGTGATTCTAAATTGTCCTTAGTGTGTGGTTGGTGTGTGGGTGTGTTAGTGTGTGTCCTGCGGTGGGTTGGCACCCTGCCCGGGATTGGTTCCTGCCTTGTGCCCTGTGTTGGCTGGGATTGGCTCCAGCAGACCGCCGTGACCCTGTGTTCGGATTCAGCGGGTTGGAAAATGGATGGATGGATGGATGGACTTATAGTGATGTTTGTTCTCACAGTCCTAGTAGACAACCCTGTTTTTATTAGTTCCATCCATCCATTATACAACATGCTATATCCTAACTACAGGGTCACTGGGTTCTGCTGGAGCCAATCCCAGCCAACACAGGGCGTAAGCAGGAAACAAACCCCGGGCAGGGTGCCAGCCCACTGCAGGCCGTGCACACACACACCAAGCACACACTGGGCACAATTTAGAATCTCCAATGCACCTAACCTGCATGTCTTTGGACTGTGGGAAGAAATCCATGAAGACACAGGGAGAACATGCAAACTCCACGCTGGGAGGACCCAGGAAGCAAACCCAGGTCTCCGTACTGTGAGGCAGCAGCGCTACCCACTGCGCCACTGTACTGCCCTGGTAAAGACTTGCAAGATATTTTAACAATTAGAGTCTAATTACAGACTAATTGTTAGGCTGAAAAAAGAACGTAGAATGGTTTCACGTACGATTTAGAGTGTTTGATAAATAATCTTTGAAATTACATTAGTTCCCTACAAGAAGTAAATCACCAAGACAGTTTTTGCATAAGAGCTTATTAAGAGAGGACTGATCAGCTGCATTGTTGTCCGTGCCTTTATCAAATCTGTCGACGGAAAAGATAGTTAGGATTTTTATGTTTAATATGTTTTGCAATGAACTGATTTTTGATGAGTTTTAGTGAGCTATGCACTATATATTAAAGTACAGGGAAGTGCCAGATATATCTGTTAATTTCAAGTGGATTTTGATAATGCTGACTATTTGTCTTCCAAGATGCATGTTTTATATCAAGCCAAAAGCTTTATAACATCATTCTTATTGAATTTTCCCACTGCAGACACAGATAATTCATTTTGCTGAGGTTAACAAAAGTAAACTGCAGTAGCGGAGGGTTTTTCATGCATTGTCCCAACAAAACTTTGAGTTGTATAGAAATAATGAGAGAGGCTCTCACATGGGAAGGCTTTTATCAGCTATCTCTGATTCTGACAAACCTTATGTAGAACTCTGATTCTGAGGGGATCATTAATGAATCCTGAACATTATCTATAAAGCTTTTCCTCTCCTTTTCCATCACCCTGTTATATAATACAGCACAAATACACACTTATATAATAGAAGCAACACTGTCAGAGTGCTAATTTACTTACTTGATTAAGTATTACTAGTAATTTACTTATTAACTGAGATACCTGTTGCAGTTGACTGTTCACTGAACACTTATTATGAAATAGAGGGTGTAATGAGTCTATGAGTTTAAAATATACACAAGAGAACAAGTCAAGGAAAAAATTCACATTGTGGTGTTTGAGGGACACATTATTCTGGAGTGCCATATGGTGTCACTTGTGTATCAGTTCTGCAGGATTTTTATGTGTTTTATTCCACAGGTCAAAGACCTCTGTTTAAATTTCATGGTGAAGCTAAATCGGCCCCTGTTTAAGCATAGATAGATGAGTATGCCATTGTCCTGTGGGATGTTTTGATTTTCTGTCTTGGACAAGTGCTCCCTTGTGCCTTTTCCAGCCAGAGCAAGTTACAGATCCCTGTAAACCAGACAATGAAAAATGAAGTATAGAAAATGAATGGATCAGTAAATGTTGTCCATTATAATAATTTATCTTGAGATTAGTTTGACATATTGTAATACACAACATACTGTATAACACCTAGTATAACAAACATTCACCAAGGAGTCTCTAACCTGTCTGAAATACAAGATATTAAAACAAACTTTACTGAGCATACCATGCCTTTGGCAATAACTCATCATATAAGGTGTCACTCATATGATAAGATTAATAAAATCTTCTTTATCCATGCTTCTGTATGACTGCTGATCTAATAAAGATAAGTTGTAATTTACTGTCTGCCCAATTGTTTTTTCCTAACAAGTGCATGCTCAAAATGGCGGCAGATACGTTTTGTAATGGTCGGTCCATGCTGATGTTCATTGTCTTAGTCATGAGTAGAGTTTCCAATAATTAACATTCAATCCATTCTCTGCTACAGTTGTCAAGTCACTATTTCTGCAGCTAATGTTTTAGATTATTTAAGAATGGGAAGTTTTCTCCTAAATGTTTCAGAGTTACGTCTGCCCTATTTGCCAATGTAAGGTGCATTTAAGGCAAAACCTGTGTAATAGAGGCAGTCCCCGGGTTACGTACGAGATAGGGACTCTAGGTTTGTACTTAAGTTGAATTTGTATGTAAGTCGGAACAAGTACATAAATTTAATAAATGCTATTGTTGATCAGCTGTAACCAAGTGCTCTGCCAATGAATGATGGAGTTTCACCTCTGTCTGACCTTTTTATTATTTCTACATTATTTTCAATGGTGATGGGTTTTCTCTTCTTTACTGTATCTCCAGCACTTGCATCAGATTTGTGTTTCAGAGACATTATTGGAGGGTGAAGACAAAAGGTTAAGATGAGCTCTTCTGCACGGCACTGTCCACGCTATCACAGCAGGAAGGCACCCATCGTCAACACGTCTGATGTACTGACTAGAGACAACTTCCTGCTATGTACGTAACAGTACAAGCAGGCTTGCTATCTAGTATAAATCGGGGCATCGACGGGCGGTTCATCACCAGCCCACCTCACAGTAACCTCCACTACAGTATGCTGCCTGCAGCGTCTGCCCACCAAGAACGAACACGGTGCGGCCAAAGGTGGGCAGTGAATCGCCCCCATTCAATAAGCAGCCATCCGATGCACAGTACGATGCTACCCCCTCCGCCCCATTCACCCTCAATGGCCTCTGTTCAACCACAACCGGGTCACCGCTTGCAGCATTACCAGCCGCCCACCGAGAACGAAAGGGGCAGTTGTGTGTGGGCGGGCAGTGAAACCGCATGCCGCCAAAGAGCCACCCGAGGGACACTACACTGCACGGGCAGCGAAATTACCCCCTCCAGCCTCCATCCAGCCACCGCTTGCAGCGTCCCCAGGCCGAAGATGACGGAGCGGCAGTTACTGAGGCGCATGCGTCGCAGCTGCGGCTCCGTTCGTATGTCGTAGGTCGGATGTCTGTAACCTGGGGACTACCTGTATTCATCATCTGGTGGGGTGGCTGGCCATTTTAATTACAAATTTAGTTGATAATTAATTACAGTGGTAACATCATTTTTCTTTTTAAAACTATGCCAAAAGGACTATGTTTATTCATTTTTTTCCTTTTGTATTAATAGGGTAAAGAGACAGAATAATTTTTTGTGGTTGAATTTATCTTCACTCTGTAAATAATGGAATGCATATTTTTCTTCACCTAATGAATTATCTCTGTCCCAACTTCCTCCATCACTGACCTTCTCGATTACAGCTGATGCCTGGAGTCTGAATTGTACCAGAAGTTGCGAGGTGCATAGTGCATCACAAACACTGGGAATAAATGGAATCAGTAACAGAGAAGCAACACTGAAACCACCTTTAACTAATAAGAACATAATTGCTCATCTCATGTTTATCAAAGTGTACCAGAATAATTCCCATGTGCTCTACAGCAATATTTTATCAACAGACACGCCAAAAAAATTGAACATTTTGCCCATTTAATGTTAACACTTCATGTCACAATACATTTGGCTGTGTGCTATCATTGGTAAAATATTCAATTCTGCACTTTATAAGATTACTTTTCAGAGGGTTTTTAATAGTCTGTTCTTGAACTGAAGCTGAGACACCACTTAGTCATACAATAAAAGAATACTCCAAAACATAAGTGAGTATGCCTGAGGATCTCTGAGGGAAAAAAATGTAATTCTAGACTGACTTAGTCAAGTTCCAGAATACAACCTCACTAAGATGTTATTTTAAAAACTTAAAACTTCTTGCTTGAAAACTATTTGATTTAGATCAGCCCTACAAGAAGAACTGAACCAGAGTTTCACCATCGTGCTTTGAGAGACTAATTAAAAAATATAGGAGAAATTGTGACTGTAATTACTTTTTCACACAGGATACTTTCAGGATAAACATTCTTCAGTATATAAATTTAATATCAAGTTCATTTTGAATTCTGTGTAATATTTAAGTTTTGGTTAAAGATCTAATGCGATTGATTCATTGTGAAAATTTGCAATAGTGCTAAAATTTTAGAAAAGGGGGCAAATACTTATTCAGAGTATTATGAAACATAGAAGTCAGTATTGTTTTGCCAAATACACCAGGCCGAATACCACATGTGCCATACTAGTCTATCATTCAGTCAAAATGAACTTCCTGTGCTACACCAAATTTTGACAAAATCGCTAACGGTGAGAATTTCAAATATATGATGTTTTCTACATTTAATGTGATCATTTTGTTAAATTTTGTGTTTTACTTAGTCATTTTTGGTCTTTGTATTTTAGTTTCTTTTTGCTCAGAGTATTTCGGTTTTCGCAGCACTAAAACCACCAATGGGTAAAGTGAATAACATTAATTATCCTGTTACATTGGCACCTGTCAAGGGGTGGGATATATTAAGTGAAAAGCTAGTTCTTCACAGGTGATGAATTACAACAGGGAAAATGGGTGGATGTAAAGATCTGAGGGACTTCGACAAAAGCTATAATGTGAAGGCTAGACAGTTGCATGAGAACATCTCCAAAAGAGCAGATCCTTTGGGGTGTTCCCAGTTTGCAGTGGTCAGTGCATATCAAAAGTGGTCCAAGGAAGGACAACTGGTGACGCAGTCATTGGTGCCAAAGGCTCATTGATGTTGTGGGGAGCGTAGGCTGGCCTCCTGTCTGGTCCAATCCTACAGAAGAGCTTCTGTTGTACAAATTGCTGAAACACATAATACTGGCCATGAGAGAAAGGTGTCAGAATACACAGTAGCTTGCTGCATATGGAGCTTTTTAGCCCTAGATTAGTCAGTGTACCCAAGCTGACCCTTTTTCACCTCCAATAGCGCCTACAACGGGGATGTGAGTGTCGGAACCGGACCATGGAGCAATGGAAGGAGATGGCCTAGTCTGATGAATTTCATTTTTTTTGTTTTGTTTTTTTTTTCATGTTAATGGCTCAGTGTGCATATTTTACCTTGGGATTGGGTGGGAGCTGAATGCACTATGGGAAGAAGAGAAGCCGGCAAAGGTAGTGTTATGACATTCGAGACCTAGTCCTGACATTCATGTGGATGTTACTTTGTGAGGTACCACCTACCTAAAAATTGTTGTAGAACTCGCATTTCCCTTCACGGCAGCTGTATTCCATGATGGTAATTGCCTCTTTCAGCAGGATAATGTGGCTTGCCATGCTGCAAAAAATTGTTCAGGAATGGTTTGAGGAACATGACAAAGAGGTCAAGGTTTTGATTTGGCATCCAAATTCCCCAGATCTCAATTTGATCAGGCATCTGTGTGATGTGCTGGAAAAAGAAGGCCAATCCTTGTAGCCTCCACCTCAACTTACAGGACTTAAAAGATCAGCTGCTAATACATTGGTACCTGATGCCACAGGACAACTTCAGAGTCTGTACCTCGACAAGTCAGAGCTGTTTTGGCAGTGTGAGGGGGTCCTACACAATAATAGGAAGGTGGTTTTAATATTGTGGCTGATCAGGGTAGTATTCTACTCAGATGAAACCAATGGGTATTTTAAAGCCAGCTCACATGGAACTCTTTCTGGGGGTAGACCTGAATTCAGGTCCATGTTTAACTTGAGAACAGGTAAATATGTGCTCGTGGCTACAGGATGAAAGAGAATTGTGACAAAACAGTGACTGTGATAAAATAGGTCCTCAGTGCCAGTATCTTGTAGTTTGTTTTTTTTTTTTTGTGGTTGGTGTTTTTTACTGTAAAATGGTAGCCAGCTGGCACAGGATCTCCTAGCTGTGGAATCCGTGTTCTTTTGGGAATCATCATGCAACTAAGTGTATCTAACCCCTCACTTCACCCCCTGCATTGTCAAGGCTCACTGCCCTAGCACTGTCAGTCATATGAGCTTTATTTCCAATAAAGTGAATGTCAGTTGCTGACAGCCTTGCTGCCAAATGTGTCTTGGCAGTACAGCTCGGCATGTCTTTTAAGCTCCAACCAACTTGAACATACCCATGCCGTTCGGCGTCTAAGAATTTGCAAAAATGAAGTGTTTCCAACAGGCAGAGAAGAGAGCTGATCCTTGTATTAAGTGTTTATTAAATAAATGTAGTGGTGGGTAGCGATACTCCAGAATCTCCTTGCTGTCACAAATCGGAGATCCAAGTCATTCAATCTAATGGACACCTCATTAGCTGCTTGAGGGCTGCAACAGACCTTTTTTTTAATGGGAAAACTATTTTTTTATGCTTACCTGCTATATACTCAAAACATTTGTGTAACCTCAAGACTAGAAGCCCACAATTGGTTTAAGACAAAAGAGCTTCAGCCTACAGTGCTTCATGATAGCGCTAAGACAGCCTTTCCCATGGTCAAAATACTTCACAAATATTCAAAATTGTGCAATTTGAAGTACAGAAAAAAGGTCACTTAATAACTGGATTGAAATCAGATTAAAAGCAAAAAACTTGAAACAAAAGATAAATAAAACACAAAGTTCAGAGTTAAAACATGAAACAATGAAGAGGAATAGCATGAAAAATGTTAGAAGATAATAAACAAATAACACATTATAACCCAGAGAGTGCCTTAATCTGTGTCTCGAGTGACATTGGGCGCCATTGGAAGGAGCTGATCTGTCACAGCAATAGCTCCTCCCTGAGTATAACAACCATCAGAACGACCAGACCAATAAAAGGTGTATCCACCTACAGAGATCTGGCCAATCCCCGGTCTGCACACTGCAGAGAGTGCCGCCACTGAAATGTAGAGTTTGCGAAGCTCTTCCGACAGCAGAGAAAGATGATCATCATGCTGGAGAGATGAGATATTCCACACACCTACCTGGATGGGCCACCTCAGATCGAGACCCGAGCTCTTCTGTGCAGCATGCGACACCTCGGCACCACATCATTTCCCATCCCCAACACTCCTTTCTCTGTCAGTTTCAACTCTTCTGGGTATGAGGCTCCCGAGGGATTTCCAACATCCCTTTCATAATACAAGCAGCTTTCCTGTGGGTGGCTGCAGCAGAGCTACTCCTGCAGAGAGCACAATGGAGCCCTTTCTGCCACTTCGGTGCTGCATGAAGTTTTTACGGTGGCTGGAGTGCAAATCCTGCCACCAACCCCCCCATGTTTTCCCTACAAGTTGGATGACCACATTCAGGGTCGGGTGCAGTTGAACATTATACCCAGGACATGTGCCAACTAAAATATCCTCAACAGTAACCCAGTTATGGGTTTACATGTCCACATGCAGTATTCAGTTTATTCGCATAGAAATCTACCTGTGTTAATCGTGTTTCTCAGAGGACAATAACCCAGTTTCTCCAATTGAAATAAGGGTTTACATGACATTGTAGAAATCATTTTTCTGTGAATAATTGGGTTATTGAAGTGCATGCAAACACCCAAAGTGTAAGTTAAATGTGTTCCTAAGCAAATGTGTTTAAAGTTGCCTTTTTAAAGAATGAATGGAGTCAGCAGACCTAATTACTTTAGGGAACCTGTTTCAAAGTCTGGGTTAAATAGAGCTGAAAAGATCTGTCGCCCATAATGCATCAGTTAATTTGGTTCCCAGGATTTGTGCAGTGGGTGGACAGGGCTGTAGTGTTTCAGTAGGTTACTGATGTAGTCCATTGTGAGGCTTTTTAAAGCTTTATAGATTGGGAAAATAATGTTGTATTCAGTCCTATAACATACAGGGAGTAAATGATGTCAATCAGTCCAACTTATGTCCCATGTCATTTTTGTCACATGTGTGATAATTTATTTGTTATCTATACATATATAGAACAATCTAAACTGTTTTTCAAAACAAATATGTAGGTATGAGAATTGGCGAAACACACTCCTAAGCGCCTTCACTGGCACTCACTCCTCAGCCCAAACCTGTAAGGGTCTCTTTGAAGTAAAAAGAGTTAAAGGGACAATAAAGAGCCTGAGTGATAATTGAGAGCGGGCAGTAGCTAGAAATTGACTCCAGTGGTCAGTGGGGGGGGGGGGTTTGAGGGGTTAAATTATTAAATAAAAGTAAGAATATCAAACTATCATCAATGCCAGCCACCAGATGTTCAGCTTCCTACTTGTTGGTGGGTACAGATAATCATTTTGGATACTGGGGCTGGAAAGCCCATTAGTCCACAACACCGTCAGCACAAGAAGAATCCGATTATAGAAGGAGGACTTCCAAGAGTCAACAGAAATGAGACCAGTGCCAAACTAGAGGTGTCCGTACCAAAAAGAATATCCTCTGCAGGACTGAATAGAGAGAAAGCACAGAAAAGTTCAGGAGACATTTTGGAGGTTGGAGGATGCCGCAGATGTTTTCTTGTAATGTTTAAAAGTGTACTTTCACAAAGATTCTTTTTTTCATTTTTTGAACAGCCTGTTATTTAAAATGGCTTTTTATGTCACTTGGCTACAGAAAAATGTACCTTGTCTGTTGATGCTTTTGTGTTTGCTTAAGAATTACCTGAATATTTTGATAATCAGTTTAAGTGGAAAATGCAAAAAAGCTCTGCAGCATTGTAAGTCCTAAAGTCATAGGATCTTGTTTAGTTATGCATAGTTTTGTCGATAAGAGATAAGAATGGTTTAAATCAAATTTTTAATGCATAACTGCTGCCATAATGAACATATGTTTTCATAAGTGGCTTCTAAGTTACACAAATATGCTGCACTGCTGTCTCCCATTTGTGTCAGACGTGTGAGCTAAAGCTGCTGTTTTTAGAAACAGGATTTTAATTTTATTACCTTGGAAAGCTGCTGATTTTGGAAAAGTATAGCTGTGTAACATTAGACAAATGAGCTGATCAAGCAAAAGAGAAGAGAAGATGAGGAAGGGAGAAGTTAAACTGATATTGCTTTGAGTCAACACTGAGACTTCAAGCAATGGAAGAATAGAAGAGAGAGATCAAACATTTAGCAGTACTAGCTTATATGATGTGCATTGCCACACCTTGTTTTTCTGTCATTTTTGGGACATGCTATTTAAAAATTGAAATTGAGCTTGCTGACCTTTTCTAGTCATGTGCCAGGAGCTGAGAACTAAGTTCTTTCATCAGCTACAGTAGGTCATTCAGGGGTGAACACTTCCAATAGGAAAGCTACAACGTCAGTCATACCTGGGTGAAGTCTGAAAGAACTGCTAACAGGAAGGAAGTGAACTGTAGTCCTGGATGCAATTGCCTGGCATCTGTGAACTGTACAGTATATCCCTGGAGGGTGGTAAGTGTATGAATTGTCAAACTAAAGTAGCAACAGAAAATGTAACATTTCAGTATTGCATCTGCACATTTGAAAATGGGTTTATTCTTTCAGAAGAGGTGTCCCCAAAAGCCTTTCAGTGATTAAAACCAAAAGAAGATTTGGGATGGTGAAGGAATTTCCATCAAAAAAAGAAAGAGAGAGAGAGAATAACAAATGGACAAATCCAAAACATGCAGAGGGAAGTTCCGAAGATATTTACAAAGTTGTAGTGACAAACAAAATTAGTGAATAACCTAATACGAAATGTTTACGAGGGGTAAGATGTATGCTGTAAACAACAAGCCAAGTATGCTGGTGAGAGTGACATTTGTAAAAAAATGATCTTGCAGGATATAGAGTAGAAGAATGGAAAGTTAGATTCCTGCATTTAATGTAAAGGTAAGCGCCTGTAGGATGATTTTTGCAATGCAGCAAATTGAGTGTTTTTAATGCTGAGAAGGGGAACAAGAAAACACAGAAAGTAGATGCTTTCCTGCCACTCCTAGCCAGTACCATTACATGGAAGATAGGAATTCTGCCCACTGAGTACATCTTTGCTCATTTCCCCCACAATCATTAGAACTGGGCCAGATAAGAGATGTCTGTTAAGTTAAATATGCAGTTTTCTGGGATGTAGAAGGGAACCACAGTGCCCAGAGAAAGCCCCGCAAACATGACTGGGAATTCCATACAAACTGTGATGGGCCTGGGGACTGAGCTCTGCTGCATCCATTTATCCATCAGTCCATTCTTTTTTATGTCTATCTTTTTTTTTCTTTTAAAGGGTCAGCTAGAGGCTATCTTGGTAGCATCATTGAAAAGCGCTCAGTCATCTTTATATGAAATATCAGTCCACTCCAGGGCACTGCTTAAGCACATACTTACACTTTTGCTTGTACTGGACAGATGTTTGTCACAAATTAATCAGTACATGCATCTTTCAGATGTTGGAGTATAACGGTACACCTGAAGAAAATCAAGCATGGTAGCGGGTGAAAGTGCAAACAGTACATAGTTACTGGATGAGGAATTGAACCCAGGTTTCGTAACAAATATGTCTGTGTGGTGCTCACCTAGACAGATATATAGCATACTGCATCGATATATGCTTTAATGGACATTTGAAGAAGGCCCAATTGTAGAGCTCTACAACACCAGTTTAAGTGGTCGTAAGCCTGTTTAGGGGATGAATTAAGTGAACGCCACTCTAGCTGAAGATTGCAGATGAAGGAAATTTATGGGAAAGGCTTTGCAAGAAAGTTGTGGGATCCAAACGATTTTCTGAAAACACTATGTACTCTTGTTAAAATATGTTTTCTTGTGACTTCAGCTTTTTTTGTTGTAATATTGCCCTTTTGGCGAGCTGATTTGTGTCATGCATGGAGATGGTGTATGCTAGCTGGCACCATTCATATTTTTATGTTAAAGAGACAAAAGACTTAAATTCATGTTAATTATACAAACAGTGTAAACCTCCATCTATAATCCTACAGTTTGATCTAGTTGTTTTCACACACTGAAGCTGATATAGCCTAAATCGCTAAAGAGTACAAATGGAAATTGTTTTAGACCCTATCCCCTTAATATCATTTGATATATTTGTGCCTGTCTGCATAGTGTTTAAGGAAATGGACCATAATGAAAGGACTGTTGCTTTGATTCCCAGCATTGACTCCCAAGTGTAACCCTGGTTAAGTCACACAACCTGCTGGGTCTTCAATTATAGAAATGCATGATCTATATCAGTACACAAGCTCTGGAAAGTCTGAGCAGTTTTAAATTTCTTAGAGTGACCATCACTGATGAACTGAAGTGGACCCAACACATTTTACCTCCTGTCAAGAAAGCTCATCAACAGCTTGGCTATCTCAGACATGTGAGGAATGCTCAGATTTCTCCATTAGTTGCCACTACTACAGGTACACAGTGGACTCCATCCACACCCCTCCTACATGCCATCCTGGTATGGCACATGTTCAGATCAAGATTGTAAAGCACTTTAGAGAGTGGTTAAGTTGGCACAGATTATTAAAAATACTCAGTTGCCTTCTCTTCAGGACATACACAACATTTGCTATTGCAGAAAAGAAAACAGGATAATTAATGATCTCAGCCATACTACGCAATCACTTTTCTCACGCCTCCCTTCTGGCAAGTGGTACACAAGTGTTCACACTCGAATAAATTGTTTCAGGGCCTGTATGTACCCACAGATCATAAGATTATTGAACAACTAGTCACAATAACAAATAGTTTACGTGTGCTTGCATGCAAGGTTACTGAACAGATAGTCATAATAATAATCCTGTATGTATTCTTGTGTGTGTATGTGTGTGCATATTTATATATAAACCTATCAATTTCATTCTATTTGTGTACACATAACAATAAACCTAAACTTGAACAATATGTAGGATTGTGTTAACTATGAAATGTGTTGCATTAAACAAACAAAAATGGCCTAGTGGGCCTGTTTGTTTATATAGCAGGTGGATCCCATAATTGGGGTGGTGACTTGATTCTTCAGGCCATACAGGTCAGTGTAGCTCTGGTTGGAAGCCTCCTTGCTCCTCCACCACCCTAATGGCAAGAATGTGTGATCCTATCCATAAATGAATCACATGCCCCTAGCATTTTTGTCAAACCAGAAGGCTAAGGAATTAAGTTGTGTGGCACACCCTTCAAGGGGAAACGCCTGTTTTGTTCAACAGCAGACAAAACATTTTGGAGAGCCTGGGTATCTGTGTATTCCTCTCTCGTTTTTAAGCATCCTGTTAATCTAGCTGTGTTGAAATATTACATTTTATGTCTCACATTCTAATGTGGAGGTGTCTATTAACCTAATGGTCATGTCTTTCGGTTGTGAAGTTAAACCTATGCAGATACGGGTAGAACATGAAAAGACCACACAGATGGTGACCAGGCAAGGAATCCAACACAGTTTCCTGGAGCTGTGAG
Source organism: Polypterus bichir lapradei (assembly GCA_026402145.1). Lineage (NCBI taxonomy): Eukaryota > Metazoa > Chordata > Cladistia > Polypteriformes > Polypteridae > Polypterus > Polypterus bichir. The sequence continues at coordinate 32,405,865 of JANRMT010062819.1, forward strand.
GTAGCATAACTCAAATTTGTTTTTTATCTTCTTAAGAACTTATTTAATCTTGATGATTATGTCAAAGATTCCTTGGCTACAGGAATTCAAATATTTTTTACTTAATTAAAAAATGAATTGCCCTGAGAAGATGTTTCCCATTTTGACTTGAACAAGCATTTTTTCATGCCTGTTGTTCTATAATTCAGTCTACCTGCTTCTTTGCATTAAACCTTAACAAAGCTGTCCTGGCCACAGAGAAGCCTCTGTTTGACTGGCAGACATAAAGTCAGTCTGGTCTATCTTCCTATCCTTCATAATGTTGGCACTTCCGTGAGCCACCATATTTCTTGCTGTGTTTAGAGCTCACACCTTCACGGCCATTAAACAGCTAATTAGGGTTAACTTAGCTTCATCGCCAGGAACTGTCGACCCTGGGATCCACCAGGATTTGAAATCTAATAGTTAAGTGTGAGAGCAGCTTTGTCAGAGAAGCCTTTGGGGAGCCCGACATATTTAATGACTGTCAGCACAATCTGCCAAGCGTCTCTGCCAGGACTGTTTAGCTCAGAGGGTATAAGAAAATAATTTGTTGAATAGTTTGGATAATTGATGCACCATTACCTGGCATAATATTTGTATGTACGGCAGTGTTTGCTTTTATCAAGTAAATGTTTGACTTTATTCTTTATGCACTTCCTTTACATGTTTGCTATTATTTTATAATACATGACAGATGTTAATTATTTTTTTGAACATTTGAGTTAGTAACATGATGTTGAATCTCAGAAGTACTTATTTTTTTGGATCTGATCCCTTTATTCTTAATCTTGTGGTAGTAACACTGCAGTTAGGATGGATTTTGAAATTGATTCATTATAGATTGTTGCTTTAGTCTTTTTCTTACCATTAAATACATGTGTTTTTATTATATGCTGTAGTGTTCGACTTAAATCTTCTCTGATGAGCCCAAGGAGTGGCAGACCTTTAATAGTTTAATATTTCTGTCAGCACAGCATTAAGAATATATGCAAGAATATTGCGTTTAATTATTGTTATTATTTTTTAATAAAAGTTTTAATGTAATATTCAGTGGTTTAATTTCATTAAATGTTGCTTCTCTTAGAGACACTTTTTTCCTGTTACAGTTTAAAGAGCAAGTGACACTAAAATTGTCCTTCCCCTGCCTCCTCCCATATCGCTGGGGTAAATTTGCTCAAAGGGGAAGCTTAGGCTTTTTTGTCTATAGATTAGGTCAGGTGAGATTGGGGAGCATGCACTAGTATAGCATGTTGCCCACCCACCACACAACAAAACAGCTCAGGATCCTGGTTGGTAACCCCCCCCCCCAGGCAGACATGCAGTCCAGTCCCACCCCCCGGAAATGACCACTTATCTGCCGCAGCCAGGTGTTACGTATGTGTCCCTTTTGGCCTGGTCCAGCCGCTCCGGTCCTCAACAATGAGGATCCTGAGAGCCGGATCACCCTCATGGAATCGCGCCACATGGCCATAGTGCCGTAACTGACTCTCCTTCACAATGCAGTAATGTGTCTCATTGAGGAGTCCGTGAGCAACCGCTCATTCGACACAAAATCAAACCAGCAGTACTTAAAGCTTCTCCAAAGGGACGGAATACTGAAGGAGTCCAGTCTTTGTTTCAGGTCACTGGATAGTGACCATGTCTTGCAACCATATAGCAAAACAGGAAGCACCAGGACTCTAAAGACTTGGACCTTTTGCAAAGATATCGGTAGCGGCACACACAGATATATCTTTGTCTGTTCATGGTATTCATGAAATGCAGTATCTACTCTTCCAAGAATTTCACAATACACTTGTAGGGTTTAGAATCGCAAGGATCTAGTGTCTATCTCAGGAGCATATGGCGCTAGACACAAGACAACCTTCAATGAGATTCCAGGCAGACTTTTTAACACCCTGCACCCTTTAACAGTTGAAAATGAGCTTTACCTGCATGTCTTTGAAATATGGGAGGAAAACTGGAGTACCTGAAGAAAACCCACATTAACACATAGGAGTCGTGTAAACCTCACACAGACCATTACCAATTTGGGATTTGAACTTGGAACTCAAGGTGTGAATGTGCAGCCTCAACCCTTCCACCACCATGCTGCCCTAGTGAAATAATGTCTGAGCAAATCCTGCATGTTCTTTGAATTATAAAGAATTGATTTTATTATTATATTTAGTATGTCTAGTTAAGTGAATAAAATTTTACCTCATTCAACAAACAGTGTGGCATAGTGGTTAAGGCTTTGGACTTTAGCCTCTGACATTGTGGGTTCAAATACCACTACTGACTCTGTGTGACTACAAGCAAGTCACTTGACTTACCTCTGCTCCGACTGAAAAAAAGCAAACAAAAATTGTAACTGATTGTTTCTCAAATGTTGTAAGTCATCTTGGATATGCTAATAAGACCCTGAAAATCTTCAGGAAATGCTTCTCGGATATTGATATGTGTCATTAGAATTTAGGTAAGCCATCGCCTACCTGTCAATTGAAGCAATTGAATAAGGGGTTTAGAGTTTCCAAAAAGTGGTTGGCTCATGATACCCAGAATGTCTAAAGCAAATGGATCATTTAACAACTCAACATTTATATATTTTCCCATTTTCATTTCCATTTGTTTTGTGTCTGATGAGTCTGATGTGCCGCGACTGTTTTAATGATCTACTCTTTGTAGCTCTGGACCATCCAGAGGCTTGCCGTCAAGAGGCTGCACTACAGTGTACTCTGGTTTGTGGGAGTCCTTTTCAAGAGAGGATTAATGAGCTATTAAGTCACACTGAATGTGGGTCAGTCAATAACTATTTTGTTTTTATCAGATGCCTAGAGTGAAGCAACTGCCCTCTGCTTCACTGTGTTAACTTTTTAATTATATTTGACAGTGATATTCTACCCCACAGCACTTCCAGTTGGGTCTGTAGCCTCATTTGCACAGTCTATCTTTTACAACATGTCTGTAAGGGGTTTCCTCCTTCATCCTCAAAGATGGTCTGGTTACACAGTAATAGGCATTTCTAAATTGGCCCAATGCAAGAGTGAGAGTACATTCAAGGGGGCCCTGTGATGGACTAGCACACATAATAGGCTGTGGCCCCCATGATCTTTAATTGGGTTAGGTGTGTTGTAATTGTACATTTGTTTTTCATTGAGCCCACTTGATTCACTTAAAGAGGCCACAGCCTTTCTCTGTAGCTGATTTCTTCCTTAGCCAACCTCAAACTGATGCCGCCACCCTGATCTTCCATGGCATCTTTCATGTAGTTCCATAGACTCTCATCTACCTCATTCACTGCTTACACATTCATGCTGCCAGACCCACAACACCATCTCCCTCACTTTTGACATCTCTATGAGCCAATCCAAGTGGGGACCCTTGGTGAGACTCGCTGACACCCATGCATCCAGGCAAATGTATTTTAGAGAAGAACTTCCAAAGTGCCTGCAGGTAAATGTTCTCTATTAATGTACCCCTAGGTGATAGAACTCAAATATTTGTGCAACATATTTCTGTCTTAGGTCTGGTCTCTGGAAATGTGGGATTATCACAGTATCAAGTCAGGGTCTGTAAAGGTGGCCTGAATGTTTCTAATTACACCTTGCTGTTTTATACATTGTATCAAACCAGCAGCCACATAACATGGAGACTAATCGTGGGATACGGGCTATTGGCTGACACTGACGAGGCAATTAAAAAGTGGGAATTTTTAAGCAATGTAATAAAAGGTACATTAGAATTATGACAGTTATTTTCTATTTGTTTTAATGAGAAAGTCTTAGCATTAAACAATAGTCAAGGATCTCAGGTTTATGAGTGAACCCAACAGTATCAGATCAAAGTGCAGAGCAGTGGGATAGGGATACAAAATCATCCCAAACTAACAGTGTGAAGGGGTCTGACGGTTAAGCTGCTAATGAAGATAGCAAGCTAACCATTCATAATTATGAAAATTCTGATTAGGGAATTAAAGTGCAAAAACAGATTTGTTTTGGCTAGTGTGTCAGGAGTAACTCAATACCAAAATGAATGTGGCTCAAACAAACAACTTTCTTTTACAATCAAATGCCAGGTTTTGTCTTTTTAATAAGACCTTTTTTAAATAAATTTGAATTATTTGTGAATAGCGATATTCAATCTGACAGCCTTACAGTACAATTAACAGCCCAATATACAATATATAATGCTGTCACATTACATACAGCAGTAGTTAATGATAATATATTGCTTAAAAACACGAATATATAAATCAATTTGACAATGCAGGTTTGCGATCATGCCCAGTAAATCTTTATGAAGTATAGTAAACCTGTTGTGAATGTTAATGTTAGGCCATTTCTATCAATTAGCATCCTGTCCAGGGTTAATTCATATGTCTGGTCCTGCTGGGAAAGGTAGTCATACAATTTAAATAACAGAGTTCAGAATATGGATGGGCAGAACTTTTACATCATTTTAAATCTGGATGTAATGTTGCAGGTAATGTAGTGTCCACATACGGTACATGCATATGAAGCTGGAGTATTCTGGAATGATCTTAAAAAGTGGGTCCCTTGACATTCTTACATTTGAATATAAGGATAAAAAGTATTAAATTAGTTATGGAGGTGCTACAATAGTAACATAATACATATTTTTTGTGTATTTAAATACAAGAGAAAAGATGTACAGTAATTTTCAGAAATATTATTTTCTGGCTTTACTAAGGCTCTGAATATGTTGAACTTGAATTGGAATATAAAACAAGAAACTGAATGCAGGAATCTATTGACAGAAAACCAATGGTGATGGACAGGGACTACATCTGGGTTGGGTTGAGTTGGTGTAGGGCGCAGGTTCCATTCATGTTTTGGCGATGAAGCTGGGATAAGGTCTTGAAAGTTAACAAATGCCTTAAGCTATCCAGGTGTAAATGAGAGAGTGCAGGTGCGTATATGCACCTTGTGACAGACTGGTGCCCCACTCAGGGTTGCAGTTGTATTCTGTGGTGCAGGGATAAGCACCAACTCCTTATGACCCTGAAGTGGAGAAGTAGGTTAGAAAATAGATGGATGAAGACTCTTGTGATTTGCCTGTCCTTATCTGCAGAGTTTGGCTGCTAGTAGAATTATGGATCAAAAAACACCAAGAGTTAATCTCGCTTTTTTTTTTTTTTCTGTGTTGGATTGTTTAAAGATATGGTAAACCAGAAGTATCTAACTCAGATTCTGCAGGGCTGCAGGTGTTTGTTCCAGCCAATTTCTAAACTAGTAACCAAATACTGCTGATAATGAAACATCCTTCTTTTACTTTATTTTTACCTGGCTTGCTTTTTAAGATTTAGAACTCTTGGTTTTTTTTTTTTTTTTTCTTGCCATCAGTGATACAAAAAATAGTGGAAGCCTTTTGAGCAATTAGCCCATGACGACTTTGCTAATTGGTGACAAAAGAACAATTTACAAATTAGTCAGTACTGTATCTACAAACAAAAATGCTTAGTATACCGTTTCTGCAGGTTTACAGTTTATTATTGATGGAAAAGTGCTCTTATCCTGCATTGGCTATACAAATGAATCATTTTCATCTGAACCAATTTTTCTATTAATGACATGATGAAGGGTTTTCGTGAGAACAGGCTTCTCAGCATAAAATATATGTTGTTAGCTCCTAGTAGTCTGGTCTATCTCAGGCAGACTGCTCAGTGTAGCTGGGAACCTTTGCTGTGAAAAGATGAGAGACACAGTACCATATTATTATACTAGAGTCAAGGACCCCATTATGTGCTGAGTGATATTGTAGGATGCCTAGGAGGAGGACAGAGGCCAGTTGGCTTAAGCCAGCAAGACTTCAGTTATTTCAGTTAAATCAATTAAGGAACTGGATCATTTAGATCATGACTGAGAGTTTTTGTTTCCCCCCTCTTGTAGTCATCTGGGCTGATGTTCTTTTAGCTGTATTTCTATTTCAGTTTTACTCTACAAGTAAGCGTGTTTATGTGTTTTTATATATATATATATATATATATATATATATATATATATATATATATGAACACTTTTTAATCAGAGTATAGCATCAAGTCAATGAAACTTCTGGGATATTGATCTGGTCAGTTAAGTAGCAGAGGGGGTTGTTAATCATTTTCAGCTGCTTTGGTGTTAATGAAATTAACAACAGTGCACCAGAGGGGCAACAATGAAACGACCCCCAAAACAGGAATGGTTTAACACATGGAGGCCACTGACATTTTTCCCTCCTCATCTTTTCTGACTGTTTTTTCACTAGTTTTGCATGTGGCTATGGTCAGTGTCACTACTGGTAGCATGAGGCGATACCTGGACCCTACAGAGTTAACACAGGTAGTCTAACTTCTCTAGGATGGCCTATCAATACGTGCCATTGCCAGAAAGTTTGCTGTATCTCCCAGCACATTCTCAAGGGCATGGAGGAGATGCCAGGAGACAGGCAGTTACTCTAGGAAAGCTGTACAAGGCCGTAGAATGTCCTTAACCCATCAGCAGGACCGGTATCTGCTCCCTTGGGAAAGGAGGAACAGGGTGAGCACTGCCAGAGTCCTACAAAATGACCTCCAGCAGGCCACTGGTGAGAATGTCTCTCACCAAACAATCAGAAACAGACTTCATGAGGGTGGTCTATGGGCCTGACGTCCTCTAGTGGGCCCTGTGCTCACTGCCCTATACCATGGAACTCAATTTGGCATTTGCCATAGCATACCAGAATTGGCAGGTCCACCACTGGCACCCTGTGCTTTTCACAGATGAGAGCAGGTTCACCCTGAGCACATGCGACAGACGTGAAAGGTTCTGGAAAAGCCAGGGAGAATGTTATGCTGCCTGTAACATCGTTCAGCATAACTGGTTTGGTGGTGGGTCAGTGATGGTCTAAGGAGGCCTATCCATTGAGGGACGCACAGACCTCTATAGGCTAGACAACGGCACTTTGACTGCCATTAGGTATCAAGATGAAATCCTTGGACCCATTGTCAGACCCTATGCTGGTGCAGTGGGTCCTGGGTTCCACCTGGTGCACGACAATGTCCGTCCTCATGTGGCGAGAGTATGCAGGCAGTTCCTGGAGGATGAAGGTATTGATACCATTGACTGTCCCCCACGCTCACCTGACCTAAATCTAATAGAAAACCTCTGGGACGTTATGTTTCGTTCCATCCGACGAGGTTGCACCTCAGACTGTCCAGGAACTCAGTGATGCCCTGGTCCAGATCTGGGAGGAGATCCTCCAAGACACCATCCATCGTCTCATTAGGAGCTTGCCCTGATGTTGTCAGGCATGTATACAAGCACATGGAGGCCATACAAACCACATTGTGCGATTTTGAACTGCTGCAATGAAATTTCGGCAAAATGGACTAGCATGCCACATCATTTTTTCACTTTGATTTTCAGGGTGTCTTTGAATTCAGCCCTCTGTAGGTTGATAATTTTCATTTCCATTAAACAATGTGGCATCCTTTCGTTCCTAACACATTACCCAGTCCATATCAGTATAGATATCCAGCAGGATTTTTTTCCCATTGGTATCTGATGTGTTTTCAAAGTGTTCCCGTCAAATTTTTTGTACAGTTAATGTATGTAACTTTTGATTGGTTATATCATTTTCTGTTACTGTTTTGTATTCATTTGTCACCCTGAATTGAGCTAAGCAGGTCAGAAGACAGATGGATTTTTTTGTGTTTGAAAATATGTGTGAGCTCTCGGAGCCTTCAGAAAATGATATATAAAGATAAACTGAACTGAATAGTGTATGTGATACCCTATTATGTTATTACTAGTATTCAGACATTTATTAAAATATGCCTATAGAACATACATATAGATAATAATATTGTGGTCTTGAGTTCAGCATCATGTCTTGTTTTTTGTACAGTACTATACAATTCAATATAATGTATTTTTGGTTAGCCTAAAATCACACAAGGTGTGCCATAATGGGCTTTAACAGGCCCTGTCTTTTGATAGCCCGATTGCCTTGACTGTCTAAGAACACAAGAAAAATCTCCCCTTGTAGGGAAAAAAATGGAAGAAATCTTGGGAAAGGCAATTCGAAGAAAGACCCTTTTCCAGGTAGGTTAGGCATGTAGTGGGTGTCCAAATAAAAAAAGGGTAAATGCAATACAATAAAGAGAACAGAACACAAGTAATCCTCTATTCAATACAGTAGTACAATAGTAATGTTATAAGTACAGAGCAGAATGGAAAGGTAGATGTTACTATGTAATACGATTTGGATTTGTTCAGAGTCCTGGAGACCTCTGCCCTCAAGCTGCCTTCCCCTACTGGCCATTCCACAGCTGAGTCAGTGGTGGGCTAGCCCAAATGATGAAAGGACCCTTCTACTTGATGATTCCATTGCTCCTCTGTCAGAGATTACTTTTTCTTAGGCAGGCAGACAACTTGGCAGTAGGGTAGTGGCACCAAGTGCCATATTTGAGTACCGAGAAGAGAAACAGAATAGGTGAGGGTTAGTATCAAATTATAACTATCATGTTACTTATGTTTTAGTGCTAATGACTAACAACAGAGATGCAGCATGCACAGTTTATCAGCAGCTCTAGTCAGGATATGCTAAACTGAAGTAGTGAGTCTTCAGCCGGGATTTAAAAGCTGAGACCGAAGGGGCATCTCTTATAGTAGCAGGCAGGCCATCCCACAGCTTAGGGGCCCTGTAACTAAAAGGTTGATCTCCCACTGTTATTTTATTAATCCTTGGAATCATAAGCAGACCTGGATCTTGTGATCTTAATGTGCACTTATAGAAGAGTATATTCTTTAAGTTGATGATTTACATATTCAAAGAGAGTCATAAACAAAAAAAATAAACAGTATATCCTAATGCACATTAGAATAATAAGGGTTAAGTCACAAAAAGGCTTGTGCCTAAGTATTTTTATTTTTCTTACCAAGCTGGAAATCACCGATATTTCATGAATCAAGAACAGTGTGTGAGAAAACTAAGCAGGCCATAGTTTTAAAAATGCAGCTGCTTAAAAGTTCATGCTTGGACGTCAAGAAACTTTCATTTGAGCAGAACAGTATCTCACATGTGGGTCCTCCTGGTCTCGACTTAAGTTGTGTACTTGATCAATGAATACATTTCGGGCACCTGCACAGGGAATGAAGTATTGATGGCAGTTTTGATCAAGTAATGGACATTAGGTAATGGTGGGTTTGAACATTATAATGATGGGAAGAACTGGAAGGGGGGGAGAGTGTTTTGCATAAGTGGTAAGAATTGTAATGTAAGCTCACTGAATTTGCTAATGACTCATTTCATTTGATTTGAGTCCATGTATGCATCACAGAATAAAGCTTGTTTCTGCCTGCACATCCTGAGGTCTCCGTGTGCCTTCTTTGAGCAGCATGTTTCTGCAACAACACACTCCGGTTTAATGATAAGTTCAAATAAGTAAGCCAGCCCTTGACTATTTAAGGCTTTATATGTTAAACGTAGGATTTTGAAATCTGCCCTAAAATTTACCAGGTGCCAGTGTAAGGATTTAAGAACTGGAGTTATATGTTCGTATTTTCTTGTTCTTGTAATAATTCTTGCAGCAGCATTTTGGATTAACTGGAAGCTGTATAAATAAGTTCTTTCTGGCTTCAGTCTTCAAAACACTTCCCTTTATTTTCCACTGACTTCTTCTGGATCTACTTTATCAAAGCCTTTGAGGATTTTAAATACCTGGATTAGGTCCCCACACAGTCTCCTCTACCTGAGACTAAACAGGTTTAATTCTCTGACTGTGTCAGAGTAGGCCATGTCCTTAAGTCCTGGGATGCACTTGGTAGCTCATTTCTGTACTGCTTCAAGTGCTGCACACAATACTCCAGATATGCTCTTACTAGTGTATTATAAAGTTTTAGCATAATGTCCCTTGATTTGTATTGAACAGTTTTTATTATATAACCAAACATTTTACTTGCCTTTTTAACTGTTTTTGTACATTGCTAAATTAATGAAAATGGTATGTCAACATAAACTCCTAAAACCTTTACCAAGGTTGCTTCCTTTTTGACAGTGTTCTTCCATCTTGTATTCCTAATTAATGTTTGCTTTTCTTGTGTGTTGCACTTTTCTACATTAAACTGCATTTTCCAAGTGTTTGCCCAGTTCTGAAACCTGTCCAGGTCTTTTTGCTGCCATCACTCCGATTTTAGTATCATCTGCAAATTTCACAAGTTTACTATGTATACCAGAATCCATCCATCCATCCATTATCCAACCCGCTATATCCTAACTACAGGGTCATGGGGGGTCTGCTGGAGCCAATCACAGCCAACATAGGGCGCAAGGCAGGAAACAAACCCCGGGCGGAGTGCCAGCCCACCGCAGGACACACACACCAAGCACACACTAGGGACAATTTGGGATTGCCAATGCACCTAACATGCATGTCTTTGGACTGTGAGAGAAATCCGGAGGACCCGGAGGAAACCCACACAGACACGGGGAGAACATGCAAACTCCACGCAGGGAGGACCTGGGAAGCAAACCCGGGTCTCCTAACTGCAAGGCAGCAGCGCTACCCACTGCGCCACCATGCCGCCCTATACTTTTTCTGATTTATATTAATGACATTGATTCTGGTAAAGGTCATAATAGTGTTTGTTTATGTACACATTTACAAACACTTTTCTGTGAACTTATTAATAGAAATGCCTTCCGTAAGCCTGATTTTCACTGGGAATCGTTTACAGAATAGAGAGAGACGAGGTTTCCCACAGACTAATTAACCTGTTTAAATATTCAGTGCAAAAAATCAATTCAGTGGAATAAAATCAATACAACAGTTGTAAAATACTGCATATATGGTATAAATAATACTGAACAATCTGTTGTGCTACTGTATCCTGTTAAGTGTCTAATTTGAAAATGTTGGCTTTTCAGAAAGAAGGGGTCAAGCCTACTGTTGTATTAAGTCAATGACTTGTCCTACGTAGGTCCAACTTTGAGATTAATCTGACTAGATTTGTTTGCTATCATATGCTAATGTGGTTTAATTTACAAGTAAAGATTCACAATGTAATGTTTGCTTTTCACATTAGTATCTCAGCATATGGTCAAGATACAGCAACAGTGTAGGAGGAATAACTTATGTGTCTTGTATGACAAATCATAGCTTTGAAAACAAAAACACTGTATCTAACAGAAAAATGAATTGCTGATTTCAAAGATGGGCAGAATATTTGCACATTGGTTACAACTGCTGGCTGACTTCTCCACAGTAGTCTGTGAAATATCCTGTGGTAATAAAGACATAATCAGTTAGTGCTCTGGTATTGACTGGGCACTGAAATCTTTCTCTGGTACTGTGGAATATATGATACATTAGCTATAGAGAATTTTGTCAGTTGCGATTTTCATATCTGGAGTAAGTGAATCACTTTATACACAGATGGACAACCTACAAACAAAAGCCACACCACCTTATATGTCTGATCAGCATCACATAGAGCACCCACTTTACTTCAGACATAAGCATTTAAGTGCTGTGTGTACAGTTCTTAAATAGCTACTTCAACATGTAGGTCAAGATAATTGTGTGCCATGAAGTTCTTCAGTGTGTCGGAGACTAGCAGCGCTGTATGTCTAGTTAATAAAAAGAAAAAAACAGAAACACACCATTTGAAGATTAAAGCTGTGTTCCCCTTCAGCATTGATGCTGTTAGTAGTATCAGTAGTAGGCCTTTCTCACACTTCCCTACTTTTTCATCCAGGAGATGTAGTCAAGGGATAACTACTCCTAAAGGCCTTCTGTGTTGACTCTTTGTAAATAAATAAAAACCTTCTTACCTGAGTTTCAACTGTTTGCTCACTGATGAAACACAGAGAAGAACATTTATCCAAGCCATCAAGAGACACAAAAAGGCCATGTTTTGTTGTATGCCATAGCAGTGTGTATGTCTGTAGCCAGCAATTCAGATCTGTTGACTAAATAAAGGCTACACACAGCCTTAAGCCTGGTGTTGGGCCAAGCATTTTTAGCTGGAACTTCTTTGACGCCATACCAACATGGGACTCATCTTCTGAAAGGGCACATGCTTGTCACCATGTTAACCAGAGGTGGGTAGAATAGCCAAAAATTGTACTCAAGTAAGAGTAGCGTTACTTCAAAATAAATAATATTGCTCAAGTAGAAGTAAAAAGTAGTCATCCAAAAAATTACTCAAGTAAGAGTAAAAAATTATTTGGTGAAAAGACTACTCAAGTACTGAGTAATTGTTTGAACATAATAAATGATTTATTTTTTAGAAATGTTGTAATAAGACAGCAGAATATTTTTGTGTATTTCCAAATAATAAAATAAAAGAAATGAGTAAAAATAAATAACATCTTTACAAAATAAAGATGCACAAATAACACAAAGTTCCAAATCTCAGTTTTTCACAACAAAGCTTTTGAAGCCAATACCCACAGTAGGTAACATGTATGTTTGAACAGTGCAAACTACTTACAGTGACAAGATATACTGTACACTGACAGTATAATACTGTATATTCACCTTGTGGTGTAGCAGGTCCGCAGCTTCAAAAAAAAAGAAAAAAAGAAAAGGCCACTTTCAAATCCATAAAGCCGTGTCACTCTCCGTGGGCGCAATTGCACAACCGCGGGGAGTTAATGAGGTAGTTGGAGTGAGTTGTTCTCAATTGCTTAATTGGCTTCCTGCGGCGTGTGATTAAGGCCCACGGAGACGGGAGTGTATATATACGGGTCAGCACAAAAAAAAAGAAGGGGGAATCAAAGAAAAGGAGAAAAGAAAAGAGGTTAAAAGACATGAAAGGCAGGCTTGGGAACGACGATCTGGCCACCTGGAGAGAGGAAGCAGTGCGAGCTAGGGCCCCATGAAAGAGCGTTAGCTGTGGCCCCCAGTAGATACAATGTGTATTTGAATATGCTCTTTTATGAAATGACACCCAGTCCAGAGCTGGTTTCTGCCATCTGTTAACTGCTGCTCCAGCTCCCATGACTTTGAGATGGATAAAGCAGGTTTGGTGATTGGCAAGTTAATTCATACTGTATAGGTAAATTTCTTTCCATGTTCTCCTGGTTTCAATAAGAGCACATCCATTCACTGAATCTGCTCATTCCAATTTTGAATCTCAGGAAGCTGCAGTTGATCGTGACAGCACAGAGTGTAAGCAAAGGAACGAACCCTAGATGGGACATTTGGACTTGCACTCCCAGAGTTGGCAAACAACTTAACACACTCCTCCACACTCCAGGAAACTGAGACATCAGAGTGTGCTCATTTACCTCCACATGTTCTTATTCCCCTTCTTCCAACATTGCAAAGATGTGTGTGTTAAATGGTGAATGTATATGCCCGGTAATAGGAAGCGTGGGTTTGTGAGTAAGTTTACTCTTCACACTTGATTTCTGCCTTTTGCATGATGTTGAGTAGATAGTTTTCATAAATGAATTGATTGACTGGCTTTTATGAAAATGTGGGAACCTACAAATAAGTTTCTCAAAGATGGTGATTGGGCAAGGATTCAAACCCAGCTCTGTTTAGCTGTGAGGTGGCACTACTAACCAGTGTCCCACCATGCCACCTAAAGTTTAAAACCATATAACAAAAAAAAAAAAAAAAAAAATCAAATATCACCTTAATACAGTATGTGTAAAATGTCAACTTGCTTAAAAATATCTGATTTTAAAATTTGGTTTCTTGTCACTGGCAGTGCTCACAAACGTTCATTTAAATAATCTACAATATAAGTAGTCTAATCTAAGTACTTAAGCTCTTAAGCGCTTTTTGTGGACTTCATGCTGCACTTTGTGTTCAGTGTCCAGCTGTCCTTTGTTATCCTAAGGGTCTTTTTCTGGTTTCTCTCTTGAGCTGCACAGATAGAGCCCAATTACTGTATATGAAGACATAAGCACTCATCTGAACCACATGAAAGTCACTACATATTGGCCAGTTTTCATATTTCCTACCTTGCATTCTGTGTATGCTGGTATGTTAGTAAATGGTTGATCATTCTAGATGACGTTTGTGTCAAGCATGTAAAATCATCCCCTTTTTTTATCATGAACAACAAACATGACTTTCTGGATTTCCTCTTGTCATGCTTCATGGAAGCTGGCTTACTCTGTAATTGCCTGCTATTAAAGTCTCATTTATGGTGCCATGTAAAAATGTAACCAAGATGTATAATTCAAAGGCAGTGGCATTGGGGGACAAGGCAATTAAATGGCAGGTTTAACAATGGCCATGTTTACTTGAGCACTGCTCTCTGAGGATTTGCTTAGTGCAAGAGATTTTCTTCTTTTATATGAAGGCTTTTGGATGTCTTACTCTCGTACAGTACAGCTTAATGGCATTGCTTAATGTACTAGATATAATTGAATGCAAGTCTCCAGGTAATGTGGCTTGTAATGCAATGATAAGAATGATGCCTTATGTGAGTCACAGAAAGAATTACTCTTTTGATAATCCACCTTTTGAAGCTTCTGACCAGTTTTCTAGAATATACCTCTTCCTTTTTTTCGATCCTTTCTATTGAAATCTGAAGATTTAGGAATGTTACTGGTCTGTTTTGATGGAGCTCGTATGAATCTACGGTAACACATACACCAAATGGAGTGTATTTTTTTTTCTTAAATTGCTATTCTTTTAAAATAAGGCACTCCATGGCTGCAAGACATATATCATGAAAGACAGGAAGGAAACGGCAAAAAACAGAAGAAGCAGAAATGACATTAAGACAGTACTGGGAATTATGTTGCCAGAGATGAGACAAAAGTGAAGTCGTCAGCTGGAGACCAGAAGTGACGTTATTGGATAAAAACGGAAGAGATGTCATCAGATGGATACCTGAAGTGACGTTATTGGCTGAAGGTGGTAGTAATGTCATCAGATGAAGACCGGAAGTGGCATCATTGTTTGGGCCCAGAAGTGGTGTCATCAGATGAGGACCGGAAGTGGCATCATTGTTTGGGCCCAGAAGTGGTGTCATCAGATGGGGACCAGAAGTGATGTCGTAACGGTAAGTGCGTTATGGTTAACTGGAAAAGATTTGATGTTATTCCATTGGTCTGTTGAAGAAGGGAAAAAGGTGTTAATACTTGTTGCCAACCCTCTCTCTGTATTAGTTTCCCTCTCGTTTAGACCCTTTGGCTGCCACCTAAGCACACGTATGTGACAATGGAAACAATGCTTTTGATAAAAGCACAGGCAGTCATTAGGCTTCCTCAACTGAAAGTTATGAGAAAGGCTAAATAGAAGTCATTGTTGCATCTAACCATGGATGTTAAACAACTGTTACTCCAGCACTGCTTCAACAGGCTGATAAATTCATGAGAGGACAAACAGATTTATGACCTGAAGGCTTGAAAATGAGCTGTCAGTATCTAGAGAAAGTGTGAACAACTTTATTTATGACTTAGGATATTTGAAAGTGTGTTCACATTGGAGAATAAATGGCCAATCTCAAAATATTGCTCTTTACTTATGGTGCAAAGGGTGAAAGCTATTTTCACGGCTCAAGACCGGGAATAAAACATGGATCCATTATTTAGAACCAGAAACCAAAATACAGTTAGTAGAATTGCATTCTCCAGCTTCTGTTTAAGAAAAGTTTTAAGATTCCCTCTTCAGGTGGGAAAGTCATGGTCAGTGTGTTTTGGGATACAAAGGGGGTGATTCTGGTATATTGTTGAATCATTAACACATATCTGTACATTCAAACTCTTGAGATGGTTTTTTAGGTCCACCAAACAAATTAAATCCTCCTTCAACACACAACCACACAAAAGTTTCAAAATGCAAGAAACAATCAAATCAACTCTGTTCTTCCCTATCCATCCTAGAGCCTTGTGGTGAAGAGCAATAAGGGTCTGTGGCAGGAAAGGTTTTTATGAAAACATTGTAGCTCAGACTTTGTGGGTGCACATGCATACTGGTGAAAAGTGGTGAGCCCCAGACTTTTTAATGGGGAACTTTGGCTAATTGTTTGTTTGTGTGAGTTAAGTTAGCTCAGCCATTCCTCATTAATGCTTTGTGGGTTGTTATGGAAAACACCTACACTCACATGGATGAAAGGGATCTGAGATTAAGATTGGGGGGAAAAAAGCAAGAGAGAAACTGATAAAAAAAAAAAAAGCTAAGGAAAAATTAAAGGGGCAAAAAAAGAGGTACATCTGGAAACTCAAACGGATGTGGTGAAGAGGAGGCTAGGCAGTCAGGTGGCCCCGTGAGGGGTTTGGAACAATGCTTCAGAGGAAGGTCACTTCTGTTGAACAATATGAGGAGCAAAAGTGACTGAGGGCTCTAAGAGTCATTTTGTGGATGTCAAAGAATGGAGATAGGGTGACGGAATTGGGCTCCGAATGTCCCATCAGTTATTGAGGTGACTGGGACAAGAGTGAGAGAAGGGCCATGCTTGCTACACCCCATGGGGTGAGCAGGGGAGATGGGAGAGAGAAGCACCGGAGAGATGAGAGGTGAGATAAGGAATTAAGCTGGTTCTGGCTTTCCTTTTATTCTTGATTTTAACATTTTTATAGGAATGTATTTATTGATTATGAACTCCATATGCACTGTTTTACGGAATAGTTATTCAAGTGGTTCTGCTCTGCACTTTTGGAAACTGTCTTGGAGTGTTGTAAATAAATGCATTTTGCGCCAGACTTGTTGTTTGTGTCCTCATTGTCCTAGTTTTATCTTGGTACATGGCTGTCAATGTCCTGGGAGACAGGAGATACCAGGGCAGTAGGCACCCAGGGCATCACAAACCCAGGTCTTACACCCTCAGCACTCCATATCTTTAGAATCCTCAATGATGCCATCCATGGGAATAGATTTCTAAGTGATAAGATTCTTGGAGAAGTGGCTGCAAGTACTTGATTCAGATAGTAAGGGATGCTCTTCCATTTTGTTGGTGCAAGGCTGTTGAAACAAACAGAGATTATGTACAAAAATGGGGAGTGTAGAAATGACATTTTATTATCCTATGACTATGTTCAAGCAATTCCATAAAAAAACTACTATCAATAAAAAGAAATAAGTGTTGCATTCGTTTCCAGGAATCCCTGATTTTTGCAAACTTAAATCAAAGTTAACACCATGTACTTGTTGTACTATTTCATCTCTCTTGTAGCTATCAAAATCTAATTTCAAACTAAAGTGTCATTCTCTTTCTCAGTAAATACATTTTTCCTGCAGCAAAAAGCCTCCTGAAAATGTAAGTATATGCAATTTATAGAACTAAAATTACACCCGCACTTTTGAAATGTAGCACTTAAAGTAGTAATGCAGTAAGTGATTTAAATAGCATACAAATAGCACACACTTGTGTCATGAAGGCCTATTCTGGTTCTGCTTTTTGACACTATAACCCCATAGCAGGTGTAATCTTTTCATTATTTCCTTAAAGTGCTTAATCAAAACTGCAGGCGCCAACCCCGGATGGGACACTGGCCCATAGCACGGCACACTCAACTACCCACACTAGGTCAGTTTACGGTGACCAGTAAACTTAACTTGGCTTGAATGAGAACATGAAGATTTGACATGGACAACGATTCTAAAATATATGCTGACTGATGCATTTTTTTTAATGCGCTTAAACTGTAAGCAGCTTGAATAGTTTGAAGTGTAAAGGGAATGAAGTTTGGACTAAGACATATTAGTCATTTGTACTTCAATAATAGATTTGAAAATCATGGCGTGAACTGCCAAGTATTATGGGCCAGGATGTGAGTGAAGCTGTCAGCATTGGCAGATGGCAAACGTGTTCACCTACTTGGGTTCGATAGTCTGGCTCTAGACACAGAGAGTAAGCATATTGGGAAAGCTGCTACCGCCATGGATAAGCTGCCCAAGCGTGTGTAGAAAAACAGCAAGCTCCCCACAGCCACCAAAATCTCAGTGTACAGAACCTGTGTTAAGCACCCTACTCTTTGGCAGTGAGACCTGGTCTACCTATGCACACCAAGAGCGCAACCTGAACACCTTCCACCTCTGCTGTCTGCACCGTGTGTATCACTTGGAAAGGACCATGAGCCAAACAAAGAAATCCTGGAGCAGACTGCCATACCAAACATGTATGTCCCTTTTCATTCATTATTGAATATGTAGGTTTGGCCATATTTATCGTATGCAAGATGGCTGCATCCCCAAAGACCTGCCATATGAAGAGCTTGCTGCAGTTTTTTGGTCAGCAGGTTGCCTGACACTGCACTACAAGGATGTCTGTAAGTGTTTCTTGAAGACTTCTGGCATCAGGGTGGACACCTGGGAAGAAGCAGCGGCCGATTGGGATGTCTGGTAACTTGCAACAAAGGAGAAGGGAACCTGACAGTGGAAGGAGAGGAGGGGGAGGAAGAAATTTGGGCTGTTAGCCACCCAGTTATAGCCATCACCTTTTGTGTGCAGTAAATGTACCAAGGACTGACTGTCGAAGGTTGGCTTTTTGAGCCAAAGTCGATGTTGCCTGAAAACCAGCTTAACTGGACACATCCATTGTCAATTAAGAGTTACGGAGCCAAGAGATAGTGTATCACTGTTTAATACTTTACTAGGCTGACCCGCCTTTTAAGGAGACCGACTTTTAAGTTGACCACTTCTTAAGGCAATTCAATATGTAGATCAATTTGATATTTTATACAAACTCATTAATTTGGTTATATTGCATTTGAGCGGTATTACTTTAATACTCGTCGTTTCTGTTATTTTTGTGATGAAGTTTAAACTTTTTTTCTATATTGAGGTCGCCCTTTTGAACCCCCCTGATATTTACTACTTGGTGAGGCATTTGTACTCCATCAACATTAATTATTTCCAGAGACATAATTTTGTCTATTTTTCCAGTGCCTCGCGCACAAAAGCAAAGGGAACGATGGGGACGGAAGGACAATCCCGACCGCTTTTATATAGTAAGAAAGAAGAAGAAGATATCGCATAGTCTGGAGTAGAAAATCATGTTTCACCTGGAAAAACAAAACTACAAATCCCATCGTGCATTGCAAAATGGACGGGGCGTGTGTGAAACTCCGCGCCTGCGTAGCACTCACGGGACGGAAGGACAATTTATATAGAAGGATTCCTTATTTAAGGGAAAAATTGATGACATTTCTGAACACAGCAGGAAAGTATCCATTTCTAAATAGTAGCTGAGAGAGTGAGCTTCTTTTGAAAAAAGTCTAATAAAAGGCATTTGCTACTTCTCGCCCATAATGAGTACCTGGCTTACTTGTTTGCATCTCGTTTAGCAGAGTGCAGCATGACACTTTTTTTTCATTTGCTCAAAACCTACAGTAAGCATTATTAAATCATTATCACAAATTCAAGACTAATTTAACCATGGGAAATAAACACTGCACAAAATTATAACTATGTTAAATACTCTCTTTGCCTTTCAGCTTTCCCAGAATACACTGCCCTCTTGTTCAGCTTGAGAATACTTTTAGACTTTAAGCCTGCTTCCTGAGATCTGTCCGTTGCAAAGGTTAAAGCATCTCCTATATACCAAATTAGAAAGGGAGCAGACACGGGTACAAACAGAAATGGTTACTAAAGGTTGACATTTGCACTGTTGTGCTTATTAGAATCTAGTGATTTAAATTATCAAAGCATTTTAAAGATGTGGCAGCCAAGATCAGAAAACACATTTTGTATATACTGTATACAAATATTTGTTGCAACTTTTTTGAGATTTCTACAAAAGGACAACAAAAGACATTTTTCACTGTACAGTTGGTTGTAATGACATTAAATTGAATTTAACTGAATGAAATGAAAGGAGAATGAAGGAATATTTTAGTATAACAGTGAGGTAAAGCTACTTTTTAGTTAGGATTTTTAATTCATTACTGCTTTCCCTGAGCTTGATATTGCCTTCTCAAATGACCGTCCGCTAATAAATCCACTATTTTACTCATTAACAGGTGGGTCAAAGACATGCATGAACAAAGCTACAGAAGAATGTTTTGAGAACCTTGACCCAGAAATGTTTCATTGTAGTATAATTCCAAAGAATTTCCTTAATGTGTATATTTATGAATGAAGCGATAAAATTGTTGGGTAAAGAACACCTAATATCCCAGTGCACCCAGATCTATAAGCGAGTGATTCCTTTCTTATAGATTCAAACACTGAAGCATCTAAGACTTTGATCAGCTAGATCGTCTTGCAGAGATTTGTTTTGTGTGGTTGGGTACCTGAAACGTGTCTGAAAGTCAGACCAGTTTTGAAATAAGGGTGTTTTTCTTCATCCAGGATGAGGAGAAATCAATGTCGGGTACCACAATACCAGATAGAAGAGCACCTGGTTCACACATTCTCTTTTCATCCTTTAAAGAGAGCAATGTGTTTAGGTGTCAAAAAAAAATTTTTGTGGACACCAAGGGTGTTCATTGTTTCTTGTTTGGGAATGGGAACTCGAGTTCTTGCTCTTTTGTATTGTCTGTGGAGTTGTTAACTTTCCTACCTGTGATATTATTTAAGTCTCAAAAGTGTCATTAGTATTTAAGTACAGTCTTCATCTTCTTCTTTCAGCTGCTCCCGTTAGGGGTTGCCACAGTGGATTATCCTCTCCTCTGCATTTTGCTTGGTTACACCCATCACCTGCATATCCTCTCTTACCACATCCATAAACCTTCTCTTAGGCTTTCCTCTTTTCCTCTTGCCCTGCAGCTTATGTTCAAACAAACGCAGTCTCACCTCTCTAGCCTTGTCTCCAAACCATCCAACTTAAGTCGTCCCTCTAATGTGCTCATTTGTAATCCTATCCATCCTCGTCACACCCAATGCAAATTTTCACATCTTTAACTCTGCCACCTCCAGCTCTGTCTCCTGTTTTTCGGTCATTGCCACCGTCTCAAACCGATATAACAGAGCTGGTCTCACTACCATCCTGTCGACCTTCCCTTTCTCTCTTGCTGATACTTGTCTGTCACAAATTACTCCTGACACTCTTTTCCACCCACTCAACCCTCCCTGTACTCTCTGTTTCAACTCTCTTCCACAAATATCCCAAATATTTAAACTCATCCACCTTCGCCAACTCTACTCCCAGCATCCTCACCATTCCACTGACCTCCCTCGCATTTACACACATGTATCCTGTATTGCTCTTACTGACCTTCATTCCTGTCCTATCTAGTGCATATCTCCACCTCTTCATGGTCTCCTCAACCTGCTCCCTACTATCGCTACAGATCACAATGTTATCAGGAAACATTATCGTCCAAGGGGACTCCTGTCTAATCTCGTCTGTCGACCTGTCTATCACCATTGCAAATAAGAAAAGGCTCAGAGCTGATCCCTGATGTAATCCACCTCCGTGTTAAATGCATCTGTCACTCCTACTGCAGACCTCACCACTGTCACACTTCTCTCATACATATCCTATACAACTCTTACATACTTCTCTGCTACTCCCGACTTCCTCATACAATACCACGGTTCCTATCAAGGCACTCTGTCAAGATGCATGTTGTTTTTTTGTACAATTAACCAATGCTGCTCACTAGTCTTTTTGCATAATATTTTCGTTTAGATAAAACAAAGTATTAACTGTTGCAGACATTTTGCACACCTTTCATGTGTATTTCCTGTAAAGAAAGTAGATACAGACATAAAAATAGTTGGGATTCCAGATGGTGTTCCCTTTTGTGGAATGGAAGTTAAAATCTATTGCTAGCTTCTGTATGAAAATCTGCATGTTCTCTGTATGCCTTGGTATTATTATAACAGATAAAAATAAGTGTGCTTATTAGGGTAGAGCTGCCGGTGTGGAATGCAGTTTTTGACTCTTCCCAGCTGCTTCAGCAGTGTCTAGATTATCATCCAAGTAAGATGCCAAGCGTATGAAAAGTTTTCCGATAAGCTTCAGTCCAAATATAAGACTAGAATGTATGCTTTCTGTTGTAATCAACAAATTTTGTAAAGAATGTTCTGTGGCCTTGGATGGAACTGATCTATTTTTTTCTAACCATTCTCTTTGAAGCTTTTGTTATAAATGCAGCTGAACCCCCCTTGTTGGGGGCCTTCCTTGCATTTTCTCTCTGTAAGGAAAAGCCGCTCTGCTCACCAAGAAGTCAGAAATAAAAGATTCTGCTTATTAGAATTGGTGTCTGCCTGCTATTTGTTTGAACCTTCGTCCACACCTGTTTAATATTTTCTGGTATATGGTACTATAATTGCATGTCTCCTTGAAACCGCGACAATAACACTGTACAACATAGTTGATATAATACAATATCAACAGACACACAAACATGTAAAAAAGTATATATAGCATTCAACATGTATGTGTGTGCAGTATTTGTTTATTTATTCACACTGTTTGCTGCATTACAAGTTGTGTTAGAATTGGCAGTTCATTATAACTTAATAATGATATCAGTAAATTCAGAGACATTTTTAATCTATGTGATTTCTAATGTCCCCTGAGGTCTTCAGTAATACTGTTCACCTCTCTAAGACGGTGAGTGTTGCATACATACTGAATAGAAGGCATCTGAGCATTATGATCTTGAGTCAATCATTTATTATTACAAATCCTGTTATTATTTGTTTTATTATTATTATTGCTATTCATACAGGAGCTGAAATATAGTTCAGAGTAACCTAACTGAAAACCCTGTCCAGAGGGGGAAATTTCCATCTTTTATAGTGATTCTTTATTTTATTACTCTAGTTAAACTGTCTTGTATAGTAAGACATACAGTTCTGTACTACTTATTAATTTCAGTTTATTTTTAGGATACTGTTTTTATGTTAAGTTTGTGTTGGTTTCTCTTAATTGCTCTGCAGTTCTATTTTGGTAGAGAACAATGTTGCATAATGTGGTGTACAGTATATCATAATTAGAACTCTGCACTAAAGCTGCAGACACCTATTGATTCTGTAATGGTATAAGTTTTTTTTTTTTTTCATCTATAACTTTTAAATGTTAACTCCTTCAAAACCTCTCAACCTATGTTTATTAGAGTCATTAGTGAGCATAAAAATAATTCTGCTAATCTTTCATTGTTTTTTAATTGTTAAAATGAAAATAGAAATTGTGCTCAATTTTATTTATTTATTTTTTTGCTGTTGCTATATACAGTATACTGATTATATGTGGGTCAGAACGATGCCCGTGGTTATTTGGAATGTGTAGTGTGTGTTGTAAAAAAATCTTTGTAACCGACTAAAATATTCATAAGTATTTTGTGAATTCATCCATATTATAATCCAGTGACAGTGTTTGACAATTTTACCTTTTACAGTGCAGTGACTGAGGATATCATTCTTTTAGAATGTTACACTTCCTAGCCAAGTTACACAAAATCATCTTTATCTCAGCCCGTTAGTTCATTTGTCTACCCAGACTGTGGCAAGGATGTGCAAGAAATAGATCTCTGTCCCAAATGGGGCCAGTGTGTAAAAATAACAAGCCTGACCTGCACTTACAATATGTTTTAGTCTTCAGTAATAATTCGTATTAGTTGCACACATGTCAGAATATTACCAAAGATGTTTCTCATTTTTTATATTCCCTTGATTTCTTATTAAATACAGAAACAATCCTCATTTAGCTATGTAAGATTTTACAGTGGCCAGCCTCACAAAAACCTGTCTGGTCCAGTTGCCGTTTTGCATAAAATAGTTTTGCCCTGTCTCTATTTATTTTTTGCCTTGAATATTTCACTAAAGAATGGTATTCTTGGCATGTTTCAATAAAGTAGCATAGTGATGGTTTCTTAATGTATTTTGCTTTGTCGGTCCTATGCATTCCATGAGGCCTCTTTCAGTGTTATCACTCAAACAACCCTTGAAATCCCAGAATTCCTCCCCGGTCTAACCATTTCTTTTATAACTGTTTTTCTTCTTTCTATTCACATTTAGAACTGATTCTTAAATTAATTCAAAGCAACAGAAATACCAGTGATGACGCAGTGCTTTGACGACTTATGGTCAAGTTCTTGTGTGTTCCAGTTCAAGCAAGTGATGCAGTGCAGCAGGATGTTGCTACTATTGTCTGTAAACGTGTTTGTAATATCCACAATCCCCAGACAGTTTTTTCTATTTGATATTGTATGTCTTATTTGTAACAGGCATAATGATGACCACTTGTTTAACAAATCTCTCTGCATGTTTGCCAGCACCCTTGGCCAGCATTATCACGATTACCCATGCTTTTCAAAATGGCAAACTCACTTACTTTCAATATTTTTGTTTCTGTTTTACATATATCAGTTATTTTGTGTACAACTTTATTTGAAAGTAGCACAACGTTATATTTTGTATTTTTATATTTTTTTAGATACTGTGGCACTAAACTTTGAATTGTATTATACAAATCTGTAAATGAACATATACAGTATATAAAATACAAACATGTACTGTATATAAAAATGGGTGTCTGTCTATAGAGTCATTATTGTTGTTACATGTACAGTGAAATTGTTACTCTCAAATACTGATCAACATGCAACAGTCTCTAGTGCCATGATACGAGTATAACTGCCTTACCTCGAAAGTTCTATCTTTATATACCTGACAAAGCTCAGAACGTATTTGTCATAAATGCATACAACATGAATGCACTGGTCACTCTACTGTCTGCTACTATGTGTTAGCTAGCAAAAAGGCACATCAAGTAGTTGACCATCTCCACAGACAAAATGCCAAGACCCACTGGTCAAAGTGTATGTACAGTATTTAGTCAGTGGGCATCAGTTATGATGCCCTTGGTTAACTGGATTTATCAGAATTAATACATAACTACTTTTCTGTATACAATATTTGTATATTTTTTCACTTAAGCTGCTTACTGTTGAATATTCTACATATAGTCCTTGCCCAGTGTTTTTGTGAAGAAGACTGCAGCAGAACTATACATATAATATAGGTGGGGTTCAACAAAAAGGGATATAAAGGAACACTCATGGCCATTATTTGTACCAATAATAAATAAAGTAGAAAAATTATGCTTCCTTGGATACTCCTGGGGTGGCACAGTGGCGCAATGGTAGCACTGCTGCCTTACAGTACACCTGGGTTTGCTTCCTGGGTCCTCCCTGTGTGGAGTTTTTATGTTCTCCCCGTGTCTGCATGAGTTTCCTCCAGGTCCTCTGGTTTCCTCCCACATTCCAAAGACATGCAGGTTAGGTGCATTGACTATCCTAAATTGTCCCTAGTGTGTGCTTGTTGTGTGTGTGTGCCCTGTGGTGGGCTGGCGCCCTGCCCATGATTTGTTCCTGCCTTAATTGCGCCCTGTGTTGTCTGGGATTGGCTCCAGCAGACCTCCATGACCCTGTTTTAGGATATAGCGGGTTGGATAATGACTGACTGACCGACTGGATACTCCTGCTCAAAGTCCCCCTGGTGTCCCAGCTCACCTTCCTACCTTGAGATTATAACATTTCCCTCTGGTAAACATCACCATGTTCCTTCCAAGGAAAACTCATGCCTTTCTATTCTTATGGCTCCACATTCTGTTTGCAATAGAAATGGAGGCCCTTTTAAAGGGTGAGTGGAGGGCCAGCCCTTCGTGAGTCATGTCCAATCGACTGGGTAGTGGTTACAAGTCATCTCTGGGTCAAGTGAGAGGCATGCAAATATCTCCTTAAAGAGCCAGAGGTCCATACTAATGGACACGTCAAACTGTAGTCTCTTGCTTCTCCTGAGTGCTTGGTGCGACTAACAGCTGGCATTTTGTCCTTTTTTGGCAGCCTTTACATCTTTTAATATACTTTTATATATATTATTATGGCTTATTTGCGTTTTTTCACACAATTACAATTACACAAAGTGTGCCTAAATCCTTCATCTGCAGTTCAACCTATTGCTGTATCCTTTCTTCACGTGAAAGACGATAAGAAAATGAGATGCACAGTTCAAACAGAAAGAAATGCGCTGCCACTTCTACTTGTAAAAGAAGTTCAATCTGAGTTTGTGATTTACTAACGACTGACAGGCAATTTACTTGTACAAAATCAAACAAATTGATCCCTTTGTGTGGCTGATTTAACAAACATCATTAGAGTTTTTCTAAAGCAAATATTTGTAAAGTAGTTCAGCTACTGGGGTATTTCATTTAGAAACAAAAATATCTTATTACAACCAGAAAATCCTGTAAGTTGTTTTGTTTCTTAAAATGTTTGACATTGCACAAATATAATTTTGTTTGTTTGTCTTTATTTAGTGCACCCTAGGCAGAGAGCATTGCAGTGCTAGCATTGGATTAAACCGATTCAGTGAATGAATGAATGAATTGATAGATTGTTATTGATTTTATTTACATTAATGTTCTAAAACTTCACAACAATAAAACTTGCTTACAAATTCCTGGTAGAATTTGGAATCCTATCACATGTTTTTGGATCTGCAGCTTTAACATCTTTAAATTACTCATTCTTTTATGAATCTTTCTTAGGCACAAATGGATATCCAGTATTTTCTCACTGTAAATCATCTGCCCTGCTTAAATCGTGAAATATGTTTTTTCAGGATCATTGAATATTTTTGTATGTTAATCTGGTATGCTTTTGTTTTCTTCTTATTTTGGCCCAATAGCAGTAAACTGCTGAAGTCCAGCCTTGGCCCCCATTAGACTGAGAGCAGTTAAGATGCACTGCAGTGTTTCAAAGGGATTGCTGTCTGCAGAGAAGATGTGACACTTAAATGAGTCAAAAGAAAAAGCGACCCTTCATTTACCCGTCTTTGCTAGCGAGTTAAGTGAAATGAAGCCACAGCTCTCAGCGTTACATTGATACACTGTCCTTTTCCTAGTATTTTTTTTTTTCTTTAACTTTGTGATCTTGCTGACATGGGAATTAAGCAGACATTAAATGAGACAGCCATGTTTCATGCTGCAGCCCTAAATGCATTAGCAGCTTTAGAAAGCAAAAGGAAACATTTTGTTTCTCCCCAAGGGTATATCTTTATTGAATACACAATACATATGCAGTCACCATTAAAGAGGTGGGAAAGGCAAATCGGTGTTATATTTTCTTAATGCACCAATTTTGCACTTCATAGACATCTACAATACATTAGTTCTTGGAGACTTTAGGGCATTATGTTAAATAACAGACTAGCCTTCATGCCTCAGGTTTATAACGATGAACTCTCCTCTTTGGAAATATTGAACACTGTTTATCAGCTTTACTTTTGTTTTTTCAACAGCTCTAACGAAACCAGCCATTTTTTTCTGTCATTTCAAATTTGACTGTTTTTGTAATCTGATTATAGCCATTCAATGTCAGAATAGTTTAATTGTAGGCCATTTCCGGGCTGGTTGCTGCTTTGTGTAGTGGTAAGCTTCTGCTGGTATTGAATTGCAACTGCTGCATTTTGATCGAATACAACTTTTATTTTTTTATTTTTTTTTTTTTTTTTTATACAGAGGGAAGTTTATTTTGAAGAGGTGCAGTTTTAGACATGTGTGTCAAGAATAATCCTCTCCCTATGAATCCCTATCATATCTCCCTATGCTTCTCTTATAAAAGTCTCCGTTTTTTGTTTTGTTCAGAAATAAAAATGTATTTTTAAAGGATATATTTTTCATTATATAGCCAATATTCCCATGAGTAACAATATTTAGAAATGAGCAAGGCTTCTTTTATCTGCAAAGGCATTTTATGTAGTTTCAGCAGCACTTGAATAACCTAACAATAACTCATATAAATGTGTTTTACTTGCAGAAAATTTAAATTATAGTGAAAACTTGTTCAGAATAGATATTTTTCAAAAAGTATCATATGAAACATTACACTAACTGTAATCATGAATGTGGTAGATGTCACTTTATGGAGTGGCTAAAATTATTTGCAGCATGTAATAATCAAAACATTTCCACTATTTTTTTTTTTTTTTTTTTAAATTGAGAATCTGCTCATCTTTGTCCAAACATTTTCTACCTGATTTTTTTTTTTTTGTAGTGGCTCTTATTTTTATCTCTGACAACAGGAACATCAGGTTGCTTTATACAATTTCTTCAGCATTTACACTGCAATTATTTAAACCCTTCATACAATATATTTGAGCTGCAGTAGGTCTCAACCTGAGCCCACAGGCCTCACTTGCTACTGTGAAAGCAAACAATTATAGAGCCTTCAAAGCAGAAGAACCTGGGATTTATAGTTTGAAATGTTCATCTCAAAAATATAAGTTTTGGAAACATTTTCCCTTCTTCAGGGCCTAATAGTCAAATCTGTCATACAGAATATTCATCCAGGGTGCTTGTAATAGACAAAGCATAATCTGAAGATCATCATTAAGGGGTTGGGGCTTCTTACAGAGAATAATGTCTCTGTCTTTTGCAGTTTTTATACAGTTGTGCTTGAAAGTTTGTGAACCCTTTAGAATTTTCTATATTTCTGCATAAATATGACCTAAAACATCATCAGATTTTCACTCAAGTCCTAAAAGTAGATAAAGAGAAACCAGCTAAATAAATGAGACAAAAATATTATACTTGGTCATTTATTTATTGAGGAAAATGATCGAATATTACATATTTGCGAGTGGCAAAAGTATGTGAACCTTTGCTTTCAGTATCTGGTGTGACCCCCCCTTTACAGCAATAACTGCAACTAAACATTTCCGGTAACTTTTGATCATTCCTGCACACCGGCGTGGAGGAATTTTAGCCCATTCCTCCGTACAGAACAGCTTCAACTCTGGGATGTTGCTCTGTGTCCTCACATTAACTGCTCGCTTCAGGTCCTTCCACAACATTTCGATTGGATTAAGGTCAGGAGTTTGACTTGGCCATTCCAAAACATTAAATTTATTCTTCTTTAACTATTCTTTGGTAGAATGACTTGTGTGGTTAGGGTTGTTGTCTTGCTGCATGACCCACCTTCTCTTGAGATTCAGTTCATGGACAGATGTCCTGACATTTTCCTTTAGAATTCTCTGATATAATTCAGAATTCATTGTTCCATCAATGAAGGCAAGCCGTCCTGGCCCAGATGCAGCAAAACAGGCCCAAACCATGATACTACCACCACCATGTTTCACTGATGGGGTAAGGTTCTTATGCTGGAATGCAGAGTTTTCCTTTCTCCAAACATAACGCTTTTCATTTAAACCAAAAAGTTCTATTTTGGTCTCATCCGTCCACAAAACATTCTTTCAATAGTCTTCTGGTTTGTCCACATGATCTTTAGCAAACTGCAGACGAGCAGCAATGTTTTTTTTTTTTTGGAGAGCAGTGGCTTTCTCCTTGCAACCCTGCCGTGCACACCATTGTTGTTCAGTGTTCTCCTGATGGTGGACTCATGGACATGAACATTAGCCAATGTGAGAGAGGCCTTCAATTGCTTAGAAGTTACCCTGGGGTCCTTTGTGACCTCGCTGACTATTACACGCGTTGCTCTTGGAGTGATCTTTGTTGGTTGACCACTCCTGGGGAGGGTAACAATGGTCTTGGATTTCCTCCATTTGTACACAATCTGTCTGACTGTGGATTGGTGGAGTGCAAACTGTTTAGAGATGGTTTTGTAACCTTTTCCAGCCTGATGAGCATCAACAACTCTTTTTCTGAGGTCCTCAGAAATCTCCTTTGTTCGTGCCATGATACACTTCCACAAACATGTGTTGTGAAGAGCAGACTTTGATAGATCCCTGTTCTTTAAATAACACAGGGTGCCCACTCACACCTGATTGTCATCCCATTGATTGAAAACACCTGACTCTAATTTCACCTTCAAACTAACTGCTAATCCTAGAGGTTCACATACTTTTGCCACTCACAAATATGTAATATTCGATCATTTTCCTCAATAAATAAATGGCCAAGTATAATATTTTTGTCTCATTTATTTAGCTGGTTTCTCTTTATCTACTTTTAGGACTTTTAGTGAAAATCTGATGATGTTTTAGGTCATATTTATGCAAAAATATAGAAAATTCTAAAGGGTTCACAAACTTTCAAGCACAACTGTATATTGGTAATTTTACATCTGTCCAGAGTATGACATTAACCTGCATCCAGCCCCCCAACTTGCAGGGAAAACGGGGGGGGTTTGTGGCAGGATTGGCACTCCGGCCACTGTTTAATACACCTCAGACTGTTCCACTCCATTCAAACTAGTGTGGTGCTGAGGTGTCACCTGTTACACAGCTACAGTTGGATCCTAATTTGGGATCCTGAGTTGGTTTATCATGTGGTGGGTGCGGCAATGCACTGTATCCGTGCATGTTCCCAACCAGTATCCTAAGACCAAGTAATTTCATATACATCATCT
Source organism: Polypterus bichir lapradei (assembly GCA_026402145.1). NCBI lineage: Eukaryota > Metazoa > Chordata > Cladistia > Polypteriformes > Polypteridae > Polypterus > Polypterus bichir. The sequence continues at coordinate 32,436,081 of JANRMT010062819.1, forward strand.
GATGAAGATAGATCAGTTGAAGCCAATAAATAACGTTGAAAATCTCCTCCGATCTAAGTACCTTCAATATTTAACAAATATGTATATCTCCATAATGCAAATGCCCTAACTGAGTTATCATATCTAGCTTATTAGCTTCAATTGGTCAATTTATGAAACCTCAGGCAGAGAATATTTTTGAGACGGATATTTCTGAGTGCATTCCCTGTTTAAAACTTGGTTCTTATGCTTTGAGTTTTAGACATTTATTTTTTTTTTGTATCCCCACTAGGAGGAGAAGCTTATGGGCTCAGGTTATAAGCCATTGCAGTTTACATACAGTATAATGTATGGAGGGTTTACATAATTATACTGCCATTAATAAGGAAATTACATCAAGCAATCTGCACCTCCCATTCTTATTAATCTATGATATTGCAGCAGGTGTTTTTGGTGAAATTTTAGTATAATACTTTTTTGAAACCACAAAGTCAATATTTGAAGTACTGTTGTTGTGTGTGTTTTAATAATTACATTTTGCTGTGAGATGAGCTCATCATGCTAGTCAGACTACGAGGTGAGCTTCTACAAACAAGAGCAGTAAAGACCCAGTTTCTCTCTTGTACCCTGACTGAAGGCTATTTGGGCAAAAACATTCCCATAAATGTGTGCATTAGTGGTTTATTAAATATGTTATTAATTAATGGACTGTTTTATATCCTGGAGAAATCAAAGATAGATTGATTGTTAATGTGTTTCAGAGATAATTGGGGAAATTGGTTTGGGCAGTTTCTAATGGGTTGCAAACAATTTATTTCCACTTAAAATAACAGGAATTTTTTTTTTTTTTTTTTGAATATCAGATTTTTCATTTTCTGACTCACCTTTTCAGAAAAACATTAGGATCTGATTACAAGGTATGACTGTTCAGCTTAAACTTTCTCAACTATTATTATACCTTTGGGTATCACCAAGAGCAATTCATACTTTTTAAATAAATAACTATGCTTTCACTCTCATGTCATTTTTGAGACACACGGCAGCAGAGTTTGCATATTCTTCTGTTGCTCATGTAGATTTTTTCTAGGCTCTTCCCTTGCACATCTAAACTATGTGCATGTAGTAGGATGACATAGGTTTAGAAAATAGATGAATACCCTGTAATAGAATTTATGAAATCATTTAAAGACATGTTTTATCTCCATATGTTTTTTTTTTTTTGCATATGCAGTAATGAATTTATATAATACCAATGTGGTACAAACAGAACTATTCAATGAATATTCTATATATACCAATAATCAATTGCTGCTTTCATAAAATGGTGGTCTTATAGAGTGTCATTTATCTTCGTTAATATCCTCTCATTAAATTGCACTGCAGTATATGTGGGTCTAAATGTTAACATCTCCTTTGACACTAAAGAGATAAGAATATATTTGCAGCACATAACATGCTGCATCAAAGTACAATTATATTAAAAAAAATAGCAATCCACCCTTTTCCCATATCCAGTGATAGAACTGTTCTGGGTTTCATGTTGCTTCTGTATTTCTTTGTTTGCCTTGCTTGACTATTTGGGAATGCCTGTTGAAGGTGGATGTTCATTCTGCAACTTCTTGTATTCTGGGATCAGTAAATCCTTGATATGTAGGTTGCAGTTGGTTCAGAATGCTGCTGCCCATTTTTTGATTGGGACAAGAAAGTTTGATTCTGTTTCTTCAATATTAGCTTCTTTACACTGGCTGCCTGTTAGTTTCAGAATTGATTTTAAAATTTTGTTGCTAGTTTGTAAATCATTACATGGGTATGCTCCTGTCTGTTAAACTGAATTGTGTGTTTTACACCAGTCCTCCAGAGAACTTAGATCTACTGGTCAGTTGTCTCTTGTTGTCCCTCGTACTACGTGTAAAACTAAGGGGGACAGGGCTTTTGCAGCTGCTGCACCTCATCTGTTGAGCTCTTTACCTCATTACATTAAGGAGTCACCTTCAATTGAACTGTTTAAAACGAGATTGAACACCCATTTCTGTTCTCTAGTTTTCTGTGACCTTCACTGATACTGATTGTTTCCCTACTCTTAGTCATCTTCTTTCTTTTTCTTTCTTTTACTGTTGGCTGTATTTTGTTTTATTGTACTTTACTTCTATTTATTTCATGTTTATTGTATGTTTTAAAGTAAAGCACTTTGGCATTAATGATGTTGTTTTAAATGTGCTCTATAAATAACTTTTGACTCTGACATTATAGTCACTTTTGTTGTAAGATTTTTACAGACTTATTAATTCTGGTCTTTCCATTACTGAACTTGCAAAATACAATACAGCACAATATTAATCTGAAAGGTAATTTGAGGTTTAATACTGGATTGATTTTATTTAGGTGATCCTTATTTTTTTTTTCAAATGTCCTTTAATGCGATAGATGCATTTTTGAGACCAATATTCATATGAAAGGTTCTAGTAAGCTACTTCTTTTGAAGGTTTGTGTATCATACGCATGGATATGGGTATTGTGATATATGGCTGGCCGTTCATCCCGGCCAATACCACCACGCCGCCAGGTGGAGCCCTCCCTGCTGCATGGAGGTGCCCCGAATGCCAGCAGGGACATTGGAGTGTTTATTCACAGCCCTGCTGGATACCATGGGGGCCGCTAGAGGACGCTGTAGGGTGGAGCAAAAAGTATTTTCCTTGCACCCCAGAAGTACGTCCGAGTCACATGGACAAGAGGAATGACGTGCTTCCGGGATGAAGAAAAGGACTTTTTATCTGACCCGGAAGTGATAGGAGGTCACATGGACTGAAGGATGGGGAACACTTCCGGGTTAGGGACTATAAAGGATTGTGGCAAGCTGAGCTGGGTGGAAGGGTGGCAACGTGTCTGGGAGAGTGGAGGATTGATTATTATTATTGTGATTGTATTTAATGAGTATTGTGGAGAGGAGGGTGCTTTTATGCACTGTTAATTAATAAAAAGTCATTATTTTGGACTTTTATCTGGTGTCTGGCATATAGTGTGAGAGTTCAAGGGAGCGATAGTGGCCCCTACCTGTTACAGTATATACAGCTTGAATGCTTAAAATACATGCCATACTTGTCCATCCTGTTGGCACGGTTCCTGGTAAAACTGATCTGTCAATACAGCTTGCCATATTCTTTCAAAGATATTCTCACTAATTATCAGTTCTTTAGTGTCAGAGGGATGGTACTTAAGTGGAACAATATCCTCAATTTGCTCATACATTCCAGGACAAAACAAAATGTTAGAGGCTCTCCTTTTACATTCTACCACATCCAATTGACTGGCATGGCTGTACACCAATATCTGTGCTATAGCTAATGTGGGAATAATGAGACTTCACACCTTTCCAAGATGATTCACTTCATCCGTGACAACTTACTTCTGTCTGCCATTCCAGTATTCTGCTGTGCTTTGATGGCATTCTTCTGGCTTGTTTAATCTCATTTTCCTGAATTGTGTAGCATTCTGTGCCTCTGATGATTTTCTTCCTTCTTGATGTTGGGTTGCTTGTAGGCAGGATTCCATTCTGGCTGTGTGGCTGCATATCTGTTGTGATGGCCTGTGACTTCTTTAACAATGTGTTGTAACAGTCAAACTCTTATCCTGTAAGTGGATTATTGTGTTTTGTTTTTTTTTTATTCCTTTTCTTGAGTTTAAGTATCATTCTAGGTGTAGCTTAGGAGGTGCTGCTACAAGTAAAATGTGCAATAAGAGACTCAAAACGTTTCTCATTATAACTGACAGCCTCACATCTATAGACGTACCTGTGAAATAACCAGCACCTAAATAACATTGGAAATAGCTCTTTATAGCTGATTTCCCATTCGGTTCATAATTTGGCGAATGGAGGAAGTTAATTTTTTGCAGTACAATAACAAATCCACATTTGAGTCTTATTTCCTTGTTATGGTCAAAACAGCTTTGACCAAGACCTTATTCTCTGGTAGTTTAGTGTTTGTGTTAGCCTCAAGATATGTGCTACTCACACAAGGAAGTTGTCCAATTTCTCTTAAAATATTTGCAGACTTTTCTGTAACTGATAATGTTTTTTCTGACTGGGGCAGGCTCAGAAAGTAGAGTTTTGGTGAGATTTGGTGTTTTTATCATTTCATTGTCTGCATTCACATTTTAACATGCATATACCAGTAGTCTCTAGCTGTTGTATGCACAGCTCCAGTCTGAAATTTCAAAGTACTATAATTTTGCCCATTAAATATTTTAATATTTATAAAGCAATGATACCGGCCAGAGTGCCAATATCCAGTTTGAATTTAATCTTTGTCAATATCAATGGTCTCTTTGCTCTTGGTTTGTCATTATCTATGTGACCACTTGTCAAATTGTAAGACTCTGTTTCTCAGCCCTTTCAAAATATTTTTTGAGAAATTAGCTTTTTTTACCAGGTAATATTTCTGTTTGATATTAAAATGGTTTATGAAGTAGCTGTATCCATTTAGGCTTTTCTTAATTGGTCCAGCGTCATTTTATTTCTTTCACATTTTTTGTCATATTTCAATTATTTGCTGACTGACTGCAAAAATTGTTTGTTTTTGGGGGCTGCTTATCTTCCTAGCTTCAAGTTGTGCTTGTGTCATATAGCAGTACGTGAAAATACAGCATCTATTGCCATGTTACCTGAGCCTGAACACTAGTGTATACTTCAATGGGATCACAATAGATTTTCAATAAATTCCGCTCATTGGTTTTGAGCAGCCATGTGCTGTAAATAACTTTCCCCTGGTCTGATCTATAACAGAGATATTGGACACGCATCTCTTGGCTCCTTTCTTCTTAAATGGGCCAGACCACAAAACATTTCCACATTTTGCTTGAGCTTGTCCATCTATTATGCCTATACTTTGGTGATATTCATCTCATCTTTTCAAAGCTTTCTTTTTAATAAATACTTCATGCTACTTTCTTTTTACTCAGGCTGTCTTATTTTGCACATTTTTTTTTTTTTTTTACTAAAAATAACTTTACAGATACTAATATTGTATAAACCAAACTGTTCATTAAATATATTGTAATCATCATAACTTAAAGTGCCTACTGCTTTCTGATGAGTCTCATGTGCTTTTTGCTGACACAGTTTAATTTGAGAATAGGCACATAGACTGGAACACATTGTGTTTTTAAGAATGAAAATAATGGAAAAGAATGAAAGTGTAACCCTGGAAGACATACGAAAACCACCTCTGATAAGAAATATTCATAACATCAAGTAAGCTGCAGCCAGAGGCCTTGTGTACGCGTAGGATTTTGTGAGCTGTGATTGGCTACAGTGTGCTGTACACATCTGCTATGAGTGATTCTTAGGACCGACAGATTTAAATCATACTCTAAAATCTGTATAACTCATTAACTCGTACTTATTATGCCACAATACCCCAGAACCAACAGTGTATGGGGATATTATAATTAAATTCAAAGTTGATTTCAATTAATATTTTGTAAAAAATTACTATAAGTTGTATTTTATACGTGGTAACTTCGTGGTCTGTTGGATTTTTGTCTCTTTTGGCAGGTTTCTGATCTGGTACCCTTTTAAGTTAATTAAAACAAATGGATATAAACAATACAAACAGGTGGCAGAACGTGTACAGGAATCGCGTGAGTTTTGAACATAGTGGTTACAGTTGAAATTTTTCAAAGACACTTCTGTGAACTGCACTATTCTCACAGTCATCTACTACTTTACTACTATGAATGATGCATTGCTTTATCGATATTTTTAATTAGATAGATAGTGTGACAGATTGGGGGCGCTATCGCTCCCTTGAACCCCTGTCCAAGACTCCAGACACCAGATAAAAGTCCAAATGTTGACTTTATTTAAATGCCACAGTGCACAAAGCACCCTCTCCTCCACTATACTCATATAACAAACCAATAATCACTACAATAATACAATCTTCCACTCCCAGACGTGTTGCCACCCTTCTACCCAGCTCAGCTCGCCGTCTGGGAGTTCCCACAGTACTTTTATAGTCCCTGACCCGAAAGTGATCCAATCCCCAGTCCATGTGATCTTCTATCACTTCCGGGTCAGATCAAAAGTCCTTTTCTTCACCCTGGAAGCACGTCACTTCTGTGGTCGCTCTGCCTATGATGCACTTCCGAGTTATAGGGCACATATGACTCTTTGCTCCTCCCTGCAGCTCCCTCTTGCGGTGCCTGTGGTATCCAGCAGGGCTGTGGATAAAAACTCCATTGTCCATGATTCCCTGCTGGTCTTCGGGACACCTCCTTATTGCAGGGAGGGCTCCATCTGGCGGCCTGGGGGTATTGGCCGGGATAACAAGCCGGCCATAGACCACAATAGATACTTTATTAATCCCCAAGGGGAAATTCACATACTCCAGCAGCAGCATACTGATAAAAAAAATATTAAATTAAAGAGTAATAAAAATGCAGGTATAACAGACAGTAACTTTGTATAATGTTAACGTTTACCCCCCCAAGGTGGAATTGAAGAGTCACATAGTGTGGGGGAGGAACAATTTCCTCAGTCTGTCAGTGGAGCAGGACAGTGACAGTAGTCTGTCTCTGAAGCTGCTCCTCTGTCTGGAGATGATCCTGTTAAGTGGATGCAGTGGATTCTCCATGATTGACTGGAGCCTGCTCATCGCCCGTCGCTCTGCCACGGATGTCAAACTGTCCAGCTTCGTGCCTACAATTGAGACAATGACAAATTTCAGACATAAGCATGTGGGGTATTGTTTTAAACTATTCTAAGGTCAATGATTACAAATATGATATAATTGTTGATCCTTTACCAGGGATCTAGCCCTCTATGAACATTTATCAGAGGGTGAAAGTAACAGATTTCTTGCATGATCAAGAATATTTAGACTTTAAACGTTTTGAATTGAATCACCCATTTTAATATTTCAAATATTTACCACAGCTATTTTTTTTTATCATGTATTTCTGTCTGAGGTAAATCATTACATCTCCCAAGAACACCCAGAATCCGGCTGGCTTACACTAACTCGGACCTTTTTTTTATTTAACCATTTCCACCTGTTGCATTTATCATTTTCATTATGCACAAATAACACCAAATAAATGTGTTTTCGGCAAAGAAAAATCCCTAAGTTTCAAGAGGTCTTGTAAATGAAATTGAAGGTGAATTATCCACAAAGTACATGATCAGGTAGTATTGCAATTGCAGTATTCAGAAGAAGTGGCAGTGTGCATCCTTAATCTGTGTTGCATACAAGTAGACAGCAGTTGCCAATATGAAAGGCATTCTGTCCCCACTTCCACTGATGCCCTGTAGAAAGCTTTGGGTGTAAAACAGATTGCACATTATGTTGAATTTAGTGCAGAATTAATGCATCTATGCATTTATTTAGCAGTTGTTTGATTCTGCTTTTTATATTATAGGTCCCTATGGAACCAAGTTTCCTTGACATCAATAAGCATAAGTCTTAAACTAGTCCTAATTTTCATGCCAATGCATTGCTGAGCAGACTGGTAAGGCACAGCACCACAATACTACATCAGTCTTTCCTAACAAATATCTTCTCATTCATCCGTTTAGCCACCCAACCATTTCCCGTATTGCCTAATTCTAACCTAAGGTTCTGTAGAGACAAAGCCTTACCCAACAGTAAGAAGGATAAGGATGGAATCCAACAATTCAATACTGATACATTGCAGGGCACACTCTCATGCACACAGAAGGTCATAGTGTGACTAATAAAAGTCACAACTGAACATATTTTGTGTATTTTTGGTATATGAGGCTAAACCAGAGTATATGGGGAAAAATCCATGCAGACTGCTCATAGATCCTTACAGAGTGGGGAAATTAAACAAGATGCTTGAAATTGTGAGGTAGCACGTTAACTCTATAAACTGTTACCATCCAAATCTGCATTACTTGATGAATATTTTTCAATAAATTCATCCATCGATCCTTCTATTAATTTTCATGGGTTCCCATATTCTAATACAGGGTTGCAGGGTGCTAGTTTGATAATACAAACTTGGGGCAGGTCTAGTGCACAAAACCATAGTCTTCATCATTTTTTTAATCTTCTGGTTCATACACAGTAATGATAAAGTGTTTTTAGTTTCATAGTGGTAACTTGTTTCTCATACAGGGCAAATGTACACTCACAAATCAAGCTAACCTGCACATTATCCTGCAAGAGGAAGATAGAAGTACACAAGCAAGGAGAGAAGCAGTAAAGTCCACACAGAAAGAGCAATTAAATCATTTTTTCACTTCATGATGGGATGATTGGTATACTGTAGTGTGATGTGGAGTTACAAAGGCAGAGGAGCAATGCCAAAAGATGAGGAAGGCAAATGCTGGTAATAATCCTTTTTTCTTCTTGTTTTCTCTGCTTTGCACAGGGATTGATTTTTTTTTTTTGGTTTCACTTACCGGTTGGGTGTTTGCCAATATGCAGTTCTACAGGAGCATGCCAAGTTTCATTCATTTTTATTGTCCCTATTTATCCCTGCAATCAAAGAATTCCCATTTCTTAAAGGCAAACTTTCCTGATAAATGCAAAGAGCTCCTGTTCCTTCCTTATAACTCCTAGGCCAGTGATATATTTCTTATTGTCAAAATGGAAAGCTTTTACACAAAATATTGCTAATATGAAGATACCTGGATACAAAATGGCCTAGAGCAAAAGCAGGAGACGCAAGCCTTGCTTCTCTTGAAATTTCTAAAACCTAAATGGCCAATTAGGTTTAGACAAGCTGACGGAGGTAGCTATTCAAAGGCTTATTTCAAGTAAACTAATTGCTGTCCCTATATGGCTTCACTTGATAATGGGCTGTGCACTGACCAATTTGTGGTTGATTGAACAGAATGGCATATAGGAAAGCTAGATAAAAAAATCTTAGATGAGTAATTAGAAAGGTTAAAAATGTAATTTTCTCTTCCTAAGACTGCTATGTGCATCATAATATATTACAATTTTTGTTAAATGGTCACGTTCAATGAACTCACTCAAAGCTAGTGGCTGACACAGACCACAGGTTTAAGATATCGGGGAGATTTTATCTGTGTAGTTATTGTTAGATTTATAATTTAAGAACATTGCTGAATCTACTCATTAAGAAAGTGCACTTTGATGCAAGTACTGTATCATTTAATAGTGACTCCCTTACATCATCCAGTGCCAACATTTGAAGTGCTTTGTACAGGACCAGAATGTGTTAGCATTGCAGAATTTTTTGCAGGCAGTAGTGTGTGTGTGTGTGTGTGTGTGTTCCATATCTTAAATAAGTATGGAGTAGCAATGTAATTTCTTAATTGTGGTGTTATGTTGCATACAGACCTGTCAGGTATTTTAACTTATATGAAGACCCACAGATCGGGCACTGTAGTATTTTTCCATATGGTTTTCAGACTATGTATTCTACACAAATGCACTTCTGGTTGGAAAAGACAGAGTGAACGTTCATCCATCATGTAATTGGCTGCCCCAGACTGACAAGTACAAAGGAGATTTAAGGATAGCTGTCTCATCCTCAGAAGGACTGGGCAACCCTAGAGCATAGGGTTTCATTTAATTCAGTTTGCTAAAATGAATCTTCTAACTCATAACCTGAGTAGGGAATAAGCTGCATGTAAATCCAAGAAGACAAACTGGTGTATTATTCAAACCTCTACCTCTGCCTTTCTTTTTTTATGAATTAAGGATTAAGGTGGAGAAAATACAGCTGGAAGAAAATCTGGAACACGTCAAATACTACTAAAACAATAACTAGAATCACAAAAGAATGATGCAAATATTTTATTTCAGATACATGTGTGTGAGGGAATAGCTACTAAGCAGTAGATAATAAAGAAGAATGGAAGAGCTCATGTTATTCTCAAACTATTTCAAATTCATTTGTACTTGGGGAAAGTTGGGGGGGGGGGGATATTCTAGATATCAGCTAAATATTGAAATTGTAATTGTTGACAAGTATGGTGGCCTCTCCATTCACAACAGTGAAGCAAGATGTAAAGTAAACTGACATTTGTAGCAACACACACAGCAAGACTCTCATAACACCTTCTTATTTAAGTACACTGAGACTCAAATATATTAAATACTAGCAAAATACCCGCGCTTTGCAGCGGAGAAGTAGTGTGTTAAAGAAATTATGAAAAAGAAAAGGGAACATTTTAAAAATAACGTAACCTGATTGTCAATGTAATTGTTTTGTGACTGTTATGAGTGTTGCTGTCATCAAGGATTTGATTATCATTATTTCTTTCAATCAGGTTCGTATTTGTAGGATGTGTTGTGTTCAAGTTATATTCCGTGTTTGTCAATCGTTGTAAAGATAACAGGTTTCATTCATCGATTCCTTTCTTACTGCATCAATAAATAGCTCGTCTTCATCTTTATTTGAGACATCACACACTGCATGCACGGGTTTTTTTTTAAACTGTCTTCCTTTAGCTGGACATTGACTTTTTCCACCGTGTGCTTTGTTTCCCCAGTTGCTGCACTTATAAATATGCTTGTATGCGTCACTCACTTCATATTCTTTTGCTGCCTTCTCAATTGTGTAATGCGTTTTTTGTTCAGCGCTCTTTGGAGCTCTTGCTTTTTGTCTGCGTACTGCGTTCACTGTCAGTTCACGTGAGCCGCTCGGAGTACATGCATCGAAGCTTCTCAGCTGGGCTTGTGCTATCTCGTGCGATGTTAGCTCAGACCCAGTAATGCGTCTTCTCATTAAACTTGTATCTCGCGAATATCGTATTCGTCGTAGGCATGACAAACGCCAGCGGCAGCGTGTCTATGAAATTAATTTAAACTTAAGGTTTACACCATGCTTTGTTTCCGCAGTAGCTGCACTTACGAATATGCTTGTATGCGTCACTCGCTTCATATTCTTTTGCTGCCTTCTCAATTGTGTAATGCGTTTTTGTTCAGCGCTCTTTGGAGCTGTTGCTTTTTGTCTGCGTACTGCGTTCACAGTCAGTTCACGTGAGCCGCTTGGCGGCAGAGTGTTTCTATTGGATTGCCGCTGACGGACGGCCTTATATGGGCAGGCACTCAATTACGTGGGAGACGTGACGATGAGGGACGCAACTCCGCCTCACACGGCGACCAAGCTGCAGGCTGTGGCCGGTATATATGTACGTAAGTAGGTTCCAGTTATGACCGTTACGTGTAGAATTTCGAAATGAAACCTGCCTAACTTTTGTAAGTAAGCTGTAAGGAATGAGCCATCCAAATTTCAGCCTTCTACCTACACGGGAAGTTGGAGAATTAGTGATGAGTCAGTGAGTGAGGGCTTTGCCTTTTATTAGTATAGATTGATATGTACATACTGTACAGTATGTGGTGATAGAACTCTCCAGTGACACTGGTATTTGGTGAGTGTACAATTTAAGGAAGCAGCCACCTGAGGACCTATAAGCTGTCAGTTTCTCACATTCCAGACCCTGATGTTCTTATCCCCTTGTGCATTTGTACATCTGAACCTTCTTATTCTACCGTGCTTAGATCCAGTTTGGCTTCTTCTTTCAAGACAGTAGTGAACACCTTTTTATGAAATCATGGCAATTTGTCATATGGAGTGACATTTATTTCATAAAACAATAGACTGACATGTTTCTTGAGAAAGCTGTTTTATTTTGGCGTTTTAATGCATAATTGATCTTTAGGAATTCCAGTACCTTTCAACCCAAGGAAAGATAATTTACTTGCTTAATTGAACCGAATAACACAGACGTCAGGTGTGCTAACACAATAGCAATGGTTTCTGTAATAACCAATTAGCATTAAATATGCTTAGGATAAGCTAACAGAATTTACCTTTAGCACAAAGAAGTAAATGCAACCATATGTGAATAATATGTTAAAAAGCAGTTGTTTTGAGCGGTAATAACCATCAGCAACACTAGTAATTTCTTGGCTGTATTTTAAAATCAATTTAATGGTACCTTAATAAAAAAAGTCAGTATTTCTGTGAGATTCCAAACTATTAAACGCTAAGGTCAATAATTGGCATCAAGAATGGAGAAGCTGAGGATATCAGTTATTACATTAGTGGTATTTCCATCATATTTTCTGTGATTAAGTGACATCTAAATACTACAATGCAATGAAGAGCTACAGGAGTTTACAGAGAATAACCTCTGCAGCAAAATATTACAATGTGTGAAGCCTTGTATCAGGCTATTAGTAAATAGCTCACAAAATAATTACAATAAAGCATATGGCACTTGTGCAATAAAAATAGAATAATATTGCAAAGTGAGATAACTGCCCTTTCATTCGTACATTCAGCTTTCTTTGAGATAAATCAGCATCCATAGATAGATAGATACTTTATTAATCCCCAAGGGGAAATTCACATACTCCAGCAGCAGCATACTTATAAAAACAATATTAATTAAAGAGCAATAAAAGCGCAGTGCAAGTTAAAAAATGCAAGGTGGAGAGTGTGAGGCAGGTATAACACTCTATAATCTTGTGTAGTGTTAACGTTTACCCCCCCAGGTGGAATTGAACAGTCGCATAGTGTGGGGGAGGAACGATCTCCTCAGTCTGTCACTGAAGCTGCTCCTCTGTCTGGAGATGATACTGTTTAGTGGATGCAGTGGATTCTCCATGATTGACAGGAACCTGCTCAGCGCCCGTCGCTCTGCCACAGATGTCAAACTGTCCAGCTCTGTACCTACAATAGAGCCTGCCTTCCTCACCAGTTTGTCCAAGCGTGAAGTGTCCCTCTTCTTTATGCTGCCTCCCCAGCACACCGCCGCGTAGAAGAGGGCACTCGCCACAACCGCCTGGTAGAACATCTGCAGTATCTTATTGCAAATGTTGAAGGACGCCAACCTTCTAAGGAAGTATAGTCAGCTCTGTCCTCTCTTGCACAGACCATCAGTATTGGCAGTCCAGTCCAATTTATCATCCAGTTGCACTCCCAGGTATGTATAGGTCTGCACCCTCTGCACACAGTCGCCTCTGATAATCACGGGGTCCGGGAGGGGCCTGGGCCTCCTAAAATCCACCACCAGCTCCTTTGTTTTGCTGGTGTTCAGGTGTAGGTGGTTTTAGTTGCACCATTTAACAAAGTCCTTGATTAGGTTCCTATACTCCTCCTCCTGCCCACTCCTGATGCAGCCCACGATAGCAGTGTTGTCAATGAACTTTTGCACGTGGCAGGATGCCAAGTTGTATTGGAAGTCCGATGTATACAGGCTAAACGGGACCGGAGAAAGCACATTTCCCTGCAGCGTTCCTGTGCTGCTGACCACAATGTCAGACTTGCAGTTCCCAAGACACACATACTGAGGTCTGTTTGTAAGTAAACGATCCATGCCACCAGGTATGAATCTACTCACATCTCTGTCAGCTTGTCCCTAAGGAGCCGAGGTTGGATGGTGTTGAAGGCGCTAGAGAAGTCCAGAAACATTAATTCTTACTGCACCACTGTCTCTGTCCAAGTGGGAGAGGGATCGGTGTAGCATATAGATGATGAAATTCTTCGCTCTCACCTTCTCCTGTTATGCGAATTGCAGAGGGTCGAGGGTGTGGTGGACCTGTGGCCTCTGGTGGTGAAGCAGCAGCCGCTCCATGGTTTTCATCACATGTGGCGTCAGGGCGACAGGCCGGAAGTCATTCAGCTCACCAGGACGTGATACCTTTGGGACTGGGGTGATGCAAGATGTTTTCCAAAGCCTCGGGACTCTCCCCTGTTCCAGACTCAGGTTTATGATGCGCTGTAGACGACTCCCCAGCTCCAACGCACAGGCCTTCAGCAGTCGTGGTGATACTCCATCTAGACCCACTGCTTTGCTGGCACGAAGTCTCTTCAGCTCTCTGCTTACCTGGGCTGCTGTAATTATGGGTGGGGGGAAACTGTCTCCTATGCTGGTATCACCATAACTAATATAGTAGACCTATACAAATTGTAGTCTGCATCACACATTTAACGATGTAAATATTGATTTAAATATTATATACTAGGCCAACAAGAAAATATTTATCTATGAAAACCATCAGGGAACTAAATTAACTAAGAGCCCTAACACTGTGATTAAAAAAAACAAGAATTTTTGGATATCCAACTTCTTAACCACCTCACACAGAGGCAGGCACATAACCAGTATGCTGCCATACTGGGCATTTCTGAGGTTGAAGATGCAACTCAAATGCTGTAGTCTGTTCAAACATCCAAAGCTATCAGTAAACCAATTTAGACTGGGGGGGGCATTATGGGTAACCTAGAAACTATCTCTACAGCCACAAGGTCATTATATACTCAAACAGCAGTCAGTTATAGACCAGTTTTTAATCCTTTTTAACAGTAACAGATAGGTTACTAGGTTTTGGTGATAGGTCGATCTCCCACAAAAGATACGGTCCCACCCCCATTGTTAGCAGACCAGACCCTGAAAAGACGCACAGTTGTCCCAGTTGGCTGACTTATAGTCCAAGGAGATACATTATCATTGTCTTGCACAGAGATGCCAGACACTATAGATCAGTGGTCCTCAATCACAGTCCTGGAGGCCCACAGTGGCTACAGGTTTTTGTTCTAACCCGGTTACTTAATTAGAAAGCAATTCTCGCCAATAATTTAATTTCATGGCTTGCTAGTACTTTAACTCTGCTATGTCAGGTCATTCTCATATCCTATATTTTCTTCCCCTTTCTAAGGATATCATCCAAATGATTTGAAGGCTAAAATGGATGAGTGATTCCCAGTTCTTCAATTTTTTCTCTTCACTTTCTTTCCAAGTATTTAATTAAACCCAATAGTGCATGATAAACACACACAGGTGTAAATGGTAACAAGCTAATTGGAGAAATGCTGGTGTCTTTTGTCATTTGAATCTTATTGCTAATAAGGATCAATTAAAAATTAAGAATACAGATGTTTAAGACTAAAATAAACAATAAGGGTTCAAAATCTTAATGAGCGAGACAAATAAAGTGAAGCGAAAAAATGTTACTTGAGCAATAACTGCTTCTTATTAAGCAATTGGGTTGGGGAAAAAACCTGTAGCCACTGTGGCCCTCCAGGGCCATGATTGAGGACTCCTGCTATGGATACTAATGTACAAGATAATATACAGATATTGCATCCTAAACCGTGCCATTACTGATAGTCTCGAATTGTCTTGTATTTTTAGTCCCATTTGATTGTATACAATCTTTTTAATGTCTATTCTGAACCTTCACACACTGTACAATGTTATTGTCAAGCCAGTAGGGTATGGTCTGTAAGGGGAAGAATGAATCTATCTTGCCTCTAATTCCAAACAGATCAGATATTCTATTGTAATGTCATTTTAGGTGCCACACACCAGAACAAAGGAGATTGTAGATAATTTACAGTGTGCTGTAGTATGGTCTTAAGCATAGAGGGTTGAGTGGGTGTTTATAGTTGATTACGACTTGCATGATCTGGAGCCTCTCTGCTGGGATAAACAAGCAATGAAATGACGGCCATGTCTAAAGTGCTGTCTTTTGGAAGATAGATGGATGGAAGGTGCACTATTCAGCTGTACAATAAGTGAATGTTATATACAGTACTTACTTGTGAGTTGTTTCAACCTGACAGCAGAAAAATGAAGCACTGTGTCTATCTACTACATGTAAACTTTTTATATTAGCTTATTATTGACAGCAGCAGTTCACTGTTATCTAAGCCAGAGGTTTTTATGGGGTGGTTGTTTGGTTTTTTTTATATTTATTTGTTAATGTTGAAGCCTCTGTAAAACTTTAATTTCCCCTTCGCAAATAAAGTATCCTATCTATCTATCTATCTAGCCATCTAGCTATCTATCTATCTATCTAGCTATCTATCTAGCTATCTAGCTAGCTAGCTAGCTAGCTATGTCTGAACAAAACAGTAAATTAACAAGTTTGTTATAACAAAGCTGAGGGTAGTAGGAGTAAAATATAAATATCATGTGCATGACGAATGCAAGCTAATCTAGGAGTATAGTATATACAGGAAATCTAGCCTGAAATAATCATAAGGCATACGCCAAGGGGCATGTTAACTATTGACTGTGTATGCTGCAAACAGAGGATGCATAGATCTGACATACGGAAAGCAAAGGTTAGGAGTAAAAAATGTAGTCAACTTCACTGGATATTTTCTATTTTTTTTTTTCTTCCACAGAGATAAGATATTAGTGTACTTTATTCTTATTTATTTCATTAGATAAAGGTAAATGTGTTTTGAATCGGTCAGTAAATCCATGTAATCGAGCTGGCTCAGAGGTTTTGTGCTCCTGCTTACAGTACGAGTGTTGGGGATTATAGAAGGAAATTTTTGCACCTCTTCTGCTGTATTCAAGGAGTATTGTATAGAAAGGTGCAATACTCAACTGAAAGGAAAGAAAAGAAAAGCTTGGCAATGTACTTCTGTATCTTGGGTGCAGCAGGTATTTTATAGAAAGGAGAAAGCAAACCAAATTGTCTGACAAAAATAAAGGTTTCTTTATGAATGAAAGCCATTTTTGCTACAAGGCTACAAAGCAGATTTTTGGCTTTACCTGAGCACCATATATGATAGACAAAACTGTTTTGGTTTTCACATATTATGTATTATTTTGTAAAATCTGAGACTGGAATGTTACATTTCCAAGGAGGATATATTAATAAAAATCTTTAGAAAAGATGCTGTTTTTTTCTAATTGTAAAAATTAGTGCCATAAATATAGATGACTATACCTTTGCTGTCTTAGGCTGGTTACAGGGTGTATTTAAATACATTCTCATTATCATGGCACCAGAGAGTAGCAATGTATTGAACGTTTGTTGGACATACAAGTAAGAATTTCAGTGCACTTGGGACATCTGACAATACTACTATTACTATTTCAGCAACATTTATTTAAAAAAGAGTTTAGATCAAGGTGCTTTAAAACTAGTAAAAGAAAATTTACAATTACAAAAGTCAAAATAGAAAAATTCCTAAGAGATGAGAGTGTAAATTAATCCATTAAAGAATTCCGGTACTTTTGGGGCTTTAATGGCTATAGTGGGGAAAAAACAGTGTCCAATTTGACAAATATATGGTATGGTTAGATGGCCAGGGAAGAGACAGGGAAAACAAAAAAACAGTGGAAGTAAATGCTGCAGAAAATAAACCTCTAGGGGTTCAAAGGCCAAATAACCACCCAGCTCCACCTGGGTAAACTACAGTCATTAATGTCTGCATGTGATGAAACGGTGTAGAGGATGTATGTAGTACTTTAGATGTCATCATAACAGGATCTTCTTCATCCCTCCTAGTATTACTGCCAGCCACAAACTACTAAGGCTAGAAAACAAACATAATAAAAATAATAAAGACTGTCAACAGTTGTATTCAATGAAACCAGCCGTATAAATCTTTTAAATCAAGGGCAGTACTTAAAATATGTAATTGATGCAGCATTCTTTTTAATATTTCAAGATAATTGTACTACAAATAATGGAAATGGCAAGTTAAAAATGTATTGTCACTAGTTTTTTGAATAACTCTTCTACCCTGACCTATTTCAATTGCTATATTTTAGTGTATAAAAGTAAAAGACTGCCTCACTAGTTCTCTTCATTCAAGGAACATTGAGTAAGCCATATCTGAGATTAGGAACAGGGCTACTCTGTATGAGGACAGATATTATGAAAGAGAGGGAGTTGCAAGGTTGTTTGGAGCCTAAAAAACACAAACGACAATTTAATGATGCTGATATCCATGAAATGTATTCAAATTTTCTCCTCTTGGTTAAGATTCTTACTGCTGCATTTTGAACAAGCTGTTGCCAGTTCATCTGTTTTCTTGGGCATCCCTGACAGGAATGCATTAAAAGTTGGCAAAAAAGGATTACGTTTTCAGCATCTTGCAATGATATAAATCTCGGAATTCACCCTATTTGCTTGAATATGTGATTTAAATTTTGTTCTGAATCTATAATAACACCTTGATTCTTTACTTGTGTCTTCTTTTGCGATGCAAAATGCTCAGGTTTAATCCTAATCTCCTCTCTTATTAATACACTGCTGCCAGCAGCTAGAGTTTCTGTTTTTCCTTTGTTCAGCTGACAGAAATTACGACTCCTATTCGTCCTGTGTATGACGTTAATCTGCATCCATCTCTGCATGTAGGCCCTCCAACCTGCAGGGAAAAACTTGGGGGTTGTTGGCCGAATTGGCACTCTGGCCACCATATAAAACCTCACACTTTTCAACTCCATCTGAACTAGTGTGGTGCTAAGGTATCACCTACTGCATGGCTGCACTCGGGTCCTAATTTGGGATTCTGAGTTGGTTTGTCGTGTGGTGGGTGCGGCAATGTACTGTATCAGCGCGTGCTCCTAACTTCTCTGTGGTATAGCGGGTCCACAGCTCAGAGCAAAGGCCAGTTTTAAATAAATAATCACCGCGCTCGCAGCTTAGCGAGGGGGCGTGGTGGTTGTGGCTGCAGCAGTTCTCAAGGCGATCTGCGGTGTGGGCGTTTCTCACCTAAGTGCACAGGTGGGGGACTGCCCACATCTGTGATTGTTCCTGGGGTTACTAATTGCTGCAGCTGCCGTGCCCACTATCGATATATAGAAGCACGAGTCGGCTAGAGGGGAGATGAACAGAAAGAGAAAGAGATGGAGGTTGCTGGAAGGAAGTGAGGAGAAAGCCGTTGAGAGAGAGAGAGAGAGATCGATCGTGAAGGAGATCGAGCGAACGAGCGAGAGCAGGCTTGAGTGCAGCTGGACTGTGGGCCCTAGCGAGGTGTTTATTTAACACCTAGGGCAGTTGATTGTATTCGCTCCTGTTGAGCATTTTGAGAAGAGCGGGAGTGACTAGCGAGGGAGGTGACTCGCCGTGGAAGACAGCGGGAGTCGGGAGACTTGGGCGGATAATCAACAGCGTGGGAGTCCTGGCCGTTGGAGAGAAGCTAAGTCCCGGTCTGGGATGAGTGTGTGACCGAAGCTAGGATCGGGAAGCCTCCAGACCTGTTGTGTGATTGTAAAGAAGGTCAGCTGCAGGTAGAGTGGCTCTCCCTGCTGCAAAGCCTGAATAGTGAGAAGCAGGGGAGTCACTAGTAAGACGAACACACCGAGAGATGTGTTTAGAAGAGATTGCTTCCACCGGTGTTTTAACCTCGGCTTTTAAAGGATTATTATTTTGTTCTATTTATTGATTTTTAAACCTCCACGTTTGTTTTATGGATTATTTATTTATTGAACTTTTGAATGCACTGCACCTACTTTAATTTGAACACTGTTTTGATTGTTGGATTTTTAATAAAAGCATTTTTGCACTTTCTACCATTCCCTTGCTATGTTGTTGCCTCACTGTCTAGCTCATCGATTAACATTACCGACGGTGTAGGGTTCAAGGGCTCCCGAACAGCAGATGGGAGCATGGAGCAGAACCCGCATTGTCACACTCTCTCTCTCTCTCATTCTGTAATGCTAGTAAGAAACTGAATCAAGACGTTGTGAGCCCCAGGGCCATCTGCAGTGACAGTTGCATATAACTATATGTCATCCTTATAGCTATGGTAATTTACCTTATGTTTAGAAGTGATCTGGCCTAATAGAGGCATGTAAATGGAGAATAATTAGAGCTTAGAATTGATCCTTAAAGTACATCATATGTAATATCATACATTTCTGACGTGCAGACACTAAGACCTACAAAGAACTTCATACCTGAAGGGCAAACCCAGCCTGAGTCATTAATGAGTCCTGCATTTGATACCATAGATCCAGCACTTCGAGAAAAAAGCCTGACATTCACATCAGCATTAAGCGTAGGCTATTAACTTCTTCTATGAAAGGTTAGATCTAAAACCTGACAGGTACTTCTCTAGAATAGGATTTTTATTGAAGTAACTATTACATTTTTGAAAAAATGCTTTTTCTAGAATTTCAAAAAATGGTAAATTAGAGAGAGAGAAGTTTATAAAGAATCTGGAAAATTACAAAATGTGTTGAGCAGTTAATTATATCGGGTACACTGTCAGTTTAGCAGTCACACACTTCTTTGGAGTACCATGGAGGGACTGGGTTGAGGATGCAGATAGACAGTTTGAGTTGGTAAATTATCTGTGAAAATCTAGTGCAAGTATTTTTCTTCAGTTTAATTCAATGTTTTGAAAATGGGGAACTTCAGAGAACTCAGTTCTAGATGTCTGCATCATATTGCATCTGATTTTTTTTTCTTAGTTTTTAAAAAAAAAAATGCCACAAATCTTTATGATGATTTTCTGATGCATTTTTGACCCACTGCATAGGTGGCTCTGAGTTCAAAAGAGGGTCAATGATTGAGAATACAGTATGCCATTGCTTATTATTGTAGAGAATTAAGACTCAAACTGGACTGATGCAGTGTATTTAGATATCTCTGCTTTCAAAATTTCATTATGTAGAAAAATGAATATTACCAGTCTGGTTTTCTGTCTGTGTGTTTTGAGTTTTCAAACCGCATAACATTTTTCCATACGACTGTAATTGTTTTTAATTTTCTCTTTTTAAACAAATCATTTCACACAGCAATCAAATAAAACTTCACAGGTTGAACTACATCTTCCATAGTTTAAAATTTGGCTGTAAGTTAGGAATTCTTGGTAAAGGTAAAGAAAATTAAACTTTTTGATGATGTCTAAAAAGAAAATGATGATTTAATTTTAGGAAACTGTCCTGGAGCTTAGTCAGTGACATAGATAAAGGTCTAAGAATCACTGGAAAATTTTCATTTAATTTTTATTGAAAAAAGCTGAAAGTGATCATCATCAAACCCATCTGTTAAATCAGATCTTCAGCTCACTTTCAATTGAGAAATGTTTGTAGACGGTGGAGGAACTGGTTAGTGATGTAATTCATCAGAGAATGGAGTGTTTCTTGATAAACCAGAATGTCTTACCATTCCCAACCTTGAGCCAGCCCAGGGGGAGTTCAGAGTAAAATGTTGCAGATCAGCAGTAACAGGTTTTAAAGACAGGCAATCGAGCTGTCAATAGCAAAAACAATTATTAGAAATTTTCAGGTCTAAATTAACAGTGGCTCATATAGGATGTGAATTATTTGTCTGCTGATGCAGTATTTATATTGAGTAAGCCAGTATCTATCTGTCTATCTATCTATCTAATATATAGTCACAAGAATGGACAGGAGACATAAAAAATGTTTGGGGCAGCCACCCGAGTATTATGCCCTGACTGCAAAAGGGTTACATTTTGTCGAGTTGTGTTTGTTTCCAAGTCCAGAACAGAACTGAAGACATGTAGCAAAGATGGCGGCTTTAAAGGTATGGACCGGAGGTGATGTCTACACCTGGTCAGGCATGAAATTGTCACTATCCGGACCCTTTCGCTATCTCCCATGTGCATGTGTGTTACAACACACACACATATATGTGTATGTATGTGTGTATGTATGTGTATATATATATATATATATATATATATATATAATATATATAATATATATATATATATATATATAATATATATACTGTAATACATAATATTACACAGTATGTTTATAGCTGTTCCACGGACCATTCTACCCAAGATTAATATGAGGAAAAATAGAATTTCTGAATTTCTTGAATAGGTTCAAATTCATTCCATTATTTTTGTTAAAGATACTTAATCCAGTATTAACCTATCCTCGTAGTATTAAGCACAAGGCAGCGACCAAACCCGGTGGTCCATCATAGGGTGGGTTTGATCAATAAATATGATTCCAATAAAATAAGTCCAAATTTGTATAGTAATTGAATGTAATTGGCATTTGAGATTCCATTGCCTTATTAAGAAATATTGCATTAGTTCTAGGAAAAGTGCAATGAAGGACATTTACAAGAGTAAATTATAAAAATGAACAAAGGGTCTCCACCCAATCACAGTAATGTCTGGGCATCTTGATCTTGTCGGAACACTCATTACATTTGAGTGAGGCAGTTGGGAACTCAGCTGTCAGCAGAATGAGTGGGTGGAAACACCACTCCCATGTGCCAAGCCATACCATTCACAAACCATCTGTGCCTCACAGTTTGTCCTTGAATAATTAGTGCCTTCACCAAAAGCTGAGTTCCATATTGCATCACCCGGACTTTGGTGTGCAATGTGGCGCCTATTTACAGAAATAATCTTCTGAGGGTTAAACACTAGAACTCTTTTTCTTGATCCATTTGTTATAGTAGTGTTCGTTATTTAAAACTAGTTGATTTGACATTAGTTAGTATTAATAGTGTTCTTCTTTATGTAGTGATTTCAGACGATATGCTTTTGTTAAATGTGGAATTTAAAATGAAACACTTCATTTATGATTAAAATTGAGTAAAAACAGAATTAAAATTTGAAAAAGAGCAGATTTAATTTCAGTTTGTTTAGTCTTTGTAAGGTTGCATGTTTTCTCCGCATGAGTGTGGACATTTCTCTGAATATACTGGTTTACCACCAAGATCTCAGATGTATAGTTGATTGGGGAATCAACTTTGGCCCCATTTGCCTGTGTGTTTGAGTTCTGCAGTGGATTGGTTCTTTGCACTCAGTTCTGCTGGGGTGGGCTCTGGCTTCTATGGCAGTGATCTGAGTCAAGTGGGTTCAGTGATGAATAAATGCACGTTTTGTCTTTTTACCTTTTTTATTTAAATTATGTACAGAAGCAGTCGATAGTGTAAAAGAAACACCATTAGGTGCAACAGAATTGTACATATGCATAAAATGTGTGATGTTGAAATATGTAAAAGGAGACAAAAAATTAATTTTAAATGCATTGCTAATAATTTCTTTGTTGCTCTGATTTTTTTTTTCTGTTTCAAAATGAGATTGACTGATTGGTTTATAGTTGCTTTTTTAGTCATCAATGACTAATAATGACATTTCAGGTTTAATGCTAGTTAATGTGGCTTCTGCATCCTGAATTGTTACATGCCTCAGAAGCCTGTTGCAGCTTGGATTTTGAAAAAGAGATACTCTGTATTATGTTGTGTTGTTTAAACAAAGCAATTGCATCAATTGTCTCATACAAATTTAACTATTGATAATGTAGAAAGGTAATAGTAGTGAGGTGTAATAAGACAGTACAGTAATAGTGTTAAGTAAAAGTACAACACCTACATAATGATCATACTTGTATTTTTTTTTATATGTGCACACTTTTCAATAAATATAGGAAAGACATTATAATATAAGATTTTGTGATGTGGAAAAATTATTTTTGGATAGTGCCATGCTTGGGTTTTGCAACAAAACGTATTGCTAATTAATTGCAGATTGTTCTGAAATTCCACTCTATGATTATGTCCTAGGGTGACCTTGTTGTCACTTTCATACTAATTATTATGTAGACCTGAACAGGGTGTCCCAAATCTCCATTATAGCCCATGCATGTTTACACTTGCCAGCCTGTCACAACAGCTGTAACCTGCAGCTCCACTTATTGTCACCATCTGGGTTGACTGCCACTATGGCTAAATTCTTCCCCCCTATCTTTTAAATCTGTAATCCCGGGTGACAAGAGAGAGCACCAAAACAAGCGGGAGGGACACTTTTATTCATGCATTATAGATTAACATTCTCTGACTTAAAGTTCCTAAGTGTACCCAAAACAGAAGCGAAGTAATGTGTGTGACAAATCATATTATATACTACCTGGATGGATAGCAGCTCATCTTGCTAGGAGTCTACACACCCAGTGTGCCTTGATTTCCTTGACTGGTTTCTGATCAGTAATGGTCTCTGAGTAGAATGGAGTGAGAGAGGCTCCTGTGCTTCTCTATTAGCCTGAACGTATGCCAGCATTGTGCTTCCTAGATGTACCTTTTAGGCCAATGGCACATCGTAGGGTAAGGCTAACTATCCTGCCAAGTTCAAGCCAAATGACGAATAACCTGATTTGTTTAGGCCTGACTTGTGTCTTGAAATGTTTTCTACCAACTCAGCTTTTCACCATAGCCCTTGTTTGCTTACAACAATTTACATGTGAAGGTCTCACATTCTTAATTTATGCTGCTTCTGATCTGATATTTTCAGAGTAAAACACACACAAAATAAGATCTTATCGTTCTACGAGTAGAACAGGATATTTTTAAGATCTATCACTGGTTCTGACCTTGTTTGTGGTAAGTAGAGCAGGCTACAAGAATGTTTTTATAAATACAAGCTTTATCATTATATTATGTGTAAAATAAAAGAAGGCAAGCCACACTATCCTCTTGTCAGATTGCCATCAGTATTGTAGGTGCCTTGAATTTTTTGTTTAGTGTTTCACCATCACAGCATTTGAGCCCTGGGTTAAATCTTAGCTCAGGCACTCTCCATATGGAGTTTGCTCATTCTCCTCATGTCTTTGTGGGTGTTTGCTGTGGTTATCACAGTCTACTCCCATTTGAAAGACCTGTAGGTTTGCTTGATTGGCAATTCTATAATAGCTTGATCTGAGTGTATGTGTGAGTATATGATGTGTTCCCACTGTGCTCCTGATACCTCTGGAAGATGTGGGTTTTTTAAAATGGATGCATAAATGAAATCACCGTGTAAATCTTTGTGTTTATGCCTGTTTTAATTCAGTTTTCATCTTTGAATTTAATATCTGCTTACATGACCAGAGAGAGTATCAGACCTTGCTAGTCTACTAGGTGGTATTTCAAGGTACTGTGGCATCATGTGTCTTAAGCTCATATGGTGAGCTAAATGTGAAAGTCTATACTGCTGGTGGAGATTATTCTTTATAGGGTTGAATAGTATGAAGGATAATCAATCAAAAGCCTGTTTCATAGGAAGCTGTTCACAACATGCAATAAGTAGCTGGTTTTGTGAGTGAGGAATATGATCTACTGTTAGCTTTGATTTGTGAAGATGCTTTGCTAAGGGCTTCATTGTTACGAGTTGATTTCTACCTTGTGCCCAGTGCTATCAGGAATGGATTTAATACCATGAATCCTTAATTTTGATTTAGAATGAATGAGAAGGTGTTATGTCAAGAATTCAAATCAAATGGTAGTAATATGTGGTATTGTTTTCTACAAAAATGAATTTGGTAGAGAGCCGAGTTTTTGTGCCTGAACTTGTACTCTTAAGAAATTCATTTATAGAAGTGTGAAAAGCCTTTAATCTTTTTAAAGAAGGCTTTGACCTTGTTGCCAGGCTAAGAAAAATAGATTTACCCAAGACAGTGGATAGCTATAACCAGGACTGTTCAAGGAAATACTCTCCTCTGTTATAACATGTCCCTTGGATGGACACAGAATGAAATTAACAAGACACAACATGTTTGCTTCTGAGTCCTTAAGTCCTTGTGAAGTAAATTCAATAAAAAGCACAGTGTAATTTTTACACTTTTGCAAAGTTTAATTACATTTAATAATCAAGGGTCAAGGAAAATCTAGCTCTTAAGACCTGTCTAAAGAGGAAATTCATTGCAGATTAATAGCAGCTCTGGCTATCTAAAATTGCAGACATTTCAAAATGGTGATTTGCTGCTTTAAGCACTGCTAGGTGCTTCCCGGAAACTGTCTTTTCACTTTAATGCAGATTTCTGCTGTAATGGGAGCCTCTGGCTCTTGTGACAGAGATGGATGGTAATGTTATTTTCATCCTAGCACTCACTAGACTGTATTAGCTGTGATTCCTTTTCTATGTGCAGGGATTTTCTTTCTTCTGTGCCAGTGAATGTGTGGTAAAGCTCCTTTTAGGCAAGCATGAATTGAATCTTTTCCAGCTACACCAGTATTGAACATTTGTTTTTTGCGTACTGTGTATCTTTGATTCTTTCACCAAAGTGAACATTTAACAACTACAAATGTATTTTTGGCATATTTAGCTAACAATGTATTTACACTGTATGAATTAACATTAAAATAAATCCTAGTATGATTCTCCAGTCTTTTTCTTGAAAGGGCTTTGCCAGTCATGTCCTATCAGACATCCTACATCACTAATTTCTTTGGACTGGGATTATGAGATCAGGACCACAAAGCACTACAGAGGGTTATGAAGTCGGCTCAGAATATTAAGAGTGAACAGCTCCTTTCTTCTTAGGACTTATGAAGCACATGCTGTCTTAGAAAGGAAAATAACATTAGTAAAGGCCATTGCTACCCTATGTAGTCCCTTTTCTGTGCAGCACTGTTATCAACCGCACTTCTAGACTCTGAGACAATTTACCATGTCATAGGCCACTCAACAGCCAGTCATACTCATCTGACATTGTATTTAATGTACAGTGTAATCATTATTCATTACCTGGTTTTTATTATATTGCTGGAAGTTGTATGTCGGAGACATGCAAGGAAGAGTCTCATTTTTCTGACTACAAATGACATTAAACTTGAACCAACCTGTCATTTTTTTACTCGGTCTCTGCTGTAACAAATATTCTAGTTGATAGAATGCCATTGTCATTAAGTGGTGCAGCTTGAACTGTAGGGTGTTGGTTAATTGGTTAATTCAACGTGTTTCTAGACCTGTATCATCAGTACATTGAGGTTCCAAGGCAGGAGTCCGCAACCAAACACATACAGAATGCTAGCCTGCTGCAGGGCTCACTCACAAAACATAAATTTGGTAATCAACCTGATTGTGTAGGTTTCCTCCACTCACAATCAACACAAACAGGGGGCCGGTATTCACACAGCTCATCTCCCCAACTTAAATCCTTAACAAACACATTTTTATATCTGTATACTGACTTTCTGTGTGTCTGTTAGAGCACCATTTGAAAACCACTCCAAAACTTTGCAGTTATATCTAGTAAAGACAAACATAGGTCCTTAGACTAATAAAAGTTTTGATTTTGTATATATAAATATCTAGAAGAAAATAAAAACTGAAACAACCTTCCTAAAAGTTGCCAATATCTGTGGAATTAATAGCATTTTATATCCGCCGGAGGGCAGCAACAGGTCAATAGTGTGCCTATTGTAAGTACTCAAAAGGAATTGCACTTAGTTTACAGTACAGGCCAAAAGTTTGGACACACCTCCTCATTCAATGTGTTTTCTTTATTTTCATGACTGAAGGCATCAAAACTATGAATGAACACATGTGGAGTTATGTACTTAACAAAAAAAGGTGAAATAACTGAAAACATGTTTTATATTCTAGTTTCTTCAAAATAGCCACCCTTTGCTCTGATTACTGCTTTGCACACTCTTGGCATTCTCTCGATGAGCTTCAACAGGTAGTCACCTGAAATGGTTTCCACTTCACAGGTGTGCCTTATCAGGGTTATTTAGTGGAATTTCTTGCTTTATCAATGGGGTTGGGACCAGCAGTTGTGTTGTGCAGAAGTCAGGTTAGTTGGACGATCATTTATTTTTCAACAGGACAATGACCCCAAACACACCTCCAGGCTGTGTAAGGGCTATTTGACCAAGAAGGAGAGTGATGGAGTGCTGTAAATGGTCATGAAAATAAAGAAAACACATTGAATGAGGAGGTGTGTCCAAACTTTTGGCCTGTACTGTATTTACAATCTGTTTATGTTATTGTTATATATATTTAAAACTGAATTTCTGTCTGTCTGTCTGTCCGAGCATCACGTGAAAGCTATAGCACCCATTTTAACAAAACTTTGTAGTTACTGTATTTCCTGTATAGTGTAACTTTGGATATAGTTTGATAATATTTTCTACCTATAAATATCTAGAAAAAATAAAAACCTCAGACAAATTCACTAAAAGCTGCCATTTTTGCTGGGCCTTTGCACCCTTTAACCTCAGTATCTCCAGAACACAACAGGATTTTTACTTCAAAAGAATTAGGTTGTACGTATAATTGACAATTGTATAAGAAAACACCACAAATTTCAGATGGCTATGTTGACAACATAATTATTGAGAATTTTAAAATATTTAAACTTGTTGAAAAAGAATGAAATTTTTATGTTTGCTGTGCAATAACTCAGTAATGGTTGATTGTATCAAAAGTTCATTCCCTCTTTTCTAAATGCTCATTTTTATGATGAATAAATCATATTTAATTTTTATCTAGGGCAAATAATAAGCAAATACATTTTCCATTTGTGATGAGATTTGCACTTGAGCTGGGGTGACGAAAGTCTTTTTTGATGGTGGAAGTGAGAGGGGGTGGACACTTCATGGGGATTCACCAAGAGGAGGGAGTGTGTGCTGCTCAATCTTCAGTTGTCTCTCCATGATTGAGTTATACGTTACAACTGAGGTGCATTCTACACACTCTGACATTTCAATATTATTGCTGAACTTCTGAGATATTTATTACTACATTTCTATGAATTACTTCTTTTTCTTTCTTACTGGGTGGTCTCTTGGTCTGGAATCCCTGCAGATTTTATTTTTTTTCTCCAGCCGCCTGGAGTTTTTTTTTTTGTTTTTTCTGTCCACCCTGGCCATCGGACCTTACTTATTCTATGTTAATGAATGTTGACTTATTTTTATTTTTTATTGTGTCTTCTATTTTTCTATTTCTTCATTTTGTAAAGCACTTTGAGCTACATTTTTTTTGTATGAAAATGTGCTATATAAATAAATGTTGTTGTTCTGTAAATCTTGCTCTTCAAAGGGTTTAACAAGTTCAGAAGCACTAGATGCTAAATAATACTAAAAAAATGGCATGTCTTTCTACTGTGATGAGGAGGTCATGAGTGTCAGATTTATATTTTACATACATAGCATACATTACATCACTGTTAAAGGTGAAGATAGGTAGAACAGCTAATATGTACATGTTTTTATGTCTATATTTTACATAATAAAAATTAACTGATTAAAAATTACAATCGAGTGAAAAATGTCAAATGTGCCAGTTTTCCTCAACATTACTGTACTGTGATTTTGATCTCATGACTGCTGCAGAGATTCAGTGTGTGCATTTCAACCCAGCAATATACAGTAGCACACCAGATTTGTAGAAGTTTTCCTTTATCTAAGCTGAAATATTAGGCTATGTTTTATTGCTAGCCTTGTTAGTTGCATGCAGTTTTAAGATACATTTCAGAAGAGTCATTCTTGATGTATTTATGCCTATGCTTACATTTGGGCAGGTTTTGTAGATACGTGATCCTGCAACCTTGAGTCCTGTAAAATTTCTGTCTTCTTCAGTCTGTTGCACATGCAGTCACAGCCATATTTGTTATAAACTGAAAATACTTCAACTTCCATAAACTAGACCTGAGCAAGACACAATGCTAATGTGTCCGCACCCTATCCAGAAAAGCATAGCATTGTAAAGAAGTAAAAGGATCCCTAGCTGTGGATTGAAGTGTGATAGAAGAACAAAACGTACTTGTTCAAAAACAAGCAATTAGGAGGTTCTCCTCCATCATAATCCCCCATACCTGGCACGTTGATATTGAGGAATCTCGGGCAGGATTTAGACATGGATCAGTTCACAGGGTTAGCAAGCAAAAGAAAGGGAGAGGGATGTTAACTAAGATGCCATGTAAGCAGGGGGAAACTTTAAATTTCAATAGGCAGTGAATAGAGAAGTGGCAAATGTGGTTGCATTGGAGAGTGTGGAAGGACAGTTGACTATGTGACCCCTAGGTCTATTTAGGATAAAGTGTTTTGATATACTTTCCATATTAAAATGTAGCAGTTTATAAGGCTTAATAAATGCCAGAAACCTTTTCAGGCATATCAGGAAACCAGAGAAAGGTCAAGTGAGCAAAAACGACAAGAATCTACCAGATACAGGTTGATGTAATACACCAAATGTATGATTTAGAGATCTACAGATATCCTGTAACCATTAATCATGGCCATTTGTCACATACACAGAGATTTCAATGGTAATATCTAAACTAAGAGATATTAAAGAACAAGGATAAAATGGAGAGAGACTTTTATTTAGGTTGGTTGTACTTTATGCTGAACACCTCATGTCTTTTAACCAATCAGAGTACAAAATGTACACATTGATTGACACTGTATGTAAATTCAATAGTTTATAAAATGAACCTCTATGCTTTGTTTCTGCGATCAGTCTCATCATGTTGTAACAGACGGCTGTAAAGAATTCTCCCTCCTAAGCTTGGTGCCACAGATGGACAAGCTTGTCTCTTCCCTGTTAACTGACTCAAAGATTTTATCAGGTTTGTCCTGGTAGAGGATAATTTTTGCTATTTAATTAAGATGTTGAGTTCTACCACAAGAGACTTATAGGAGATTCTCATAGGAGGAGCAGCGTGAGTCAGAATGGTGATGTTGGCACTTAGCTGAGAATGGAGACTCAACTCTGTATAACAAAGAGTCCTTCCAAGGACCAAAAAACCTCCAAAGATGTCTTAAAGCTAGTCATTTCTTCCATCACCCATAGGTTGTTACAATGCTGTGGGTTTTATTAGATTTGTAATTATACATTATGTCCACTATAAACCCTAAATTGCTAAATTTGTTGTGGTGCCAACCCTGCTCTCACCATTCAAAAAAGTGCAAACTCCACACAGAAAGTCAGAGTCAGAATTCAAATGTAGATCCAAGTACATTCTAAAACAGCAAAACTACACAAAATGCCACCATTTTGACTTTGTTCAAACGCTTAATTTTTAAATACTACAGACTGCTAATCCATATGCTTAAGTTGATTAGCATTCTCTTTATATAATAGAGTTCTCTGTTCAACTTATTAAATGGAGACTAAGTTTTTCAACATATAAATTTTTCTTGACCAGAAATGCAGACACCTTCTAGTTAAGGTTTTGGTACTCATCAGTCTATCCATTTACTAAACGTTTTTGTCTTTAGTTAAGGGTTGCAGTTTCTTCAGGCATCAAGCAGTGAAAAAAATCAACCCTCTTGTGGGAAAAAAAGTTACTGTAGACCAGGGGTCCTCAATCACAGTCCTGGAGGGCCGCAGTGGCTGCAGGTTTTTGTTCTAACCCGGTTGCTTAATTAGAAAGCAATTCTTGCCAATAATTTCATTTCATGGCTTGCTAGTGCTTTAACTCTGCTATGTCAGGTCATTCTCGTATCCCAGATTTTCTTCCCCTTTCTAAGGATTTCATCCAAATGATTTGAAGGCTAAAATGGATGAGTAATTCTCAGTCCTTCACTTTTTTCTCTTCACTTTCCTTTCAAATATTTAATTAAACCAAATAGTGCACGATAAATACACACAGGTGTAAATGGTAACAAGCTAAATGGAGAAATGTTGCTCTCTTTTGTCATTTGTATCTTATTGCTAATTAGGAGCAATTAAAAACCAACAATACAGCGGTTTAAGACTAAAATAAGTAATAAGGGTTCAAACAACTAAAGTGAAGCAGAAGTGTTACTTGAGCAATAAGTGCTGCTTATTAAGCAACTGGGTTGGAGCAAAAACCTGCAGCCATTGTGGCCATCCAGGACTGTGATTGAGGACCCCTGATGTAGACCATGTCCACTCAGAAACACTGCAACAGGACAATTTAGAATTGCCAACTAAGGTGGCATGTCTTAGGTTGTGGGAGGAAAATCACTTGGCGACAGGAAAAGCAGATAAGCCCTGCATCGAGAACAACTGATCCTTGGAGGTATGTGACAGCAAAGCAAGCCACATTTTATACACAAGTTTTACAAGTCCAGATTTTATACCCTTACTCTAATCTGTGCCTCACCATGGTTTTATTGTGGAAGTCTCGATAGAGCTCCTTGGACTTCATAGGCTTAGTTTTTGTCCTGCTATGCAGTGTAAATTGTGGGACCTTATATACACATTTCTGTACATTTAACTATGTCCAGTTAATTCAGTTTCACATAGGTGGACACAAGTCAAGTTCTAGACAAATCTCAAGGACAAAAATTACCGTATGCCACCTTAATTCAGGCTCTTTGTAAGAAATGTAACGATTTACTTCATGAGGTAGAAGTAAATAATAAACAAGGATAGTTGTATCAGCTATCTACAGTATTAAAATGTGTGTTTCAATTGAAATGTTTAAAGTCTAAATTTCTTGATTGTAATAGAAATTTGTCAATATTTACTCACTGACAGAGGTCCATAGAGAAGTATATCCCTAGTAAAGGGTCAAGAACCACTGGCATTGAAATAGTCCTGATACCCCACATGCTGATGTTCGAAAATTGTCATTCTAACATTGTTGGAGTAGCTGTTAGAGGGCTAGGACCACCAGTAAAAAAATAAATACCATAAATGTTATCATTTTCATGGTCAGAAACCTCAAAATAGCGTAAAATGTGCCTATATTATCAATCCCAATTTTTTAAAGCTTTGTGACCTCTTATATCCTAAAAAGGGCTGAACCCCTGACATCCTCATCATTTTTTCTGAAGACACTGATCAGTTTATTTTTTATCATAAAAATATAATTTACAGCACAAAATATTGTGCAAAAATTACCTGAAAAGGAGGGCTTTTCATGTCTAGAGGCCTAAAAATAGGAGGGAAACCCAATAGGCATAACACCTTGCATAACTAGACACCATGACACGTCGAATGGTAAATCATATGTGGGGGCTTTCTTGTACCGGTGAGTCTGGAGGTGCCACAGAAAGAAAAGCGACTTCACACGCTCATTAATCATTTTTATGAACACAATTAAAGCAACAAGGATGTGCTGACTACAGTTTTGAGTGTCAGAACAAATAGTTTGAATACTTGCATAAATGAGGGAATCCAGTTTATGATTTTTAATAAATCTACAAACTTTTCGAAAAACATTTTTCCAGTTTGTCATTATGGGTTATTGGGTGTAGCTTTATTGCCAGCAATGACAAACTTATCTTAATTTACTTCACAATAAAGTGGAGGAGTCTGAATATTTTTTGAATCAACTGTACATTAGTTTGCTTCTTCAAATCTGGCCCAGTTTGTAGAAATGTGAATATGTTCAGGAGTGTGACCTGTAAGGGACTAGAACTCCACCAAAGACTGATCCCAGTGACAGGTTCTGTCTCCCTGTGACCATGAACTGGAAAAAGTGAATAAAACCAAATAGACAACCAGATGGCAGATACAGATAGAAAAGAAATAAGCTTAGGCATCGAAACACAGAGTGGAATCAATGGAACGTTTCAAGTTTTATGCCTCATTTTGAAAAAAAATCAAAAAGGAAGAAGCAAATCAGTAAACGTTCTTTGTATATTCATAAATTTGTCCAGTAGTGACCTCTTAGTGGGATGACTTTACTGCAGCGAATCACAGTTTGACATTTTAAATGCAATATATTTAAAAGGTCGTCATTATTTATGTGCCATGCGCTTCTATAAATTGGTTGAGAGCTGCTATGTCTGTCACGTTATTGGAGTCGCTAATCTACTTAACTTTTTACTCTGACTAATTTGTAGTGCACATATATATATATATGTGTGGGTATCAGTTGATGAATGGATGCAGAAGGGCCATTCAAGTTCTGCATGCATAAAAAGTGTGTTAATTACCTGCGCTGTAGTTACTGTTCATGGTCGGGTATAAAATTCTTATCGAGGGGTAAGTTGGCAGCACATGTTAATAAGCTGCTCCTTTGTCCTCCTCATGGTGTGTTGCATCTTCAGCCTGTAGTTTGGATGGGGAACTCTCAAAACCGGCATGAATGACAGGCATTTTGACATTGTATAATTTACATTTCAAATTCCTTTTCTCTGTTAGCTGAAAGCCACACAGGATCTTTCTCCTAATCTACACAGGGCCTCAATTTAAAAGTGTTACCCACAATATATGTATATTTATTTGATTTTATGAAAACTAATGTTTAATACTTCCTGACTTTTCAGAAATTGATATGCAGCATATCACACAAGACAATCATGAATGTCTCATCAGCTCAAAATGAATTTGAACATGATTCATATAGTACAAAACATTATCAAACTACCCTTCTCCTTAATAAAACTACACCCTGTTGTGTGCATTCAAGTGATTTTAACAGTTTAGGTGAGGTTCGGTTTTAAGAGGCTCAATAATGGCTCTGCCCTTACACTGAAAGAGAGCCATAGTTTCCATCTGTGCAACTGGAACATTCCTTTAGCTTGACAAACTAATTTTGTTCCTGTTTTACAGTAGAGCTGAAAGTGGAAGGCATTGGATTTGAGCCATTGAGGGCGATGATCCGTGTCAGATGTCACACAGACTCCTTAGAGATTGTTCCCATATGATAAAGGACATGATTCAGTCTTTTTGAAGATTGGGCTATTTTCACAGGGGGTGGCCTGCAGGACCTGCTCTTCAAGTTCACTGCTCCATCTGCGTCTTGCTTGCTGTTTGCCTTTAAAAGAATTTGTGCAATAGGTAAATGTG
Organism: Polypterus bichir lapradei; assembly: GCA_026402145.1. Classification (NCBI taxonomy): domain Eukaryota; kingdom Metazoa; phylum Chordata; class Cladistia; order Polypteriformes; family Polypteridae; genus Polypterus; species Polypterus bichir. The sequence goes on from JANRMT010062819.1 coordinate 32,470,230, forward strand.
AGGGGAATGGTGTTTGGGTTAGAATTAGCATCAGAGTAGGAAAGCCCCTAGGAGCTTGTCTAAAACTGGTGCTTGGCAGAGATCATTTTCAGGTCGCAGAGTACAATGTTGCCATAGATAGATAGAGTTCTACATGCATTTCACTGCCTGTCTCTGTAAGCTCTGCTGTGGCATACAGTCAGCAATTATAGCCATTTTTGAATGTAGTTTTATTAGCTCGGATTTCTGAAGCACCATCCATATTGATTATGTGGGCTTGTATTTATACAGGAGTGGGATCTCGGAGTATCCCTTATGTATATTTACTGGTTTCACATTTGTGCAAGGCTGCGGCTCTCCATTTTTTTTAAAGGAAAAAAAATCGGTATTCACTTTGCTGCTCATCCATTTTGAGACTAAGTCCAATTAGGGCTGAAGGGGTCCAGCGGCAATCCAGGCAGTGCTAGGGCAAAAGGAAAAACCTAGTCACCGACTGGGCACCACTCATTCGCAGGGCACAATCTCACACATACTCAACACTCACGTACTCATGCACCTTAGCCTACTGCTTGCTGAACTCGGGTTTGTTACGTCTTTGAGTTCCTGGAAAACCGGAATACCCCAAGTAACACTCATATAGTCTTGTGGAGAATGTGCAGGCTCTACATAGCCAGAAATTTGGAATGTGAAGAAGCAGCAATAGACATTGCCCTACCATGTCACTCCAATTACGTCTTTAAAGAGCACCAGTACACTTTGGATGTGGCCCAGTGATATGTTTTTGGTTTCTCAGTTTCTATGTTTTTAGAATGCAACGACATAACATACCACACAATGAGGAAGACTTTTGTGGAGAGCAATCAGCTTCAGTCAGCCTACAAAAACAAGTGCCAGCCAACCAACCATGCCAGTTTTGATTAGGGTCAATGATAACCACAATAGTGCTATTATGTTTAATAGAGCTTGGGTTTTAATATACCTTTGAAGGTTGTGGTTTAAAGTGATTGTGTGTAACCGACTGTTTCCTGCTTTCCCTCTGCATTGTGTGTCATGTGGATTGAAAGAAAAGACTGACAACAATCAGTCTCAATCAGTTTCTCTCTTTCTTTTTTCCTCCTATTGAAATAAAAAAACTCCCAATAAAATATTTCATATTAAGATAACACAATACTAAAATGAGGAAACATGAAAAAGTTAAGCTTTGCAATTTCAATATGCCACAGACGTCATGAAGCAAAAGCCATGTGAATGGACCTTCAGAATGCTGTAATGAGTTTAGGTATAAAATAACTGCGCATACATCAAACAAACTGCTTCAGGTTGTCCACAATACAACTTCTTATATGAGCCATTTTTGCATTTACTGATTCCCCAATTGTTCAGTTTAAGAAAAAGGTTAGAAACTAAACTTTTTTTTTTGGGTAATATTAATCAAGTGGGATATTCCAAGTGACCTCCATCAGAGTCCTTTGGAAATGTAAGTATCGAGTGTGTTTACTGAGCAGTAAAATAGATCATTTTTCAGGTGAGAAAGACTGTCAGTTGAGCTATTCTTACTTAAATGTTTGATGAGCCATGAAATCAACTCATCTGTCTGCCCTTTTTCCTAACTTTGCAGTAGCCAGCAAGTAATAGGAGAGCTTAGTTTTCCTCTTTGCCGAACACTTCAACTTCAAAAAATTGAGACGGAGTGTGGCATCTGCCAATCACACTTCTCTTCTGTCATGCACCTCCAATTCCCAATTTGCTAAAATCAACAGAGAAGAACGGTTGTGTTTCTGTTCAGTTTTTATATGCATAAAATTTAGTCCAAAGCAATTTATGGCTTCTTCATGACACCAGTGGCTCAACATTTGTCATATTGAAGAGCTCACAAGTTTCTTCTTTGTGCCTGAATCAGCCGTCTATCTTTGTGCATTCAGGAGACTGAATACTGAGGTTAAAGTGACCTCTGCATAAGCACTTTATTCACAAAATCATCATTATTTTTTCACAGCTAAACTGCTATTTAAGGGTGAGAAGCATATCTGGTTTGTTATTTCTTTCATATGTATGCCTTAGCCAAACTGTGACACAGGGATTGATTCTATTACCTTTTTTAACTGGATGCTACAGACATTTTCTTGGCAGCTTAGAAGAGTTCAGTAACATGAGTACCTTGAAAACCTTTTGGCTTTTTTTAACCAGAATAGACATCTAGTTTCTTGCAAGGTCAAGTTCCAGTTTCTTCCTAGAATTGCTGTCCTTAATTACAGATTGCACAATCTGTATTCGTCACAGTATAAGAGGTGAGTCCAGTCTGAGGGTAGTCAGAAAAGCAAATTGCAAGGGCATCAGGGCCACTTCAGCTCATGTCTGAAAGTAATCACTGACACATTTTTAATGGAGTATTCTCCTGAAAGCAGTGTGTGGCTCACTAGCTATGACTAGCTAAGTATACTTTGCAGTGTAAATTTGATGGATCAGTCATCATCTCACTGGATGACTTTGACTTAATCTGCATTTAGTCCACATCTGTGAACATCTTTCCTATAGCTCCACACTTTAAGTGTCCTGGAATTTAGTTGTCTGTAGTGCCAAATAGAAAATGGAGGGTGACTATTTGTTAAAAAGTGTGAGTTTGCATAGTAAAGTGCAGTGTGTCCTTTTCCAAATAATTGTGCATCTCTGTAGTTTTTAATATTAATATTTTACTCTTAGCGCTTTATACAGGGTTGGCGCAGGGAAGCAGGAAATTTTTTAACTAGGTATTGGCTACCCTGAGGCTTTGGCAGTTGTTTGGGACCAATGCAACCTCGTTTAGAACCCTTTTCCATTGGTTATAATGTGGTGCGCAACGACATTCGCTGTGAAAGCCTTTTATAAGAATGGTGATCGTGTAACTGCTGCGCAAAGGGAATTTCAGCGTCATTACCAGTTATGCAATTACAACATGGGTGCGTAATTTTGAAGAAACGGCTTCAGCCTTAAAAAAGAACTCACCAGGTGGAGCCACTTCGCATACTGTCCTCCAATCAATGGCAGTTATTCCACGATTGTTTGGAAGTCACATCATTTCACATAACGGTGACATTCCATGGCCTCCGAGATCCCCAGATCTCACTGTTTGTGATTTTTTTTTTCTGTGGAGACATCTTAAAAGCCAAGTGTACTGCACACATCCTGCAACCACTGCTGAACTAAAAAGGAGGATGAAATCGCTGGCATTTTTCTTGACATGCTATTGCAGACTGCAGTACCTATGAGGTCAGTCTTCTAATGCCCCAACATCACGAAGTGCCCTCAACGTCAGTCACGCAACACCCATCGCATTAGACTATGGCTACCATTAGGGCCTTGTTACACTATGGTTAATACTAGGATTGTGGGAGAGTTATCTGACTCAAAGGGCGTTTCATGACTGACATTGTGGGCATTACTTGACCTATGTCATAGGTATTGCAGGCTGCAGTTAGACACTTCTCAATTTCCACAACAGGTTGTCAGAATTCGTATGGAGAAATGGACAACACCTTCATGATGTTTTCTTCAAAACATAAAATGAATATTGATTACCATCATTAATTGCATATCTTATACAATACATTTCATCCTTAAATGTATTTTCTAAATGTGCTTATTCGTGCATTGAATGTCAATTGAAAATTTCCCATTTCCCTGCGCCACCCTGTATATAATGTTTTTGCTTCTAATAAAGCTGTTGCTTAATGAGCAGTGTGTACACCTTGTAAAAAATAAGAGAGACAGCAGCGTCTAAGATGGTACCACTGTTTAACTGCCAAGAAGACAAGGGTGTCAGTACCAAAAATTGTAATGTGTACAGAAATAGTGTCTTGCTGTTCCATGTTAGTGATTTACCTTACTTGGATGTGATCTGACAAAATAACAAAATCTTGTGGTCAGTGCTGTCTTTCATCTTGAGTGACCAGAAGAAGTGAAGATGATGTCTCCTTGCTGGCTGCTGGGTTTTCTACACTAAAGAAAGGAATAGCACGTTTGTGACTAACCTCATCTTTTCTCTCTTTGCCAACCCCATGCCTTCTCATGAGTCCCCATAAAACATTTTACCATGCATGCATGAGTGAAATTCTCCAAATATCCCTGAATGTTGCTTATTAGTTCCTGGTATCTTAAAATACTTTATAATATTTAAAGTAGTTAAGTAATACTCCACCTAATAAATGTGCATTTTTTTTTCTGTTACTTACCCATGTTGTTTCTATTGATAGTTGAGAAAAAGTTTTAATCAAATTTAGAGAAGAATAGAGATAACAATGTATCCGCTACAATGGGTCAGAATTCTGCAACTGTAAAATAACAGTCCTGTGCCATGCCACCATCAAGGGTGGGCTTGCACAGCTGGAATATTTTTCCTAGTTTTTAAATGATTTTGCATACTTAATATGGATTTAGACTCTTCTGTAACTTATGGGAGAAATTTACATATCTGCAAGAGCAGTTTATTTTGTTCATACCTTTGTTAAATTTGAATTACTAATAAAATATTTTGCAGAGTAAAATATTAGCTACTGTCCTCTTCTAAACTATCAATTATTTAAAAAACTTGTTGTCAAACTAATAAAGTACATTTTGTCCTGTTTGGTTGCCATGTCAATTATAAAAAAACACATTTTGCTCATAGATGCTTCTGAATCACCCACTGCGTGTTTTTTTTTTATTTATTTTTTTATTTTTAATCTTTAAATCTGAAATTGAAACCTGGCTGAATTGTCAGAAGACAGAATTAATATTGCTAGGCCTTCTCTACCAGATGTGCAAGATGGACGTCCTCTGCTTGTACATTGATGGTAATAAGATTAGACTATTGCCGGAGATTAAAAGCCTTGGGATTGCTTTTGATCCCTGATTCTCTTTGGAATTTGTCATTTACTGCGTTGTGAGGAGGCCTTACTGTTTCATATGCAAGTATTGCTGTCTGTGACCCCATGCCTTTCGTTATCTGGGGCAGAGAAGCTATTTCTGCTTTCTATTCCCTGCCAGACTGCAGCTCAGTCATGTGTGGCAGTTATTTTATGTGCTTTATAGTCTGCATTATTTATTTTACAAAATTAAGAAAAGAAGCAGGTTACATAGTGAACTTTTAACATACCTAAATCAAATGTTTCATGTTGGCCAAGAATGGAAGCATATTGATTTTTTATTTTTTCAAATTTAAAATAAGCAAATCAAGCAGTGCTGTAAGGAGACTTAACTCTGATTTCATGATCTGTCATTCAGCATTTAGAGTTAAAGTTTACTTCTGAGTTACTGCAGTCCTCTGTGACTTGAGTTAAGGCAGCTTTTGAAATATGGATGATGCCAGAATGTACAATGACTGTGCACTTTTAAACGTTGGCTCTGTTGTTAATGGTGGAGGGAGGGACAAGTCCAAAATGTACACTTAAGTGGACTAACTTGATCCATACAGACAGTGTGGGAAAACTTTTCATTTGTTGCTCTTGAACACAAACATGACAAATTCTGAGTGGTTGGAAAAAACATAGATCACTGCTGTCCTAAAAAGTACTGCCATGGCAAATGAAGGTTTGTGAAAGGCCATCCCTTGTGGAGACTTGTTTTAAGTCAAAACATGATCTAAAGACACAATGAAATGTAGACTTGCCACAGGTATTTTATAGAGTTATAGGGAAGGACTTTACAGAGATGTTTCATCCTCATCATTTTGGTGGTCTGTAGAGCTTTTATTTCCACTAAGAGCGGTTTAAAGAGAAAAAAAAAATATTTATGTCCAGACCTTTATACTTTATCCACCTTGAGAATAAAAAATGAAAAAAGTGTTGTTTCCTTTTTCAGAGTTCCTTGAAGAGAAGAGGAAGCAGAGAAATGTACAAGGAAAAAAAGATATCTGCTCAGGTAAAGTTGAATTTTCCTGCTCACTTGGATATTGTAAATAACTGGGTTTTGGTAGGGCATCTCCAACTGTACTTTCCAACATTGCCGAGTCTGCAAGCTCTTTCTGCTCTCAGCTTGGTCTTTACCTTCTTTTAGGCACTTAAGCGAACTGGAGCATACATTTAAGTAAATGAAGGCTACAAGCAGCATTGTCTGAATGTGTATGTGATTATTCAAAATGTATTCCTTGACACAGATGTGCTCAGCTAGAAACAAGGCAGCACACACATCATGCTCAGGTGATGACACAGTCAGGGTCAGACATTATCAGACAGGGTGAGGATGATATCTTTGGAGAAAGGAGTGTAGCAGTATAAAAAGAATTAAAATTCATTACTTCATTTTATTTAAAAATTAAAATTCATTAATTCATTTTATTTAAAAATTAAAATTCATGGCTTCATTTTATTTAATTGAAAACACAAATCAGCTTACCTGATGTATTCTGTTTTATCTTGGTAGAGTAATATATATATATTGCTCTACTTTCCCCTATTGTATTATTAATATGCAGCCTTAGAATGCCTAATCTCACAGACTTAACACTGTTTATAAGATATTATTTTATATAACTTATCCCCACCTTCCCTTTTATATCTATAACCTCAGGCAATTAGATGTAGTAAAAAGACAAGCAGGAGTTAAGTTACACATAAAATAATGTATTACTGATAATATTCATAAATAATAACAAAATGCAAAGTACATTTGAATATTGGCAACCATACAACCTGATAAAATGGTGATGTGTAATTCAGGTGGCACACAGACTTGTAGTTACTTCAAATGTCTCTAGTTAAGGCATCATTGGTGCTCAGCTTTCAGCCACATGTCTGTTCAATATGGCTGCTGAGCTGTGCTCTTCATTGTGTTGTCTTCATCATCACAGGTTAGCAAGAGAGATGCTTCTTCATCATATGTTGGTTAGAGAGAGAGAATGTGGTTGAGCAAGCAAATTTATAGGTTTTCTGTCTAAACCCTCCAGCCAATCCAGACGGCCATATCTCAGACCAATGGGTGGAATAGATCATCTTATCTCCTGCCCCAAAACCATATGTTAAACATCCTGGCTTCCTTGCAGGGGGTTCAAAGACTTTAGCTGAGAAATACTCATCAAACTGGTTTAAGACACAACCCCCAAATCCTGTTATAAAATTACAAAGAGACAGTCGGGGGGGGGGGGGGGCAAACACGAATACCTCTAAATTACATTGGTTTGCCTAAATTATAAATAAAGACATACAAAACATTTATCAAGTTATATGCACAATCTCACATCACAACACATTCCTTAATTTCTTAAAATGCTAAGCCAAATTTTACTTCATTTTGAGCACTGAAAGAAGTTCAGGATGGTAGAAGTAAGTATAGTCACATATGGAGAACGCAGAAGTCAATTACTCAATACAGCAAGGCATTTATGCTGCCTAGGGTAAGAGAGGACATCATGGATAGGTGCCTAGTGCAGGGTTTCTCAAGCTCAATCTGAGGGTACCACTATGGCAGCAGATTTTTTTATGCCAACAGCTTCCTAAATTAATGAGTCAGTCTTGGTTCTAAATAATGTACTTGCTTAATTAGCCTCTGGGGGAGGCAGCTTCTTGGGGGGAGGCGACTTGTTGGCCGAGGTCTCCAGGACTCTGACTGTGTCTGGCTTGTCTGACTCCTTTTCTACAAGCTGGCGGTGGTTCTGCAATTAACTGATAGGACGATATTGTTGTTTTGTATTTTTGTTTCTTCCTACTTTGTTTTTAATGTGTTTTAACAAATGTGTATCTTATATATATGGTAGTTCTGTGGTTAGTGAGTACTATAATCAATTCTTGCCTTTTGCCTTGAGAGTTGTCATAACGCCTGTACTTGGTGAAGAACGCTGTCCAAGAACAAAGTGGTTTGTACTGTTGTGTTTCTGAGGGGGGAATGATAGATTGGCCATCTAGCTCTGTGAGGAGGATTATTTGTGTTCTGTTTTGTGTGCTGTATTTACCCCATTTTTTAACACCCATTGCAAGCCGCAACCTATCGGATGGGGGTCTCTCTCTGAACTGCTTTTCCTAAGGTTTCTTCCATTTTTTTCCCCTTTTTTCTTATCTTCTTAGAGAGTAAAGGATGGGGGGCAGGGGCTGTCAAAAAGATCATTTATTATTATTTATTATTCAGTTAAAAAAAAGAAACCAAAAAACTTTTATTGAATTGTATGATGTCTTTTCAATTTCCCATTTAAAAAGCCTTTTGTCTGATTCAGTAGTTTAACTTTGAAGATTTCACATTAAAATAAGAAAGCATGTGGGTTGAATATTCCATTGCTATACATTTGCATATACATTTAGCTGAGTGCATGAGGAGAACATTAATGTGCTGTTTTCATAATGTTTAGCAAACATATACATTTACTAGGATTTGGTACTTTGTTAAATAAGAAAAACACATAGAAAATGTGGCTGCTCCTGTGATGCTCTGCATTCTGTCCTAATTATTTTTTAAGTTTGTTTTGCTAGTTTGGTTGAAGCTAAAGGCCAATTTATGCTGAATGAAGAAATGAACAGGCAACACTGTTTTTTATTTTTCTTGTATATTTGCATATTTTCTCTGTGTAATACACAAAATATAGAGTTGGAAAAGAGCTTTAAAACAATATGGGAACCATTTCTATGCAACTTATATTTAGGGAGATACAGCCAGTCAAAATCATAATCCGTCCCCCAATAAGTTCAAACTTTGTTAGCTTAAATCTCCCATAATATTGAGCCAAGATATGTGCAATTTCAGTTCCATGAGTTACTCATATGACCAAATCAACATGCAGGTTTTGTTAAAATCTGTGACGACAAAGTCCAAAAGTGTGATGATTTGACATGAAATTAGTGTATCACAGTTCTGTGCACTGGGAGCCAAGTTGTTTCAAGTGGATGCATGGACAGACAGACATAATGATAACAATAAGTGCTTTTCTATTTAATGCAAACATATCTAAAAAGGGAAAATAAGAAAAAATGTTCAATTATCACACCCATTTGGCCTACATAACCTTAAGGCAGGAGAAAGCCAATTGATTTTAAACATGGCCTGTCCACATCAGTGAACGTTATATGGAGGCCACAATTCCCTCATTTAATGCCCATTTAATGCCATCTTTAGTTTTAGTCTGTGCGTTGTTTCTGTCTGTGTGTTTCACCAGTGGCTTGAATTGCAGCACTTGGCCATCGTATTAGGATGCATTGCTCATTTGTATGTCTACAGAGCTCTGTGTGATTTTAGTTTATCCTGGAGTGTTCTCACCTGCCCTTCAAATGAGAGTGCTTCAGTTATATTTGGTGGGTGAGCAGGCTCGGTGGTCAAATCTTTATCTGCCTAATGGACTGGCAGGGTGATACTCAATATAAAAAATAATCTCCGGAACAGCTTGCATTTGGAAAGAAAAAGGCAGTGTTTTAACTGGGCAGAAACTTCACTTTTTCACTGATAATAATACCAGTTATTTAACAGAAATAAGAATAATCTGTTCCTGGAATCCTTTTGAGATGTTGATTTGAAAACTCTCACAAGGTTGTAGCACAACCCTGATTGGAGATATTGGAATTTTTCATTTAATTTTTGAATATATAAATGAGGTTACACATTTGAGTAACTGAAAAAAATTAAGATGTAAATGTTAGTGCCCCATCATGCAATGCAGTTTGGTTAACAAACTACAGGTTTACCATGTAGCCATGATTTTGTAGAAAACTTTGTCAGTTGATGCAAAGTTACATTTTAATATTTTCATCAGCCTTTTTTGAGTAAGAAGTACAATCCAATAGGAGATCACCTACAAATAACTGTACTGTAATATGCAGAGAAAAAAGGATTAAAGAGAACCATGCGTCTTTACACTCCAACAATAGACAGTCCTTTGTGTTTCGTAGTTAGTGCTGACAGGATACGTTTTCATTGGCAGGATTCATCACTACTATTGTGCACTTTCTTCTTATTTTCCTTCCTCCTTAATATGTTCTGCTTTTGGATTTTTGCTGAGTGGCGTATACAGTGTATACATTTTTCTTCAACTTAAGAGGTCATGGGATGTTAGTCCACTTTAAAATGGTATACCTGTCCTCCCTTCATCGGCACTGACTCCAACTCCGTGTGTTTAGCCACAGCTTGTGTTAATGACTTGGCAAATTAAACCTGCAGTAAGAAAACTAGAGGTGTTAGGCACCTTAGAACAACATCCTTGGCCATGTCTTCCTGCACAGTTTGGAGAAAGTTCTGATAAGTACATCAAGGCCCTTAATCTGAAAAAAGCAAAAGGGACACTATACAATGGCTGACAAAAAGACAATTCCCCAACCACCCCCTGAGAATTAATAAAATATAGCAAATCAAAATCAAAATACAAGAGTGCACTTAAGCAGGAAAGATCCCAAGAGTATTCACCATTCTGCTGTTGAGCTCCAAAGCAATGCAATTTTGAGTGCACCCACCTTTAGGATATTTAGAAAAACCATAGCATCTCACTCTAGCCTCCAGCACTGCAAGCAACTGGACAGCCTAGTTTGTTAGGCACACCAAGGGCAAGGACCTTGAAATATGTCAAGTATGTCTCTAAGTACCAAGTGGAAAAGACTAGTCCAAAATAACATTTTTAAAGAAAATTGAGAGATGAGAAGCAAAAACATAGCCCAAATCAAAACCAGTGCCTAAGATCGTAAGATAACAATTGAAGTAAAAATAAAGACTACAAACCTCCCTTACAAAACTATACTCAGCAAAAAAAGAAACGTCCCTTTTTCAGGACTGTGTATTTCAACAATAATGTTTTAAAAATCCAAATAACTTTACAGATCTTCATTGTAAATTGTTTAAACAATGTTTTCCATGCATGTTCAATTAACCATAATCAATTAATTAACATGCACCTGTGGAATGGTCGTTAAGACCTTAACAGCTTACAGAAAGTAGGAATTTAAGGTCACAGTTCTAAAAACGCAGGACACTAAAGAGACTTGTCTACCGACTGTGAAAAACACCCAAAGAAAGATGCCCAGGGTCCCTGCTCATCTGCGTGAACGTGCATTAGGCATGCTGCAGGGAGGTATGAGGACTGCTGATGTGGCTAGGGCAATAAATTGCCATGTCCACACTGTGAGACGCCTAAGACAGCGCTACAGGGAGACAGGAAGGACAGCTGATCATCCTCGCAGTGGAAGACCACGTGTAACAACACCTGCACAGGATCAGTACATCCGAATATCACACCTGCGTGACAGGTACAGGATGGCCACAACAACTGCCCGAGTCACACCAGGAACACACAATCCCTCCATCAGTGCTCAGACTGTCCGCAATAGGCTGAGAGAGGCTGGACTGAGGGCTTGCAGGCCTGTTGTAAGGCAGGTCCTTACCAGACATCACCAGCAACAACGCCGCCTATGGGCACAAACCCACCTTCACTGGACCAGACAGGAGTGGCAAAAAGTGCGTGAGTTTCTGCATGACAGCAATGTCAGTGTTCTGCCATGGCCAGCGAAGAGCCGAGATCTCAATCCCATTGAGCACGTCTGGGACCTGTTGGATCGCAGGGTGAGGGCTAGGGCCATTCCCCCCAGAAATGTCCAGGAACTTGCAGGTGCCTTGGTGGAAGAGTGGGGTAACATCTCACAGCAAGAACTGACAAATCTGGTCCAGTCCATGAGGAGGAGATGCACTGCAGTACTTCAAGCAGCTGGTGGCCACACCAGATACTGACTGGTACTTTTGATTTTGAGCCTCCCTTCATTCAGGGACACATTGTGAAACATTTTTAGTTTATGTCTTATGGTGTTGACTCTTTTAGTGTTCATACAAATATTTACACATTAAGTTTACTGAAAGTAAAAACAGTTGAAAGTCAGAGGACGTTTCTTTTTTTTTGCTGAGTATATATTTAAATAGTATTTAGTATTCACAAGCTGATTTTGACTTTATTTGGAAAACAAAAAAATTGAAAGCTGAAGCTTGGGCACTAAAGAAAAGGAAATGATGTCATGGCAACACATCATATGGTATCAATGGCCCTAGCAACTGTCAATAAGAGGGCAGCACCCACACACAAAGAAAAAAATGGCAGTGATAGTTAAAGACGCAGAATGGTGTCCTGTAAATAAATAAATAAATAAAATAAATAAATATGGAGAATTTAACCACTTTATAGCAATCATCAAACTTCCTCATTTTCATTTAGGTGCCCCCTCTCCAAAAGGCACATGCCACTGCAGCCTCATTCTTCTGTCCTTCAGCTAGCCTGCTGTTGTCTGCTTTATGGGGATTTTGCTCCCAGATATCACACATCACAAGGAATCTCCATTTCAACTCATGAAAGTAGCCATCAGTTATTAAACAAAGTCTTTCTCACCTGTCAAGCACTCGTCTGCCTGACTACTTTGCCGCCTTCTGCCATGTACTGTATGAGTCAGGTTGACCCTCTAGCAATCAAATGCACTAAATCTTAAGTAGTTGACATAAGTCCATTAAAACATCAGGTTTATCACAATCGATTTCCATAGACACCTGGCAGCTAACATTAGCCATAGCTGGCTCCTTCATGTGCTGTCTTATGGAGCTACTCCACGTGACCTCCGCTGTGCTATGGTGTATCAACATTCAAGCTGCTCAGCAATCCTGACAATCCCATTTCTAGACTCCATTGGGTCAAGTACCAGAATAAGGGCCACTGGATTTTTTCACCACAAGACCCAAGGGCATTTTTATTTACTTCTCCTACAGCCACAGTCTCTCCAACTCCTGCTGTTAGGACCATAATGGATGCCCCTATGTTAACAACCCTGCAGGATCCCTGCATTCTGTTTGTGCCCAGGTTGTGCTGGCCATGCCTGTTCTCTCCTGCTGTTCTGTCTTTACACCGGTATGTCTCCTCCTCCTCCAAATCTTTGTACAATTGAAATCTAACACTCCATACACCCTGATGTTTGTTTTATTCATCCAGTGATATCATCTGGGGCTAATGGGTTGAAGTGTCTGCAGTTTTGGTGCTGCTCTTCTGTACCTGACTAGCAGGCGCATTACAGTATGTTTGTAGGGTCTTACTGTTTTTGAAGAGCAGGCATACTGGGCTTGCATGAATAATTTCTGATGGGTATTTCTGCAAGAAGGCAGTAACAAAGAGAAGAGTAATGAATGCTAAACAAAGACAATAAAGTATGCTATCAATAACATTTTTCATAAGGTGAAATGAAAATAAAGCTCATTGGCTTTTTGTTGCATCAGAGGGGTGGTATGATGGTGCTGCTGTTAGTACTGCAGCCTTATGCCACCAGTGACTAGGTTTAAATCTGGCTTCTAAACTTAATGTGATGTTTGCACATTCACTCTGTGTCTGTTAGAGTTTTTGTGTGTGCCAGTTTTTGACTCTGAACTACCTCAGTGTGAGTTTGTTTTATTAAATGTTTTATTGAACTTAATATTTTTTCACTTTATATATGAACATATTGATTTAGTTTTCCAGATTTTTTTTGCTAAATGTGCCCTTTTCTTTGTAGGAAGACAGTGCAGATCTCAAATGCCAGCTACAGTTTGCCAAAGAAGAATCTGCTCTTATGCGCAAGAAGATGGCAAAGCTGGGTCGTGAAAAGGATGAGCTGGAACAGGAGCTGCAAAAATACAAATCTGTCTATGGGGATGTGGATAGCCCTTTACCAACAGAGTGTGGAGGACCACCTAGCACCAGGGAGGCAGAGCTTAAACTACGACTCAAGTTGGTAGAGGAGGAAGCCAACATCCTGGGAAGGAAGATTGTGGAGTTGGAAGTGGAGAACAGGGGGCTGAAAGCTGAGAATGAGGATATTAGGTGCCAGTATGAAAAAGATTGTCTGGGCAGGGAACACCTTTCCAGTATGCCCACCTCTCCCTATGGGGATTCTCTGGAGTCTGCTGCTGAACTGAGACGCCATTTGCAATTTGTTGAGGAAGAAGCGGAGTTACTCAGGAGGTCTATTTCAGAAATTGAGGACCACAATAAGCAGCTCACCAGTGAGTTGAATCGTTTCAAGTTTGGTTCAGGTCAGGATGCTGGTTGGGTAGAAGATGGAATGGTCAAGCCAAGTGGAACCAGCACCAGCCTTTGCATCAGCAGTGGAGGGGGCTTATTGCAAGAAGAGCTAAAAGCTGCTCGTCTACAGATCAATGAGCTGAGTGGTAAGGTGATGAAACTCCAGTATGAAAATCGTGTCCTGATCTCTAATGTGCAGCGGTACGATTTAGCATCCCACCTGGGGACACGAACAGCCAGCCCTCGGGACAGTGATGCTGAAAGCGATGCTGGCCGGAAAGAGAGCGAGGAGGACGAGACTGGTCGACTGGCACAAATACATCCTAAGAGGGAAGGCCCTATAGGTGGAGAGAGTGATTCTGATGATCTTTTTGAGAAAACATCAGGCTTTGGTAGTGGAAAGCCTTCCGATGTGAGTGACCTCAGCCCAATTGATTCAGTTCAGCGGAAAAAGGAAGAAACCGAGACTATAGTCAATGTGAAGCGTGAAGCAGAACGACTGGGAAAGACTGTTGACCGTCTCATTGTCGACACTGACAGTTTGATCTATGATGCCAAGCTGCTTGTAACCAGTGGTGACAGGGGTGACGGGAATCTTGCCAAGGGAAAAAGTGAGCCTCAGGTTCTGGATGCCATCAATACACAAATGAAGGCCTTTAAAGTGGAGTTGAATCACTTCATGGAGAAGATGGACCACATTGGAGAAGGGCTGAAAGAACCAGTAGACGATCTGTCTCCTATGCCTAATCTGACAGAATCAGCCAGTTTCCTATCCAGTGTCACATCCATTTCACGAGACTCTCCAATAGGAACGATTGGGAAGGACCTTCTCACTGACTTTCAGGTAAGTGCTGATACTCCATTGCTCTCGACTTACGGTCTACTGCTACTGTAGCTACTGGCTGGAACACTGAACTACAAAGCATTTGGCTTGCTTTTTTCTTTTTTTCTCTAAAAATGGTTATACAAATGCCTGTGTTTGATGGCTGCTCCTTTTTATTTTCTCATGACGTATGTTGCTTTGAGTCAGACTGAAAATTAAGTGTGCTTCTTGTTTCAAATTAGTATTTTTTAAGCCCACATTGTTGCTGTGATATGCTGTTTAGTGTACTTGGAAGCAACATTTTGCTTTTTAAATAATCTTAGCAGAGAGTATCCTTATTACAGGCTTCACAATTAATAGGTTTTTCCATGACTTTATCATACCATTTAAACTGGTCTATTTTTTTCTTTTTCTTTTTGCAAAATATTGTGAAAGATTAAACACTGGTGGTGAAAACCTGTGCTTATAAATGAATTATACCATGCCTAATCTGCTTTGTTGGGCCCTTGAGCAAGGCCTTTAACCTGCAATTGCTCCATCCTGTGTATGATGTTAATCTGCATCCAGATCTGCATGTAGGCCCTCCAATGTGCAGGGAAAAACCTGGGGGTTGGTGGCAGAATTGGCACTCCAGCCACCATAAAAAGAAAAAGTTACACTAGTTCTAATCCATCTGAACTAGTGTGGTGCTGAGGTGTCACCCGCCACATGGCTGCACTCTGGTCCTAATCTGGGATCCTGAGTTGGTTTGTCATGTGTTGATGTGCGGCAATGCACTGTATCAGCGTGTGCTCCTAATCTAACCTCTCTCTCTCTCTCTAATCTAACTATTAGTAACCTCTGCTGTGAATTGGGAGTTTTTTTTTGTTTGTAGTTGTCACTGAAGTATCTAGGAGGAAAATGTAAGCAAGACAAAAACTAATTAATCCGTTATAGATAATTTTGATTCACCCTGTATAAAACGTTTATGTTAACACTAATAGTACAGCTGTGTATACACTTATACAGTAATCCCTCCTCGATCGCAGGGGTTGCGTTCCAGAACATCCCACGATAAGTGAAAATCCACGAAGTAGAAACCATATGTTTGTATGGTTATTTTTATATATTTTAAGCCCTTATAAACTCTCCCACACTGTTTGTATATATTCCCTGTACAGTTATACAGCATAAACCCTTTGTATTCTCTTAGATATTAGGTAAGATTCATTGAAATTATGTATGTAAACACACTGTTTAAAATAATATTTAGGTTTTACTGTATATAAAGATATCGAGCGTCTCCGATATCACATATTTTATAGCCATTACGATAGACAGGCCACCAGCAATAAATACGTACAATGCAAAAAAAAATTGTATACAGTAAATGTGTGTACAGTGACACTAAACATACATGTACTAAGTACTGTACGTAGAAAATGAATTATGGTTTCTCACCAACAATGACACGACGACTTGTTCGATAACAATGAGTTTAGTTTTACTGTACAACAAAAGAGAGCGTTACAGCGCTTCTAAAGGAGCCTCTTCAGGCGACTGTGTAGCACCGCCGTTGTTCTTCTTCCGGCAGTCTTCAATCCAAATCCCTAAAGCAGATTCCATCCGGACTACTGCCTTATTACGTCCACTTACAACTCGTTTTGCACCCTGGTTAAAGGACACTGCGGCCGTAGATCTTATATTCTTTTCCTCCTTTTTAAATAAAAAGAATCGTGGACTCATTGATGCCGTAATGGCGTCCTAAAACGATGTAGCTTTTCCCTTTCTTCAACATATCCAAAACGTTTACCTTTTCGGCAGTCGTTAGCATCTTCCATTGGCGCTTGGGCACGGCCCCTGAAGCAGTAGCAGGAACAGATCGTTTTGGAGCCATAATGAAGGGCTTGACTGCACACAAAGATAAACACAAAAGAGCACAAACGTTAAGTCTTTACACAGCAAAACACGTTGATGCTGAATGAGCGAGAAGAGACTTCCTGGTTAACGCCGCGGAATCAAATTCGGCGCTCCTTCGCTGAGCCAATCAGTACACAGGAAGTTAACTGCATGCTCTGACTGGTTAGCTTCTCAGCCATCTGCCAATAGCGTCCCTTGTATGAAATCAACTGGGCAAACCAACTGAGGAAGCATATATCGGAAGTAAAAAGACCCATTGTCCACAGAAACCTGCGAAGCAGCGAAAAATCCACGTTATATATTTAGATATGCTTACATATAAAATCCGCGATAGAGTGAAGCCAAGAAAGTCGAAGCGCGATATAGCAAGGGATTACTGTATACAATTTTTGTGGACAATTTATGTGCTGCATATAGTACATATGTTGAACATGATGGCGAACAGGTTGAGACATTCCTGTAAATCATCTTGCACATACCAAGTATGTTTGTGAATAAATTGTTTCCGCCATTCAAATGTTAACATAATTTTGACTCACTCTGTATATTAAACCGTACTTGGTGATCAATATGAATTAACTGTAGACATGTACCAGCAGTCCCCGTTCTACACCACTTTGACCTGGCGGCTGTAAAATAAGCTAAGTGCAACTCAATTGTTTGAGTTGAGTTCTAAAACCCTATGGAATGGTTTGGGATGTGCAAGGAATTATTTTAGTGGTTTTTCTGAATAAATGAAACGCTGAGAGTTTGCTGTATAAATTTTAAACAGACATCCCAACTTTAAACAACTGATTTTAGGAAACACATAATATAATGTGTGTATAACATACTCGTATGTGTGTTTTCATTTAAAAAAAAAAAAAAGATTTTTTTTTTCAAACCAGAGATTTGGTAGGCAATTTCTGAAAGAGTATAAATAACTTTGAGAAGTTAGATAGAACTTTATTTATCCCCAGGAGGATACTTGGTTTTTTTACAGAAGCTCTTTAAATAAATAAATACATGAATAAGTAGTTAAGTACATAAATAAATAAATAAATAAATATATACAGACCAGAAATGACTTTAAAGCAAGAAGATTTAAATGAAAGAAAAACTGCAGAGGACATTCAGATTTCTAAGAAGTTAGTCTGTTGTGTATCACCGATATGAATCGCTTATACTTAATAGAACAGAGCAAAACTATGTGAGGGGGCCAATAGCCGCTTCATGCCTACCTGTAGTGTTGGCCACGATTACCTGTCTGTTGTAGGACACACTCATTCACGTCTGGCCAGTGTAGAGATTAACATGTGAGATACAACTGGAATATCCAGTAAAAATCCATACAGACATGACAAGAGCATGCAAACTCCACAAAGATATTGCCCTGGCCCAGATTTGAACCCTGGACACTGAAGCTGTAAGGCAGCAGTACTAACTACTTTAACACCGTATGTTACTCAAAAAAACCAAAATACAGCACATAGTTTACAACAGTTCAGCGTGGATTTACTTCTTACTTCTTTATTCTTAATATCAGTTTTTTCCACATCTAAATCTAAAGCTGGTAAAAGTGCACATTTTTCTTCCTTTAATAAATCCACCAGTTTCTTTTCGTTGCAAATATACGGTTTGAAAATGGAACACATTCACTTGGCTATCTCTGTGTTTTTAAAAAGGCTTTCTAAAACTCATTACAAGTAAATGGCCCCCAAGAGCAGCGTTCAGCACGTCTGCAGCTCTAACAGAATGACACATCCAGCAGCAACACAGCAGAATGCAATCTTGTATAAATCTATGATTTGGAAGTTTAAATTTGCAATGAATTTGAATTGACTAAGAAATATTATTTTTTAGATTACAGTATATGCATTTATATTTGTCAATATTGTTACATTGCTTTAATATTAAAATCTTCTGAGAATAATGGCTACGAGAGCAAAGCACTATTTAAGCAATGCATTGAAATAATCTGTGTGCAAGGGTAAATATTTTTTTCTGTCAAAGCTTTATGATATAACTATTACTATCATTGTACCTCAAACAGAAATTATTTTAGGCGGATAAATGGTACAGTTTGGCTACATGGTGAAATTTTGGCTACACAAAGTCATGATGCAACATGTATCTTGATTTTGATTTCATTACTTTTTAATACATTTGTACCTATCATCATTTAATCAACAAGTAAACTACCGCATTCATTCATAAGATATGTGTATGACGATGAATGACTTTGTTCAAACTTCAACGTGAGCTCTCCTTTTGCCATTTCTGACTGGTTTGCTACCCAGTAAATGTTTTGTTGTGCTTAAAAAGAATTAGAGTACATTTAATTTGAAGCAACGAACGTCAAGTACATAACAAAGGCCCTGAAATGTAAGCGGGAGTAAGTTAAAGGAATCCACAAATATATTATGGACATGCACAAGCTCTGACCTCCTGCAATCATGTACATTGAAACTGTTCCTGCTCCACCTCGAAAAACAAAGATAAATTAACATTATGTAGCACATATACTGCAGGTCTGTTTCCACTCATCTATTTTCTGAGGATCTGGAGTATCCTGAGCAGAATGCAAACTTGCATTCTATCCTCTGCAAGATGAGCAAAAAAACAACAGCTTTAGACAACTGAGCCAAAAAGAACTCCTTTCATTGAACTATCCATGTGTTGGGATTTTTCACTGGGAGTGCTCACCTTGCAACCATCTAAATTCACTTCAGTGCTGTAACTTTTGGCATGCAACCACTGATCAGATTTTGTATGCTCCATGTGCCCCCTTTTATGCTGCGTACCCACATGTTGTTTGCATGACACTCTCTTTTAATTGTTTCTCTTGGGACTACCATAGCGTTAGCATGGACGGTTGAAGAAACCAAAAACTTTACCATAGCAAAAAGCAGAAAAAAATTAACACAATCTGTTGTGTATTGTAATTCTCACAACAAATTAAAGTAAATACCACCTTGTATTTGATTCTGTGTGAATCTTCTGAATATACCAAAAAAAAAACAGACACACAAACCCATATTGTTACAGCCTGTGTGACCAGTGTGACACGGTTTGACTGCATCACCTGTAGTGTAGTGGTTACGTTTTAATGCTTTGCTTTTACGTCATTATGGGTTTTCAGCCAGTTGGCTTGCTAAAACATATATGGACAGGATTGCATTTTGCTGTTGTATTCCTGAACAAGTTATTTTTTTTTATTGTTGTGGTTCATTTCCCAGATGAGTATTTGGTGCTGATAAACACAGCCCTTTGTTCAATTTTCACCATTTGTGGTCTATTTATTTTTACTGCTGAAACAACTAGTGTGACAATGGTAAAAATCGACCTTTACTGGAGCTCTACTGAACTGCTGTCTTGGCACTCTAATGTCTTCTGTCTCCCTTCTGCTTTTGCCCGATGGCTGAGCCCATGCAAATAGCCAGCATTTCTGTTGATCTGCCTGGTTTATGTGTTACATTAAAACTTGACTTGTAAAAAAAAATACAAAAAATAGTGGTTATATTTAAATGAATGAAAAATTCTTGGAGATTATGCTATGTAGTGAAGACTAACATGAAATACAAATGTCAAAGTGATTGTACTATAGTAGTTAACAACTAATATATTATCCTAATACAATGTGTTTTCTTTTTGTTAAAAGTAAGAATAGTGAAATTCAAACAGTAAACTATCCGTAATACTTGTTTATAAGTTCAGTGTGTGTTTGGAATAAAAACAATTGTAGTGAAAAGCGGCAGGAAAATCGAGCTTTAGTAAGAAATAGCATGAAAAATATATTTGCATTGAGCAATAAAATAAATGTTCTGTGAAAATTTTCCAGTCCTTTTCATTACATTAAAACATTAACATTATAAAAAACAAAAACACAGAGAATAGTAAATGTATATTTAGTTTACTTAGGTGAAAATATAATAATCTTATTTGATATATTTATAAAGACATGTAACACAGGCAGTAAATATGAATAATATCCTACATGTTATTTTCTTTATAGGTATTTTCCACTTAATAGTTGCAAATTTTGCAAACAAAAATGCCTCTTTAAATCTTTACAGATGATTTATTCAGCAGTTGTAGAGCTTAATGAATAACCTAAGTTGCAACCATTTTTCCTTTGTAGTGTTGATCGGCAAAGTTCAGCACAGCTTTTTTCATAGCAAATATGCTATGTTCGCCGGTGACCTTGTTCAATGAATATTTTCCTGGAAAGTCGTCATGCAGCCAGCTTAGATAAACTTTTTTTTTTTTTTTTTTCCCCCCAGTGCCCCATGATACTCTTATGAGGCCAGCATGACGTCTGTAGCAACCACGCACAGAACTTTCAGGCATTTATGCTGCAAACATACTCCTCCTTACATTTTACGTTGCTTCTCAATCTTTTTCGTGCATGCGGGATGTAATTAACCAGTTGATATTCCATTTGGATTTGCACGCCACATACAGTCATATACTTGATGTATTTTTATTTGAGATGACTATAATGAGAATAATATGAACACACTACTGAGTATAAAGCTTTTCCTTGTGTGCTCACTACCTTGCTGCCATGGCACATGGCTAATTTCACATGCAAGTTGAATGCATATGCAATTACTCATATGATGCATTGATGAATCCAAATCAACCTTAAAGGAGCACTTCATCTCAGAAAGCAATGAGACACTGTGAAGTAATAACAACAAAAGATGGAAGAAAAAATTGTGGACCATCTTCACAGATAGATAGGAAACAAAAAAGACATGCCAACTGCGTGGACTCCGCTAATTGAGAATGGTGGCTGAAGCACAACCTTAAAAAAAAAAAAAAAATGCTATGTGGCATAGCCAATCAGTGCCCTGAAGATCGGAACTGAATGAGTACAGTGATCCTTTTACTTATTGCTAGCTTGTGGTCATTTGTAGTATTTTGTTTGTTATTACTCTGTCTGCATCGTTGTTTGTTTGACGCATGGTGCCTCAGTGGTTTTGCTTTACTGTCTCACAGCTCAGGTCACGTTTTCAGCCGCAATAATCGATTTGGCATAATTGGTAGATGTTTCCCTAGCCCTTAGGGACACAATAAACCATTGCACCATTATAATCCACTCAAAACTAGTTCATTTCCTCCTTCTGTATTGACTTAAATTCATTTTATAGAGTTTGCTGAAGTTCTCAAACACTTTTATGATTTCACCAAACTCTTGGCAAAGCAAACACTGCGGCGTTCTCTCAGTACTGATTCATTGTACAGGTTAAATAATAGAGACAATTGAAAATTATTATAAAGTGTAAACTATTTTCCTTTTCCTAATAGCTCCTTGTTGTAAACTAGTGGTTTCACTCTCATGTGGTCTTCTCATATTCATAAAATAAAATCCAAAGATCAATGTATAAAACTGTATTATTTTTAGTTTCAAATTCCTTAATTGGCTTTACCACAAAAGAGAGAGAGAGAGACATGGAGACAATTTATGTAATTTCAGTGGTGCTTATCATATTTCCTGCTGGCTTTTTTTCAGTACAGGTACAGTACATGGTTCCAGTTGTTGATTTTTTTTTTCCCTTCTAGTTGAATGTACCATTTCAAGTTTTGTAATTTATCTACTCTATTCATCAAAATGAAAATGCTGTTTAACAGCAGTGTTTGGACATTTTTAAGCCCTACCAAATTAACTTTCCTGTAACCCGCCAGAGACTACTGAGAAACACTGTACTATGCAATACTGACTTTTGTGTGTTTGTCCAATATAATCCATTTTAGTTTATTACCTTTCAAATGTAATGAAAGTACAACTTCAAAATTTTCACAGCAATTGAAACTCCTACTGGCAACTCTTTTTAAAATACTTTTTCTAAGAACACAATAAAGACCAAAGTAGAAAATTGTGAAAATTGACATCAGTTCAGTACTATTAATTACAATTTGTATTTTTCCACAGTACATTGTTTAAAAAAGAAATTCTATATATATATATATATAATTGGTATACAAAACAAGCCAAACAGCAGAGTAAGTGTGTCTGAAGTATATTTTTTATGACTGGTTTCATTGTATAGTACATTAACCATTTTTAGTATCAGGTATTTGTGTATGTTTTCAATCAGCCTTGCACTTTGATTACTCCTTAGAAGGTATTGCTGGAGATGTACACATTATATTGATATGGATATAATGTTCCTTAATATCTGACTTTTAAAAGAGAGAAACAAAAACCTAACAGCAAACTTTCCATAAGATGGCAGTGCTTGTTTTCAAGGATTTTGGACAGTTATGCTGCATAAGGAATGATGTGATTCTAAATGGTTCATTTTTGTTTTAATTTTTGCTTTCATTTATTTGCATGGTCACATGTTTTGAAGGAGATCGAGAGGAGGCTTCGCTGCACACTGCTTTTTTGCATGGCACGGCGTGAGGGCGCCAGCCGCACGTCTCCCAGTTCTTTCATAACTTGTACGCCAGCTGTTGGTTTTGACTCATGCATCCCTCATTGCATGCGCCTCATAACCAGTGTTTTTTGCATTCTTTTTCCTCTCTTTTTTCTCTTTTTTCTTTTCAGATGTTTCAGCCCATAATTTTGCTCATTCTCATTTTGGTTTTGTTTTCGTCACTCTCTTATGCCACCGTGTTTAAGTTGGTTTTTCTCTTCACGCTTTTCTTTGTCTTGTAGTTTTTCAGTCGTCTACTTTACCCATTTTTGTTTTCTTTATTTCCTCCCTGTTCTTTGTTTTCGTTTACCAATCGCCCATGCACCCCACACCCTCTACCCCCTTCCCCTCCACAGTCCAAACTGAGGGATCAGACAGAATGGGAGATAGGCCAGGACCCAGGGATGGAGCCAGAGACCTTGTGTGGTCATCTGGGATCAGACCAAAGCCGAAGAGTCGATGGAGACAATAAGTACTACAAGCCGCAGTGTTTAAGTATAGAGGTCAGTGCCTCACCAACCTTTTACTTTTGAAGGGGAAGACATCTGACATCTCCTAAGATCTGCTAAAATAATTTAAATGGCTGTAAATTTGAATTTCCTTTGATGCCAACAGCAGTTTTATATGGTACCATGGATTCTTGGGTGGTGGTGTTGAATATTTGTTTAGTGAGTACTGCTTTGGTATTGATGTGTTTTCTGTAGTCCATTTTGTCTACTGTGTAACAGAAGGATATTAAGCAAGAAATCCATTAAAGCAATCCATTACTTTATGAAACGAAAGCCTTACATTTCTGCCTCTTATTAGTTTCTTTATGATCCTATTACTCGATTACCAACATGTGTTTGTCCTGTTGATATATGGGTATGTTGAAAAAAATAAATGTATGGTTATGATTTCTAAAATTGTTTTGATTTACAGCACACCCATCTGTTACCCAGTAAACAATACTGTATGTTTATTTGTTTTTATTTACAATCCAAGGAAAGTTCTGTTACACATTCCTGGTTTCTAAATAAGATGATATGTATATCATATTATAGGTGTTTAAAAATGCTAGAAGAAACGGATCTTCATTCATAGAATTTTACATTAACTAGTTTAAATGTAGACCCTTAAATATTTATCATTACATTTACTTCAGAAAACAATTATCAAATCATCATTCAGAGACAGAAGCAACATAATCACAACAATAAGCAGACAATCCAAACAAATAGGAATACTTACAATTAACTTCTTAACAACTGAATGAAAAGCAAGAGAGAGATGACATGACTGCGGTGATCTCAGGGTGGACCCATCCATCTCTAGGGGTTTCATCCACAAAGAAAGGAATGGATGCCATTTTAAACAGCCAGTACATAAAACACAAGAAATAAACAAAATCAACAGAAATGACATTGAAATACAGGGTGACACAGAAAAACGGGAACTTTTGGAATGCGTAGTGGCAGCCATGTACAGTTGGCAGCACTGCGGAACAGGGACCTTGAGCTGTAAACAGTCTCACCATTTAGTAATTTAGTAATCAATTGCAAGGCAATCAATGGCAGCTGTGCGAGAATTGTTCAGTAACCGTGTCATCTCAAGATTCGGTGACATTCCCTGGCCGTCAAGATCACCGGATTTGTCCATTTGTGATTTTTTTCTTGTGGGACTACCTTAAGAGTCGGGTCTACACGCCTCAGTCAAGGA
This sequence comes from Polypterus bichir lapradei, assembly GCA_026402145.1. Taxonomy (NCBI): domain Eukaryota; kingdom Metazoa; phylum Chordata; class Cladistia; order Polypteriformes; family Polypteridae; genus Polypterus; species Polypterus bichir. The sequence goes on from JANRMT010062819.1 coordinate 32,494,972, forward strand.
CACTGAATGAATCAATCAATCAATCAACGTTTATTTATATAGCACATTTTCATACAAAAAATGTAGCTCAAAGTGCTTTACAAAATGAAGAATAGAAAAATAGAAGACACAATAAAAAATAAACATAAGTCAACATTAATTAACATAGAATAAGTAAGGTCCGATGGCCAGGGTGGACAGAAAAAACCAAAAAAAAACTCCAAGAGCTGGAGAAAAAAATAAAATAAAATCTGTAGGGATTCCAGACCAAGAGACCGCCCAGTCCCCTCTGGGCATCAATTGAAACAAAGAATTCAAGACGAAATTCGTGGTATCCCAGCGGAGATGTTGCAGCGATCAATGGGGAACCTCAACAGCAGATTGGAAGAATGCATACGTACAGGAGGACGCCATCTACAGGACGTAATTTTCAGACATTAATAATTTGGATTACTGTCTCTTAAAAGGCAAGTTGTAGTTTTTCAATTGCTGTCAATAAAATTTTTTTGTTGGATTTCTTCTATTCTTATTGGGTTTTTCAAACGTTCCCGTTTTTCTGTGTCTCCCTGTATAAGACATACCATATATACTCACGAATAAGTCGGGTCTTGAAACCCAAAAAATCGATCATAAAATCGGACCCTGACTTATACGCTCATTCAATAAATGCAACACTTAATTTTTTTTTTTAACATCTTCTTGCCTCCTCCAATCTCACATCAGTTTCTCAGACGCGTCGAATTTTGTTGTAGCAGCACAGTTACCAATTGCTTTTGCTACTTCAACAACGTTTAATTTAAAACCGTCTTCATATTTTCTTCTGATCAAATGCTATATCGTAGATAAGGGATGCTCTTACGATAAAGGTGTATGAGGGTGTGAGATACAAAAAACACAAAACAGTGCAAACGTTGCTTTGGAATAGTTTGGGTATTACCGTTTGGCCACATAGGCACAATATAGAGAGAGAGAGAGAGGTTAGGAGCACACGCTGACACAGCGCATTGCCACACCCACATGGAAAAAAAAGGCAGTGTGCTCCGAGATTACTCTCTCAGGTGGGCGTTAGCATTTTATAATCTCTTGGACCAATAGCGTGAGTTTTCCGCATTTGACATATATGACTGACATTATAAAATACCAGAAATTATACAGTGATATCAAGTCCCAACTTATCTGTGGAAGAAGTTCTCTGCGAGTATATATTGTAATAACATGAAATTAACAAAAACAACAATAAACACAGAATAAATGCAGTCCAGGGAAAAAACTCTGGCTGTTACAAAACCGGTGCAGGACCTACTAGAAAGTACTATAAATGGCACTATTGTTGGTACTGCATATTACTGAAAGTCACCATTAGAAACCTGGGAATCTTGTAGAGCTCTACATATTACACAATGCATATTTTAAATTGTGTTAGCTTTATGCAGAAAAAAAAAATAAAATAAAAAGTCTTAATATGTTACATACAATTCATGTATTAATTTTCTGAATATTCAAAGTCCAAAAGAAGGTCACACTGGACATGAACACTGGGAAGCAGAAACCCACCCTAAAGATCTAGTCAATCACAGGACTCACTTACGTGCTCACTCATTCACATACACAAACTCGGACCAGGCCAGATCAGCGTCTCCAGTGTCCTTAAACATCCCAAAGATTGGGGTACCTGGGGAAAACCAGCACCCACCGTAAGTCATTTCTTTGTCAATACTATTCAGTATTATGGTTTTAAAAATGCTGCTTCTTTGTAAATGAAGATCAAGGTATAGTAAATAGTGCTAACTCAAAGGCAATTGGATTACTTACTCTCATTCAGAGCCAACATCTAGTAATAAACAGATGGTATCACTTCCATGTTGCTTTAATTCTTTGAGCAAAAACTTAGCCAACCAGAAAAGAACTAATTAAACAGCACTCTAATTCAGAATTCGTGTCACTGCTAACGCCTAGTGCATCACGATTTGCAGTCAAGCTCTAATTAGTGAAGCCTCAACAGTTCCAGCTTGGATTGTTCTTGCAGTAGAAAGATGAGTTGAAAAGAAGAATTATGTCCTTCTCATTCCCTTTTTAAGTTTCTCCTCCACAATTTCCTAAGCCTTGCCAGTCACTGCTCCTTACAAATATTTTTTTATTGCATTCATTTGCTATTCAACATCATATAATAGTAATATAACAATTATATAAACAGTTTAGAGCTTTAGAATTAAATGGGTATGTTATACCATTTCATTAAGTTGCATATAGCAGTCATGTAGGTCTTGAATCATATTTTATTAATTAAATTTTTTGAGACAGGATGTGCTTGTCAAAGTGAATTTGTCCATTAATCCCACTTTTACAGGTGATGTCTTTGAATACTTTTTCTGTGTTAGTATTTAAATACTTTGAGTTCTTTAAAACTTTAAATTCTTGTGTTCTGATGTTTGAATATAATGTGACATTTTGTATTGTATCAACATTATAAAATGATGCTCACTAAGGTTTATAATATAGGAACTGCAAACACTCACACTAATGTTCTTTACCAAATGACATTCTTACACATAGGTGACAAATGGTTACATTAGCAAAGAGCTGGTCAGGGCTGCCTGTGAAGGGATGTGTTGGAAATGTACAGTATACATTCTTCTCTGTGAAAATTCAAAGAAATTGGCAATTGTCAAAAATATACAGTAACTCTTATGTGTCAGACCTTTTCCGAGTGCGTTCAGTTCAAATAAGCTTTGATTGGAAAAAAAATTGTAGAAAGTTCACCTTAGCATTATCTTAAACAATGCACCGTGTTACAGTATTTTACACTATCCAGATGGCCTTTGATTATATCTGAAATACAGTACCTGTATCTTTCAATGTATATGTGTGTGTGTATATATATATATATATATGTGTGTGTGTGTGTGTGTGTGTGTGTGTATATATATATATATAATTTTGCCTAAAATTATTAGGTAAAGCAGATGAATCATGTTTAGAAAAAATAAGACAAAAAGTTTTATGTGTAAATTCTACATTAGAGAAATGCTGAACATGACTTTTATGTTATGACATTCCAAATTAACATTTACAGGCCCAAAAAGATATCTTGAAATGATTGATAGATTTGGAAAATGCACGTTTTAAGATAAATGTATTTAAAGTTGTCTCAAATACAACTTGATATTTTAAAGCAAATTGGTGTTCATTTTTTAAATACCTGAAATGCAATTGGAATGAATTTCACCCAACTAAAAAGATGAACTGCATTTAAGGTACTTAACATTCAGTTCTGAGATATTTTTAAATGTTACTTTGGCCTATTATTGACCTGCTAGGTAGCTTACATTAAAGATTTCTGGTTTTTCTCTGCATATTAGAAAGTTTTTCAAAACACAACGTACCAACTTCATATGCAAAGAACCATTCCCAAGACGAAATGGTGCTTTGTCAAGCAATGGTTCTATGAGGAACCACATAACTTGGTACAGAAGCACAAGGTGCCATTTGAGACCCATTATTTTTAAGAGTGTATGTGAACCTTTAGTGCCTTTCCTCTCTATCTGAACCTCTCGTAACCGGTGCGTTCCTTCTCAGACTCTTTACCATTCCAAGACACCACAGTCACTTCCTGTCCACTTTTCTACTTCTCATCTTTGAATTTCAAAGCTTGAAGGTGACTCTCAACATGTTTCCTACACTTTTTCTCTTCCTTGTGTGTCTCACACTTGCACTTCCTCATTTAAGTGCATCACCAATGTCAAACTGACCAATGAGATTGCCGTAAGGGACCAAACACACACACAGACCTTAGTGTTTTATTACATGATAGATTATCAGTTATTATGGGTGTAAATGAAATATACCCGCTAATATTCCAGAGCTATTATCAAAACAGAGCCGCCAAATCAGAATAATTAGCAGATGTTGTCCCCTTGGGATGTAGAAAGTAAACAAAAGAAATGTTAATTTTTATAAATACATCAATATAATTTAAATGTAATCTATACAATATTTACACAATAGGTCTACTTAGCAAAAATATAATAAATGAAAATATTAAGTCTAAATCAGTAAACTGTTACAAGAACTAGCTTTTTTCTTTTTTTGTTACCTTTTTCATGAAGACGAAAGGGGGCCATTATAATAACAGATATAGTCAAACTGTCAAAGTCTGAATGGTGCATGTGTTGCTTTATTAATGAAGGATTGTCACTTTAAAAGTGTTTTCTAAATCTTTCTCAAAGGTTGTGACAAACCTAAGTTACATTACAATTCCACTGCATTGTCAGAAAAGCAACAATCATTAAAATTAATTACTAGATGACAAGTAGTATGTATTGAAAGTGCTATTTGCGTCTTGATCAGTGTCATGATTTTGCAGCAGTCCATATAAAAACAAATTTACTGTATACAGTTAGTTACCCATCTAGGATGGATTGAAGTCTAAGTAATAAATAAAGATCTCAGTGTTAACATTCGCAGGGCACCATGCAATACTCTCTGTTATATGCCATTTGGTATGGGATTTGTAAAAGCAGTGTCAATGTTTGTGATGCGCTATCTGTTGGAATGACACATGCAATCTTTTTTCTTACTAAAAATTTTGTGATGAGCCATCTTTTGGAATGACAGAGACATACCAACCATATAATCTGACACACATACATTTATTAAGGTGGAATCATTTTCACCAAGTTTTCATGGCTCCTTTAATTATATTTGCATTTCGTCAATGTTTCCAAAATTCTGCAGTTACTATGATGGACAGATTGAAAACACTGAGTATGGTGCATATACAAGAAATTCCGCAGTCCAAGTATGTTTGTTTTTTTTTAAATGTTTTAGTGAAATTCAAGGCAAACACAGTTCATACAAAAATGAAGAGAAATATTCATAGTACACCAAAAAATAACTACTCACTTTTGATGTTTCAGGATTACATATCCAAATTGTGTTTCCTTTTTAAGTTATTGTATTCATTACTATTGTAGCATGAAACATGGTCAGAAAAACTGTATGCCCCTATGCCTTTCTGCTTGCAAACAGTCAGTCTTTCTATGATTCTGTATTTTATCTGAGTTTAATCAACAATAACATCATAGAGATAGTATTTTGAGTGCTCCGTTAACATGTTAGCCTATAGGGGATAAAGCAGAACCTTAAATTATCTATATATTATCATGCAATAGTAAAACTAACATTCTGTTTTAGCTAGGCAAATGCTTATGTGAATTTAATGTTAACATTAACTTACTGTGATTGGCCCTACACTATTGTAACAATTAGTTCCTAGAAAACAGTAATTTACAAAAATTGACCAGCTTTTGAAAAGATTTTACTATTGTACGTTCCCAAATGTGAGAACAATTTCCAGTGCTTGCCAGTGTGTATGCTATAAAGTCAGGGCTTGGACACATTAATTTCCATTTTCTGAATCCAGTCCACCTAACACAGGATTGAATATTGCTGGATCCTATTTCAGCAGCTTTGGGTATACAAGCTAGTAGTCTACCCTAAGGAGAGATTTTAGGAAGAAAGTTCCCAGTCCTACTCCAGTAGTTCTTAGGAAAATTAACTTGTCTGACACACAATCATAAATACTGCCAAAAAGATAGTGGATTTGTGCTCTTCTGTCCAAATAATTTGGGGTTGTCAGTTAGTACAGGAACAGCAAGAAAGAATGAGAATATGAGGGAAACACTACCCACACAAAGCAATGCAGCTTTGTCTTAAATAGGAAAATGGCTGTTTCATCTATTAATGATAAACTTGCAGCAATGTGATCCATTTCAAAACATAACTAGTAGTAAAGATGTGCAAAATACAAGAAGAGGTGAAGTACCTTAGGAGCAATTATATTTATAAAATTCATTGATGCATTAATGTGATGGCCTGAATGCAACCTTCAAAACCCTGTTAAAATTATTAAAAAATGTTAGTAGTTTTGCACATTGGAAACTTGAAATCTAATCTTGTTTCTTTGCCTTGATGGGTAGCTCAGGGATGCACACGTTTTACCAGAGGTCATTACTCCAGTCAGGGAGTTGCAGGCTCGGCTGGAGCAGGAGAGAAGACTTCGACAAGAGGAACAGGAAGCTTTCAATAGCCGAATAATGCAGGTATTATTCTTCTTATTTGTTTAATTGTCTCAAGAAATAAGTATATATTCCTCTTTTTTGTGAAGATTAAATACATCATATGCAAAAATATAAGAATTTTGCTCTAAGTGTTAAAACAAAGATGAAGACTGAGGTACTTTTTAGTACACCTGAAGCTAACTTTAAAATATTCACATGCCATTGAAAACAGTTTACTCCTTAACATGATAAGCGTGTTATTAGTGCCAGGAATATAATTATTGTAGATGATCACCCGGTGGCTCAACAAGATCAATAATCACATTTGTTCTAAAGATGCTCTTTCATATACAACTTCAAGCTTCGATCGCATCTTCCATTCTTATTTGGGAAAACAGAAGACTGAAAACTCATCAGTAGTACAAATTAAGTGTGGCAACCAGGAGGTGTACCAGCTACCCAAACACCTGACACAGGCAGGTTCTGGACACAAGTTGCCATTAAACAACAGGATTTATTCTGTTTACTGAGAAAAACTTCCCTGACAAGTGTTTACCACAACACAATCACAGTTTAGAACAGCACACAACATTACAAAATTCTCTGTTTTCGTCCTCTATTTCTTTCTCTCTCACTCTCTCTCCCCCTCTCTTCGTTTGTCACGGCCTCCTCTGCTCCTTTCTGCAAGCTTTGTCCTCCTCATCCCGACTGGCTTTCGGAGTTGTGGCAGACAGCTCCTTTTATGTTACCCCCAGAAGCACTTCCAGTATTCTGAAGCTCTGGTTCAGAAGCGTTTCCGGATGAGGTGTGAGCCCGACAGAGTAGGGCTCCCTAGTCCCTGCTGCTTCCCCAGGCTAAACCCACAGAACCCAACAGGATATAGAGAAAGAATTCCAGTTCCCTTGATGTCCTGTGGGAATCCGTGGCACTGCTGCAACCCAGGGGGCCTGCCATCTAATAGTTCAGGGGAGACAATGCTCAGTTCTTGCTGTCTCCCCCTGTCCTTCAAGGTTGAGGGCATCCTGGCCAGGCAAAGTTCCTGGCCATCCCTCACATATGACCTTACTGAAGAAAGTAATCTGACTTATCATCGGCCCATCGATGGTAACTAGTAGCAAGTCCTTATCCTCTCAACATATGCTTTCATCAGTAGACATTATTGGACATTTCAGATTTGTAAATTAATAATCACTCTGAGCCCTCACATCAGTTAGAGATGGTACTTTTGTCTCAGGTTGTTAAAATTGCACCACTCTTTAATTTCTCCTTAGAGACAAAGTCAGATAGGAGAGATTGTGTTGGTTTGGACATGTTCAGAGGAGAGATGCTGAGTATATTGGGAGAAGGATGTTAAGGATAGAGCTGCCAGGCAAGAGGAAAAGAAGAAGGCCTAAGAGAAGGTTTATGGATGTGGTGAGAGAGGACATGCAGGTGATGGGTGTGACAGAGCAAGATGCAGAGGACAGGAAGATATGGAACAAGATGATCCGCTGTGGCAACCCCTAATGGTAGCAGCCAGAAGAAGAAGAAGAAACCTTTTGTGGAGAGTCCATATGTGAATACTCTGCCACATATGGATAAGACCCTGCTTCAGTTTGCAGTCAAACATATTATTGGCACAAGTGCCTATGAATGTAAAAATAAAATCACTGGATCATACAAAATTGTTTTTGTGCTTTTGCAATACTTATTTTGTTATCAACACAATTTTGTAACCTTAGCTTTCAGGATGCTAGCTACTACTTTATAAAGCCTGGAGATCATTGTGGGTTGCAGAATACAGTACTGTGTACACCCAGAATTTATTTAGTATGGTAGACTGTCACAAAAATGGAATACCTCTTTGGAAAAACACCTTGGGTAATTTTTTTATTTAATATTAGTGCAATCTCAAGACGTGACTCGGTAAACTGGAACTGCATCTGTCTTAAATGGATATATTTAGTATCTTTTTAGGTATTTTTTTACGTTTGCACTTTTAATCTATTAGTTCCCATTTTAAAATCATCAGGCAGATGCCTTTCTTTTTAATTATGAAATAGAATTTCACTCAATAAATGGAGTCTCTGGGGCATGCAATTATGTTTTAATAGCTGATAGGCAGTTACCTGTTTTGGATAAAAAAAAAAAAAAGAAATCCTGCTATTCACTTCTGTTTAGAGATGTAATTGCTTTGCACACCATAATGCATATTGAAAAAATAGTGTGGAAGACTTTCTGAAATAAATTAACTCTACAAGACTTACATTGTGCTACTCTCAACAAGATCAGACCTCTGAATGCAACAGGGTATCATTGCCAGTTGGGCGTTTTCTCATCATAACTGCAGTGTATCTTTTTAGCCAAACAATGCCGAATGTCACAAAACAAGAAGAATCCTGAAATGGGAAGTGATTTTAGCCCTCATTATTCAAGATTCTTTCACAGAAACCTGCATCAGGAGATTTGAGAAGCAAAACTCTTAGAAATGAAAAGGAAGGTCAAAATGCCAAGAGATCAAAGAGAAATTAAAAGCTATAAGCCCAATATGTAGGCTAAAACTCGGAGTCAAAAGAACACCCATTTAGTCCACTGCCATGAAGTCATCTTTTTAAATCACTCTACCTAACATTGTGAATGTTTTTGTTATTATAAAATCCAGAAACTTTACCTCAGCTTATTGTAGTCACATTCGCAAAAACCTGCTGTCAGTCTAATTAAGGATCTGTGAGAGTTGATGCAAGCTAAGCTCATTTATAACCGTTACGCTCCATACTCAAGGAGAAATAGTCTGGCTTTACTGTGCAGCCCTTTTTCTTTGTTGAGTCCATAGCTCAACAAATTCAAGGTGTTTTAAGAGCCTATGAGTTACCATCTTGTTATTAGTTTAGTGTCCAGTATTGTGGCTTCTCTGTTTATATCAAGAAAGCAAAGATGTCCTCCTACCTACCCCATGCATTGTACATCACTTTAATTGTTTCTAGCACTTTCACCAAGTAACCTCCCTCCCTTATATTGAATTATGTTTAAGTTTATTGTCACGGGTACAGAATACGATGCAATTCTTACACTTAATATCTGAGTGTTTAGCTTGGAATGAATTGGTTTGGTGTGGTGATATAGGTAGACTTAAATTGATCTGAGTGATTCACCAACATTATCTAGTTAGTAATTCTTGCTGATTGGAACGCCGGAGAGTGTTTGCTGCCATGCTGCACTCCATAATTTCTTAGTTTATATATTTTTACCTTCTACAAGCTGTTTGTTCAAGTCAATGATAAGATATTCTAAAACATTCATTTTAAATAGCAAATTACAGTATATCCCTCATTTACCTACTGTCAGATAATTCTTTTGAGCTCGGTATTCTCCATAGTGTATCAGTATAAGATGGTAGAAAGAAACACAATAGACTAATACTACATATGATAAAAATCTTAGCAGCTGTTTTTTTCCTCCTCTTTAACAGCTTGAGGAAGAATACCGGAAAAATTTATTGCGGAAGGACTTTGAGGTCCAGAGTATGAGTTTGCAGAGTAAACTGGAAGAAAAATCATGGAGCCAGGAGAAGACTGTGATGCAGCAGGAGTTACGGCTTTTCCGGCAAAACACATTTGTCTTCTACGTCAAGCTTAAGTGGCTTCTCAAGCACTGGAGGCAGGGAAAGAAGATTGATGATGATGAGGAAGATGACCTAATGGAGGTCAGAACTGTATATTAAGTTCACTATGCAAGAAGTATCAATATTTTGAATTTGATTTCTGAAAATAGCAGCAAAACTTTTATCTTGTTTGATCAATAAAAAACACACATGAATGGTAGGCAGGATATGATTTCTGAAGCATATTATGTTTGTCAGCAATTTTTGGAAAGTTCAGTCAAGAGCAGGTAGAACTTAGCTGAAGTAATGTGTCTCCTACCCCTGGGGAGACAGTTTGTCATTGGCGTCCTCAGTTCTTTATTTCTAAGTCAGCGTATCCGGGTACAAGGTAAAAATGGTGCTGTTTCTGATAACGTTTGAGTGAGAAATTAATTGTTCTTTGGCAATTTAAATGAAGTTAGTTTTCAGAGTCTGGAATCTTTTTAAAAAACACCAGTTGAAGATACTGTAGTCAGTCAGTCAGTCATTATCCATCCCGCTATATCCTAACACAGGGTCACAGGGGTCTGCTGGAGCCAATCCCAGCCAGCCAGCACAGGGCGCAAGGCAGGAACAAATCCCCGGCAGGGTGCCAGCCCACGTCAGGGAAGATACACCCACCCATACACCAAGGACAATTCAGGATCGCCAATGCACCTAACCTGCATGTCTTTGGACTGTGGGAGGAAACTGAAGTACCCTGAGGAAACCCATGAAGACACAGGGAGAACATGCAAACTCCACGCAGGGAGGACCCGGGAAGCGAACCCAGGACTCCTTACTGCGAGGCAGCAGTGCTACCACTGTGCCACCGTGCTGCCCTCAGTTGAAGATTGTCTCTCTGTAAATGTCACTTTCAAGTTCTCAGATATTAACCAAGTTTATTGGGAAAGCTTGATTATATAAATTGTTTAGTGCATGAATAAGTCAGTACTGCATCTAAAAAAAGGCATTTTTAATAGCTACATTTCTGGTTAATCTTGTATTTTGATTATACATAAAGGAATAAATAATTTGTAGTAGCTATGAAACTAGTACTTTGATCTTGAAAATACCCAAAAAGGCAAGAATTGCAATGAAATACAAAATTAATGAGCCCTACATTAAACTCAGATTTACCTCGTGGTTTTACAGTTTTTAAGAAGCTACGGAAAGCCAGCACATTAGCATAAATGTCTTAACAAAACTCAATTTGCATGCAAAAAAGTGAGTACAACTTCTTCGGTGAAAAAGCTGTACAGATCTCTACTAATACCATAGTGTGATGAATATGACATTAAGCTGAGTTTTGAAGGTTCCTCAAGTCCTACTCTATACCATAATACTTATTCAATGTGACTATACAGTAGTTCTTTGTGTGAAGAAAAACTTTTGGCAATACATTAGTTTAAATATTGCAAAGTTGCATCAATTACTCTTTTCCTCTTAGGTAATAAGACCTTAAAAGAGGCTTCTTTTTGTCTTTTTAACACTTATAAAAAAAAAAATCAATAAATGGATTATTCAACTCTGTGTAGTGTGACATATTGAGATGATGTAAAGTTTCTTGTTAATATGAAGGGTTCACAGGTCTTATATGTAACATCAAGAAATATATAATATCAGGAGAAAAATGTTTCTCAGTTAAGCCAGCTCAGACCACTCTAAAGTGAAATGTTGTTAGTAGGTCACATTGTAGAGATGAATTAACACTTGAGTGATGCTTTGTAAGTGTTGTGAAGACCCAAAGAAGCCTTTGTTAAGGTCTTGTTCCAGAAGAATAAATTAGAAATTGATGCATATTTGCACTATCTAAGCTAAAGTGTTACCATATGTTCTAATATTTGTGTGAAGTTTATCTTTATGAAGTTTCCAACTGTGTCCCCTTGTTTTTTTTCTTTTTTAAACTCATTTTAAAATAACAAATTGGATCCACTGTACTAATGTTTTATAATTTTTAAAACTTCAGACATGTCCCCTTTTAATCTCTGTTTGCCTAAACTAAAAAGACTCTGCTGTTTTAATCTTTTCTCATACATGCTCCTATGTCTTAGTCCTGTTATCATGCTAGTCGCTTTTCTCTGGACTTTTTCTAGTGCTGCTATGTCTTCTTTGTAAAATACAAAACAAAACTGCACAGAGTATTCCGGATATGGCCTTACTAGTGTGTTATAAAGCCCAAATCGTATCATGTAACAATATAAGACCACATACATTTTCCTTTGCTGCTTACAAAATGAGCAAAGTCTTACATAGTCGCTGAAGATCAGATTCTGCATACCGATCTTAAAAAGATCCTTTTAGCTTAAAAACTTCCAGCCACTGAATACAGTAGCTTTAGTAAGGCATAAGGCTAAGCTATAGAAATATGAAAATGTCATCGATCAAATCCTTCTGCCTTGCCATGCTTTCAAATGGCTGAACAAGAAAAAACATCTTACTGCTTTTGTGCAATATATTTATAGTTTGGAATTAGGATTGAAGCTCACACACTTTTTGAAAAGTTGTGTGAAAAAAAAAGTGAAAAAAGAATGTTTGTTTTAATTGCTGTTTTTTAAGGTTAAGTCTTGCATTCCTTTACACTGCTAGATGCCCATTTTGGTCTCCTTCTTTGATTGTTACTTGTATGCAAGGCTTCATTATTCACTGAAGTTTCCAAGTCGTGCTGAAAACAATGGCTACAATTAGTACAAAAATCAAGTAAAACTATATTAAACTAAAGCAAATAAAAAAAATACACAGAATGTCATTTTGGGCTTGCCTTTTGCAAAATGTCAGTTAACCTGATGTCCCTATGACATTTACTGATTCGAGAAAGTTTCTTCTGAGAATATCCAAAGCAAATACTACTCTAATTTAATATATAAAACTTGTCCAAGATCTACGCTAATCCATAATAACAGCAAAAGCTTCAACTGCAAATGAGGCTTTAAAATATCCTGTCACCTTAGAAGTTGGCTTTACAAAAATCTTACTTTCAGCTTTCCTTCTGAAGTAAAGGAACCCGTTTCAAGATAAGCATTGCAATCATTCACTTGAATAGTCATTTAAGTAAAAGCTGCTTTCTTAGGATGAGTAGCTACGGTAAAAAGGCTGTTCTTTGCTATCTACTTTGAAAGCCGCTGCCATGCTCACAATCCAGCAACACTGATGTATGAAATTAAATTTGTTTTTTTATCCTGTTTCATGTTTTCAGGACATTTTTGTTTTCCATTTTTCTTTTAATTTTATTTTTAATTTTGTCCTTTTAAGCACTCTTCTTCTTATAAGCTCAGCATGCTATACCATAATTACAAATGTGTAAAATAATTCTGTTGACAAATGACAAAGACAGAAAATGATATTTCCAAATACCGTATCTTAATAATTTGCTACTATAGAATGCGTGAGAACATCACACCTTTTAATAGCAGTTTAATAACTCCTTGTTGCTATATTGCCTCATTGTCATAGAACCCAACACCCCCTACTGGTCACAGCTTTCAGTTAAAGAAACAACCACCAGATGGATAACTGCTTCCTGTGAAAACTGTGCACAAAAAAATACAGATTTATCAACGATTCTTGTCATCATTCTTTTTTAAGAAGATTCAATACTACAGAAATGCATTCTTCTGCTATACAGTACACCGCCAAAATTCGCGGGGATTACGTTTCTAGAGCACCCGCGAGTTGTGAAAAACCACGACTTTTGGATGTGGTTAAAAAATGCCTTTTAAATGCCTATTTTTATAGTTTCAACCCTAAATACAGTATTCCCCCAAAGCACTTTAATTTCGTTGCAAACTCAGCTTAATACATTAATACGTTACCTTAATACATTACCTAAAAACAGAATGTAAAGGTAAACCCGTATACTGTACAGTACTGTTATGTCTCCCGTGGTGCGAGAATGTAAAATACCGATGTTACCACTATACGTACTGTAATTCATGCAAGCGCATTTTCTTTGGTATGTGCTGTAGTTTTCTTTGTTATAAGTAGGGTAAATACATAATAATTTAATTTAATTAAAATACAGTAAAATGTACGGGTACTCGCCAATGACGAATGATATTGATGATGATGATGAAGTAGCTGTGCAGTACAATGCACAGGATTTAAAACTCCTCGGATGGCACCTCTTCTTCAGGTGCTTCAGGAGGTGTCATATCTTTGTACGGGTCTTCTTCTGGTGGGGTTTCATGCTGGCTTTTCTTTATAGGTTTCAGGACCATTGTGATAGGAAGTTGCTACATTGTCTCTTGTAGCGAACTGCTGGTACAATTTCCGTGCTTTCTCACAGATGATGTTACCATCCAAGAGGATGTTCTTCCTGCAGTCGGTGATCCATAGTGCCAAGACAGATTCCATCCTGACGATATTTTTATTCCTTACGGTCGTTACCTTTTTGACACTATCACAGAAACTTACAGATACGGTACTCCAGATCGCTGCTTCATTCTTCTTTATGTAGCATACGGTGCTTTCATTAATGTCATAGTGGCGTGCTACTGCAGCATAACTTTTTAGTTCCCGGTGCAAATCCTGTAGTTCAACCTTCTCCTGGAGTGTTTTAAACTTCTTCTGGCGCTTAGGCTCCGTTCCAGAAGCCTTAGAAGGTGCTGGGCGATTCGACGGTATCGCGTGCATTTAAGAATAACAAAACAATAACAAAATGGAAAACACGAGGACACTCAGCTGGAGACGTGTCACAAAGCAGCAGTCAATCATCAGCAAGGATAAATGAATAACGCTCTCGGATTGGCCACTTTCACCATCCCAAACCACGGTGGTAAACCCACTCACCTGGAGATGCGTCACATGGCAGCAATCAGTCAGCAGCAAGGAGAAATGAATAACGCTCTCGGATTGGCTACTTTCACCATCCCAAACCAAGTTTCCCTCAGTGGTTGCTTCCTGTTTTCTCTACAGCACAGTATTGCCATGAAAAAAGCCATAAAAAATTATGGAGGATATTTGCGCTTTCCGCTAACAATTAATAGTTAGGTTCTAAGAAAAAATCCACGAACGACTGAGTCTGCGAACCCTTAACCGCGATTTCGCGGGGGTCTACTGTAATTGTTTGGTTTTTTTGACACCTGTTTCATTTAGAGTGGCCGTTTCCAAAATCGAGCAATTTCCCCTGTAGTCTGGTTCATTTGAACATGAATATGAACATGCCAATCGCACTCTGGTGTGGACCAGAACAATCTGACCAAGACCTCATGAGAAAGGGGGGTTTTAGTGTGGTACCAAGCAAACCCTGGAGTGGTTCACAGTGAGTTATGAATATGAAACAAAAGTGGACCAATCTAATTTCAGGAAATAATTCTAATTATGGTTACATGCTGGTAGTCACACCATTGTTGCCAGAAATGAGGCAATTTCAGCATAAAAATAAATACAAACATAAACACAAATGTAATACAATTCAGGTAAAACACTTTGCACAAGTTTCATTCAATCAAAGCATGGCTAGCACCTGATTCACACTTACAGTAGGTTCATGGGGCCAAACGTGATTCTCAGATCAGAATACAAGAAACCGTTGTGTTAAAAATAATAATAATAAATAATAATAATAATACATTTTATTTATATAGCGCCTTTCCCATGCTCAAGGCACTTAAGAGATCTCGAGTTAAGCAGTGCAATATTAGTTAATGAGGCATCTTTTTGCACAGAGCTGTGATCAGGGTTTATTTCCACTCAATGTAAATTTGGCACACTGACACTTGTATTTCCAGGGCCATGAGAAGGAAGGCTTATTCGTGAGCAAATGCTGCCGGTTGTCTCTTCATTTGCAGCCCGGCGGTGACGGCGAACTGACCCGCGATGTATATATTTCGGGCGCTGCATAATACTGGCATCTTTTAGGATGTTCCAATCAGACCATTTGCTCTGGACAAACTGTTTAATAAGAAGGAGTTTGTCATGAGAGTATTTTAGCATGATACTTGGCAATACTTATCTGAAAAGCAGTTGAGAAACAGCACTGCATAGCGGAACCATTAGGACAGGCGGGTGTGGTAGCGTAGATGAGATGAACGCCAATAGCAAAGCAGCAGAAAGCATAGCAGGAGGAGGTAGCAGGATTTGGAGGTTCCAATACACAGCCATAAACAGTAACGCTTGGTAATTTCATGCGTGATCACCCGGAGCCATAAGCCAGGTTAGTATGAGCGTTAGATCAGATCCCAGTTGTAGAGTACTGTAAAATGAATCGGGATCAGATCAGCATAGCGAATATAATCACAGAGACAGATCATCCCGAGGTCCTAGATCACCAGGTACAAAGAAATGTTCGTAGGTCTCGTCCCGCGATCCACAAACTTGGCTGTTCCCAGTCAAAGTAGAGTCCATAAAATCTGTAAATATTAAGTCAAATCCATGCAATTCAAGTTGGCTGTATCCACAAACTATACATACAATGAAAGAAATAAAACAGCGTGAGAAAGTGTAGAATTAAGGCAAATTTTGCGAAAAGTGTTCTTAACAGGGAGGAGCGGCAGCAACTTGCGTGCGCCAGTGTCCCCTCACCTGTGTGCATGATAATTGTAAAATGTTTTTTTGTTCTGCCAGCACAACTTAGTTTTTGACTGAATCAAATTTAGGCTAAAATTAATGGAAGAATAATAGTGTAGGAAATGAATGTGTTCATCATGGACTGTTTTTTCTGCTGTTAGTTGCTGCTAAAACCTTTACTAAAACTATCTAAACCTTTGCTAAAACTGTCTAAATATATTTCTTTATATCTGTTGGATTATTTTTATGTGTTCTTTTTTTTTTTTTTTTGTAGTATGACAAGTTTGATAGCATGCCAGAACTGAATCTGATCATGGAGCAAAGGGAAGATGAGGATGACCAAGAGGCAGCAGTGTACTTTCAACAGACCTCATCTGATGGAGGAACTCAGGGACCACCTCTTCAGACTCCTGAGCTCATTCAGCACCTCAAGAAGGTGTTTTATACTAAATGTTTTAGTGTATTCCTTTATTTAGTTTAAATAATTTAACATGTGTATATGGTAGTTATGCTTTACCAAAAATCTCAGCATTTCTTTGCTAATATCTATCCATGAAAACAGACATAAGACCACAGCTGAATAGCCATATGATGGGCTAGCATAGGACAGCGTCAGGGCCTAGTATGGCAATAAGAGGAAGTGACAAATTAGCACTGGCAGTGAGAATACAAACAAACATGGCAGTTCAAACAGAGGGGTATCTCTGTATGGCCCAGAAAGGCAGTGCAGGAGGAAGAGTTGTTACCTGGATGAAAATGGAATGTTCAACCAGGATGATAGACAGCAGGCCTGACCCTTCTGACCAATTCAGGCTAAGGCTGCAGAAATAGGGAAATGGGTGGTGCTGGCCAATACAGGAAAAACAAATGGCCCAACCCTGGAGTAGGACAGTGTTAACCTTTAATAATAAAGGCCCTGGAGGATCAGCTAGAGGCTAGATATATTCCTCTAGTACAAAAGGTAGCAAAATAAGATCTCATAGTGGAACAAGAGAGAATCCCTAAACCCATTAAGGCTGAGTGAGGACACCCTGGCTTTCTATACCCACTCTACATCTATGAAGCATTTCTGGGCCTGCCCAAAAGGGACACCTTGAATATGTTTAAACCAGGCCCAGGCCTGTGACCTGTTGTATCTAGACTCAGGAGGTGAGTTGGACATGGGTGCAATTCTGTGAAAGAGATGCCATTGACAGAGGAAAAAAAACTGACAGAGAAAGAGAGAGACAAACACAGTGTAGCAGAAGAAGATAGCTTGTAAATAGTGGTTAAAACTGGCAAGAAAGCAAACTACTCTACCTACCAGACAGGGGTACCTGCATATCTAGGCCCAGAGTGTCTGCTGAGTTTTGTTTTGTTTTGTTTTGTGCTTGATTCATTACTTGCATCTGCTCTTTTGTTTACTCCTGCCATTGTGCTTGTCCATGGGCACTATTTCTGACAAAATCCCCTAATTCTCTTGATTTTAGGACCTGTTTCTACAGTGTGGCCCTTCCTGAAATCTCCTTATCAGAGATTAATGAGAGCCAACTATATTCTCACCCTTATTTTCTATAGTAGTATGTCTACCACAAGGGAATTCAGATTACCATAGAAAATATCTGAAATGTAACATTTAGTAGTAACCAAATAATTTGCTATACACAATTAAATAAAAGCAACAAACTGTTTCAATGAAACCTCTTATAATTCCTTTACAGGATCTTCTACACTAACACTCCTAACTTTTATAAAACAGTGCGTTCAACTCCCAAAAAGAGCATTTTAGTAACTCGCACTCCTCTATACTATCTAGTACTTCTTCGGGATTAGTGAATAGAAACAAAATAAACTGCTGATCCACACATGCTTGAATTGTATTATACAAGTCATCTGTAGTTATACCTCAAACTTTTCTTTTAAAGGTACAGATCACCAGATTCAAACTGTGTGTGTCAGAGCACATGGCAGACTTTCATTCTTTTTCTACTAAAATCAAAAATAGTGACCATTTACAAGCTGAATTGGGAGTCTGCGTAATCCATAAAACTGCCAATTGCAATCCCAAGAAAGTCAGACTGGTGCAGCATTAATATCGTTTTTTTTTATGTAAAATGCAGTATAAAATAAATATGGTGGTCATTCTTTGACTCATAGGATGGTTATTAATTAAAATTTCAAGTTATTATTATTTTAAAAACCCAATGCAGTACACTCTATTTGAAATTTGGTATAATTAAATCACACAATGACATACAACTCCAGTGCAAAAAACCACAATGGTGCATTCAGGAAGTCCACTCACTTTCACATTAAAGCGTCTTTTTCAGTTGATCAGTGTTAAATATTACCAAATTAATTCCACTGTGATTCAATGGTGTATAGCAATAAAATATGAAAACTTCCAAGGGGTGAATACTTGCTATAGGCACTGTATATGTGACTACTTTGTGAGAAACTTCAAAATGACAGACACTAGGAAATACAATCGTTCATATTTTAATCAGCATCTTCTCTGGCAAAGAGAAATAGTTCTTAGTTGTTAATGTAGTCCTTTAAACAGGGATTTGCCCTATAGTGTGTAACATGTTAACTTTTATACTAGTGCTGTATTTTATACTAAATTTTTATGCTAAATTAAATTAAGGTGGTACTAAGCCAGAATAGAACAGCCACACTGAACGTATTAAATGAAAAGCAAATAAATGCAAGCAAGTAATCTTGGGTTATGCACATTCCTTTTTTAAAAAAGATTGGGCTTTCCATTTAAACAGCACAAAAATGTTTATTTCTCTGTTATAGATTTATTGCAATTCTGTTCTACTTTAAAGGGAAAGGAAGATTGATTTTAGTTAATGGTATACAACTTTAGCTGTAACCATATCTTAGTAGGATTCTCTATTGCTGCCCAAATGTAATTATGCAGTACACAGTAAAATTTATTATATCAATACAAATCCATAAACATTAAAATGATTTAAAATGTTAACATTGCAGCAAATCATCAGCAGAGTCTGATAACCCATCATGAAAGCAACATATCTCAATTGTTGTTTTTTTCTGGTTGGGAATTCTTTAACATAGCAGATATTTGTGGATGAGAATCCAAAGATGGTGCATGTTGTTCTAAAACAGGGGTGCCCAATGCGTCGATCACGATCGACCGGTAGATCGCAAAGACAGTGCAGGTAGATCGCGTTGCATTTAAAAGAAATTTTTTTAAATGTTAGTCTATCCTCCCTATGGCATTTGCCACTTGACTGACATACAGGGCGGCCAGTCTGAGATCTCTTTTCTTCTAACACACTGGTGATCCCACACGATTAAACGCGCAAGCTACTGCAAAACTCCGGCTGTAATCTAGTTAGCCTTCCAATTTATATCGACTTAAGAAGGGATTTAAAAAAAAAATTGTTGGTTATGGGCTGAATGTGGAATTGGAAGAGAATTTTTTCTCTCACAATGTCCCAATCGAAGTGCGTTTGTCTGATCTGTCAATCTATCATTGCTATTCCAAAGAAGGAAAATGTGGAAAGGCACTTTCGAACTGTTCATAAATACTAGGAAAGAGAAAGGAGAGGAAACTAAAATCGCAGTTAATTTTTCACTCGGCTTAATTCAAAGGCTCCTTGACTGCATTATTCGGCTCTACTTATTTATGTGAGTCAGCCTTTTCCCACATGAAGATTATTAAATCCAAATACTGTAGTGACCATAAATGTATTGAATTGTTATTGTGCCTTAAAGGTTATTCAGTTATGCAAGGTACAACAACATATATTTTATGTATAAAGTATACTCAGTATGTGTATGTATGTGTGTGTGTGTATGTGTGTGTGTATATATATATATATATATATATATAATTTTTAATGTAGGTAGATAATTACGACCTGGTCATTTTTAAAAGTAGCTTGCAAGCTGAAAAAGTGTGGGCACCCCTGTTCTAAAACAAGGACAGGTGAGGCTCAAACCTTGAGCTGTCTGGCAATCAACATGTGGGAGGTTCCTGCCAGAGCTTACAAATACCATATAGTAAATAGGTGAGAGAGACATGTCTGAAAAAAATATTAATAAAGAAGATAGCATTAAATACGGATTGTCTATTCCATGTATCTGTTTTCAAAGTTAATTAAAAATTATTAGCAAGTTCGAAAAGGTTTGCATTCAGGTGTTTTCTGAGAATTTTGACGTTTTTGGGTTTTCATAAAAGATTGACATATGACATTTTTATTTATTAAATATTTTTGTAACATTGACTAGTATTAAAAAATAGCAATGATAATAAAATGAAATTACACCTGTTAGTGGAGTACATAAAAATACATGTTCTTTAATAACATTTTACAATAAAATGTAAAAATCGAGTGTAAACAGGCTTGTGGCGGGCGAGGCAGCTTAGACACTGAGCGAATCGATTGATATCCAATTATTACTTGTTGGTTGTGTAGGGTCTATAGTAAATTGTAGTACACATTGCTTAAGCACACAATTAATGATAGAAGTACCTGATAGAAGTTGAAATCGAACCACAAGTAAGCAGCTAATGTGATGGTGTGTTCTTGGCCAACATGCAACTCTGCTGGCATTTCAGTAACTAGCTTTGCGGATTTGTTTCTTCAGACATCTAAAGAAGGAAAATATACAAACAAAATAATCTCAAGATAATTTTGAAAGAGTAAATTAGTCAGTCGTTGAGGTCACACAGAATGTTTATATGTTTTAAGACAAGCGATTTCAAAAATTCATTAATACAATAGCAGATAAGGTCACGCATATGAATAGCTTAAGGAGAAACCGCATCAGATGTTATATTCTTTGGATGTAACGTGTTTTTAAATAGTTTTTTAAAATGCCCAAATTAAATAATTGATACTAAGTAAATATTTTGTAACTTCACCAAGTATGCTACATTTAAAAATTCTCACCAAATTCTATATTTCGAAAGTTTAAGAAAGAAATCCCTAGTGATGAAGTAAAAAAAATAATTAAGTAAGTAAAAGACCAATAAAGTGAATGTCTCCAAAACTGTGTTGTAAAATTTAACACATCATTTGAAGTTTACTCAAATAAAGGATTTTTTTTGTTTAAAAAGTATTCACCCCTTGAAAGTTTTCACACTTATTATTATACAACATTGAATCACAGTGGATTTAATTTGACTTTTTTAACAGTGATCAACAGAAAAATATCCCTGAGAAGTGGTCTAAATGAATTACAAATATAAAATGGATATAATTGGGCAGCAATATTTACATACATAAATAGATAAGTCAAAGTAAACAAACAGATATAAAGAATGTCTCCATAGCTGCAATTTAGAAACCTATGTAAAATATCTCCATCATACTGAATATGTTCAGTATTTAGGTCAGTGGTTGAGAGCCTTCTCTGACAATATTGTTTGAAGAGCAGCAACTGGCTTGGAGTGCCAGTCCATTATATATTTTTGAACTGACAATCAAACAAACCTAGGCTGTGGGAGACACCCTGGAGTAGCCAGAGAGAAGCAGGCATAGAAATCAAACTCCATACCGAAAGAAATCAGGCTGGAATTTGAACCAGGAGTCTGGAGCAATGACTGGCAGCCATCTTGTGTGTCTACAGGTTAACTTAGATATCTGGAAAAAAATTCAAGCACAGTATTGATTACTGATTATTTTTCTCTACCAGTTACATATGTTTTAGATACTTTCAGCACATCTTTCAAGCGTTGATATTAATTGGGTTTATTTGACTAGACATTGTCTAATAGTGTGAAATGAAAAAACCATATTGGTAAATCAGCTCCTGCTGTATTTGTAGGTGTGTTTAGAAATCTAAATTTGTTTAGCTTCCAGTAAGCTAGCTAAAGTCACATCAATTACCACCACAATAAAGCTAGAGTTTGACTTGAGTAACAATGAAGTAACATTATGTGTAATAGTTTTGATATTGAGTGTTTAACAGATATTATCTGATATTACAGTACTTAGCTGACACGTGGTTGAGGATTATTTATTGCCACCGTATAAACCTCAGGAACTCTTCATGTTGTTAAAGGCTGTTAACATAAGTCGACGTGTGAAGTGCTCTGGGTGTTGCTGCATTGAGGGCACATTTGTAAATTTCACCAAGACACAGGATCTGTTGCTTGCTAGTTAGTTATTGGCTGTACTATGGAAAAGCACCAATGTAAGCAACTTTAACATACAAAAAAATCAACCAGCTCCCTGCTGGCTAATTTTATTGGCAGCTAAGGGCCCCAGTTTTGCTAGGGAGGCCACTATGAGACAGTGAGAATTTGTGTGTGTGAGCATGCACTGCGTCCAAGGTTTGTCCCTGCTTTTTGCCCAATGCTGGTGGAATATTCTTTGTTTCTCTGTAACCCTCTAATGGAAAAACTGAGTTCAGAAACTGGATGGAAAGTTTTATGTGTATACAGTATTTTGCAATATTTAGAGTTAGTCACTGTTAATATTTGATTATTGTTAAGAGTTTTGAATTTGTTTTCTTGATCCTTTGATTCTTTTCTTAGGAAGGTGAGGATCGCAAGGTGCTACATGCTCTGAGGGCTCTCCTGGAAGAGTTTCGATCTGAGCTGCGAGATGAGCAGCACAGGCGGTGTGAATTGCAACAGATCTTTGCCAGTGAGAAGGCTGCCTGGGAAGTCGAGTGGGCAGAAATGAAGTGCCATATTGAGCAGGTATGGAAGTATTCACACTTTATATTAAACATAAGGTAAAACTAGCATGTAAGCCATGAAACATGCAGATACAAGGGGTGAATCTGTACATCTGTAGATTTAGATATATATCCACTGGTTAAGAACTGACATGATATTATATCCTAACAAAGAAGCCAGTTGTTTGATATTATTTAAAATTAAAACTTCTTATACAGCTTTAATATTCCTCCCACTGGTGTGAAAAAATGCAACCAAAAAATTACAATGCATTGGATCTGTTGTCCTTAAAAGAGTAGGTGACTCTGGAAGCAAATAAATATTACACCAAGGATATTGGAGGACTTCTTCCACGTAGGTAGGCTCCAGGTGCTCTGGGTATGTGGATACAGAAAATGGATAAATGCAAGTAAGTGAAGTCCTTTCGTATGCCTATTCCAGTGGGTGTGATGAAAGGTGGGATGATGCTGGAGGTCAAACCAAGTTAGTGATCTTTATCCAGGTCAGCTAATTCTTTGCTGTAGGGGAGACAAACATGTGATTCTCTTGACCTGTTCTGACATCCCTTTTGTTGAGCCCCTGTGGTATAACCAAAGGAACATATCCTTGACTATGGCTGTTTAAAGAGACCAGATTTGTAACCAATATGACACCTTCCAGTGTCTCCATCCAACATTTGCTATCAATTTTCCTTTGCTAATAAAACAAATTCTTACTGTGTTAAAACATGCAACATGTTAGTTTCCTGCAACATACACCAAATATACATAATGAATGTCAGAAATGTAGTGACTGAATTAATTAAAGTAGTAATAATTAAAGCCTATTTCAGCTTAGATGTGCCAATAAAAGACATATGGTGATTATGAGATTTGGTTGTATGATTATGTACATTTGCTATCTCTAATAATGCTTAATAATTTTGAAAATTATATTGTTCAATGAAAATGAGTGTTAACAAAGTGAAACAGTTCATAAAACCAATATTGTCGTAAAGTTGTGTTAAAGTGTCCAAAACAAGCAGCATTGTCAATTGTGTCCATTATTAAAAAGGCCTAGACCAGTTATAAAATCAAACACGGACCTTCAGCTGAAGAACAGCGTTATGACATACATGTTAATAATTCTCACAGAATTGCACATTATGTTTTTTGTAGAGTTTTGCACTTTTTTTAGTTTCAAGAAAACACACAGAGGTTGGTTTAGTCAATAGTATGGAAAAGTGTATTTTTATACATAAAATATAATTGACTTTTTCTGTATATTTTGAAAAAAATGGAAGTTGGATTTAGCGAAGACTTTGTTTTTTGCATATTTACAAAGGCGAGTCATTGAAATTTCCTTTTTTCAAAGCCTTATTGTATTTTTGTTATCTTATACCTCAATATATTGAATACAGTTGGTTTTAAATTCTTATTCATTTAATTAATCAGAAACTCCGTAGCTTTTGTAAATTTTCAGTTTCTAGTATTTTATAGTGATTCAGAGACATCTTGGT
>JANRMT010062819.1:32519655-32531600 GCA_026402145.1 Polypterus bichir lapradei
ACAGCCAACACAGGGCACAAGGCAGGAAAAAAACACAGCGATGCGATCCTACACACACAAATAAATACAGTATATCCACTCATCCATTACCCAACCCGCTATATCCTAACAACAGGATCACGGGGTCTGCTGGAGCCAATCACAGCCAACACAGGGCACAAGGCAGGATACAAACCCCGGGCAGCGCGCCAGCCCACCGCAGGGCGCACACACTAGGGACAATTTAGAATCGCCAATGCACCCAACCTGCATGTCTTTGGATTGTGGGAGGAAACCCATATAGACACTGGGAGAACATACAAACTCCATGCAGGGAGGGCCTGGAAAGCGAACCCGGGTCTCCTAACTGTGAGGCAGCAGCACTACCCACTGCACCATCATGCCACCCATATATAGCAAGAGCTATCTGTACAATTAGTGAGTAGTTTATTTCGTATTTTTTGTGAAAATTATTCTCACAAAATTGTTTTTCCTTTTGTTCTTATCATAAATAAAAAGAGAGAAAGAAAATGATGTATCTGTATTCCATAGTCAACTTTATTTTGAGGTAAATTGTTAATAGTTAAGGATATAAATTTCTATGTGTTATTCAGATGAGTGGATTATAACATTGAGAGGAGTATAAAAAGTTTGATTCTGCTTAGACAAATCATCCACAATTTAATGTGATGCTCAATATTGTTTCCTTTGCTACATTTTTAGCATTAAATAAATTGGCAAACCGAGCTTTAAAAGAAGTAAACAACATCTAGTATTGTCAGCTTGAAAAATCCAAAAGAACACTCTACATTAAAACCTTAATAATAATAATACATTTTATCTATATAGCACCTTTCCCATGCTCAAGGCATTTAATTATTTGCATATAACAATGAAGATCCTTCGTCTGGGAATAAAATATAGTCTGATGTTGTTGACACAAAAACTAGTAGGGATTGTCAAATGCAGAATGAAAACTCACTGTTTAACCTTTGAGATTCATTGCTTATTTATTGTTTGTTATCTTACACTATGAACATGCTGTTTGCCTTGGTACTTTACTGTCATCATATTATAGTAAATGTCTAAGTGATTTAACCTGATTGAAGAGCATCATACTGGAATAAACTGAAATGAATTCACTCCTGAGACTACTCAAAAGTAAAGACTTTTCAGCAGCAGCACATGATGTCTTTGTGTCAGCCTAATGCAAATGTTGTTCTGTAAGATTATTAACACTGCAAATTTTAAGTGGAATAAATTGTTACATTTTTATTAGATTGTATTCTTTCAGATATTAAATATAAAATTTTTAAATGCAAGATATTACTATTTTCATTGTCTTTTTTTGTACCTGTTATTATTTAAAATGTTCTTCAAATTAACCTTTACAGAACTCATAGAGTTGTGACTTTTTTAATGTCAGTCCCATTTAGGGCAAAAATCTATAAAGATATAAATTCACTGATGACGCATTTCCAGGTCTCATGTTTGAACTAAATTCAAAATATGTGTCAGCCTAAGAATGGTAGGCTGCGTAAGAGCAACATATCTCACTGGCCTGCATTCTTAGCACTGACACACTAACTGCACAAACTGTTCCATTATAATATTGTAAGTAGGAAAAAACGAATAGCTAAATATGAAAACTGTAACAGGTTTCAATCTCGGTCGGTATCTGCCTGGCTCTAGATGTTTCTGGTGCAGGCTGTTGCAAATTTTGGATTAGTTTAGTGTCAGAAAATAAATGAATGGATGAAAATTGTGTCATTGGATGCAAGAATGAGAAAGTAATATATCACATCAGGTTTTGTTTAAAAAATACATACAGAAGATCTGAAGTTAGTAACTATTCCTAATATGATCATTTATTTATTTTACCTCAATGATACTTTCTTTGACCTGTGGCACAGAAGGACAACTTGAGGCTTGATACCTCCATTCAGACTGTTTTACACAGAGCCCAGTCAGATTCTAATCTTAGATCTAGCTATCTAAACAGTATACTGTAAGCATTTCACTCTTCATTCATGCTGATGAAACACATAAGTATAAAAAATGAAATTGTGTGTTCCTTTTTAATTGTACCACTGAAAACTTTAATCCGTCATACACATGAAAATTTGAAAGAATGAATCATTTAAGTGCAAATCAAGTGCTTTTTTGCAGTCAAAGAATATCTGATGTTTTCAGTCAAGGACAGTTTATTGAAATACAATTCTTCATTAATGTCTCCTAAAATGAAAGCTGTTAATCATACTTTTCTATTGTTTTCTAAAGTGGGCTTTAGTATCTGCATTATGTCTTAATTTAAAAATAAATATAATTACAGCAGATGTATGAATCAAAGACTAAAAAAATAATTCTGAGAAAAAATGTCATTTAATAAAGATGACTGCTTACTTATAGGTATTCACATACAAAGATTGTTCATTTCATGTTTCCTTATTAAAGGTAACCACTGATCTTATAATTAAATAAAAAACTAAATGACATTATATTAAAACTTTCTATACTCTTATCTGGTAAGAAAATGCTATTTTTGTAATTTAAATGGGTTTACTTGAGGTAGATGTAATAACTAACTATTGTGTTAATTGATCTCCTGTTGCCACACAATTCTTCTTGATAACATGTGTTTGAATTTTTAAATAATTGTGTTGTTATTGATCATGGCAATTTTCCTTTCATTCATCTTTATACCAGTGATGATTTAAAATTTGTGTAAAGTGGTGCTTGGTGGTGAGACAGTTCTTGCTGTCTTTTTTTCCTTAGTTATTTCATATAGATTAAATTCTTTTTGGCAGATTTGATTCCTTTGTCTCTCAGAGTAGGCAGCATAGGAAAAGATTACACTGGGAAGCAGTCAAGCAATAGTAGAATAAGAGCAAATTGTACTAAGTTCTTGTACCACATAGTCATTTTTAACTTCATTTTCACTTTTTATTCTTCACAACTCTTTCTAAAAATCTGAAAACATTTTTCCAGAGAATTAATTTCAAAGTTATTTTTTATAATTGTAGGGGATATATTCGTTTATGTACATTAATTAAATATGAACTTCTGAAACTGAGAAATTGACTTTCAATTATTTAATTATGTAATAGAAAAACTAAATACCCTAAAATCTCAAAAACACTTTGGCTGATTTAACTCAAATTTTAAGCTTAAAGATGAGTTTAACAAGTTGTGTCCTTGGGTACATGTAGTTTCATGGTGCACTAAACCATATTTCAATATACTTTTGATCTAAACTAAAACTTTGTAACAGTTCCAGATTATAGATAAAAGCGTTATTGATTTGTGTGATTATATATGTAAATGTAATAAGGCCCTAATATCATACTACTGTCATGTTTCAGTTGTAAGCATGTTTAAGATTTCTGAGCCTTTACTCAGTGAGGATTAAAGAGTATACTGAATTGAATATGTCCACCTACTTTGTCTTTTCTGTGGGGCTGCCAGGTCGATTCTATGGATGAATCTGTACTTCTTGTTGTTGACTGTTCATGCTGTGTATAAGCCTAACATAACTTAACTAAAATCAGCAGCCAATGAAACATGAATATTTTTTCCTACCTTTTGTTTGTACTCAGGGTAAAGGCAGCATTACTTTAGCTACTTTATGATGATTAAATAACCCATTAGAGAAATAATATATGCAAAGTGTAATGTAGCATTATTCTTGTAGGCTATCTCCTATGCATAAGGAATGCATAATATTGTAAATTAACATAGCTAAATTGAACAATTTCAGTCTTGCACAGCTTTAAGTCTTCTGTTTCTATCCATGCTAGATCAGACCCTGACCCCTGCTACTGAACTGTATGAAGAAGCATCCTCAGATATGCAGTCTTTCATCTAAAAGTACCACAAGTGACATTCACAACATGCGCCAGGCTATCACATTCTTGGGTTATGGTATGGAGAGAACTGATACTGGTCAGCTGTGTCCTAAAATGTTTTAACACATAGATAACACGATACACAAATCGCTACTGCATCAATAGTTCTTCCAATTAAAGAAAAAAGTTTAATTTACATTTTAAGTGTATTTCTTATGCAACATTTAGCATTAAATAGCCATATTATTCATGTGGCAGCATCTGAGCTTTGTCAAGTTATGGTCTAACTATGCTGGTAGGCCAAACATTAATGTATTGGGGAAAATTTAACATAGGTCATTCATTAATGTGTTAATACAATGTTGAATATATATACTTATTTTTGTGTGTTTAATTTTTTTTATCTACTAGGGGGCTTCACCCCCTGCTCGCTTCGCTCACCAACCCCCCTGGCCTGCGCTACATGCCAGCCACTTCGCGTCTCTACCACTCACGTATGTGAATTTCACTTTCACCAAACAACAAATCTTTTAATTCTCGCAGATACACCTCTTCATCAGGAAGAAACACTACTTTTCCCTGATGGCAACACGAATTAGACGATCTACAAGTCTCCAACTTAAAGTTTAAATCTGAACAATATATTTGATCTCTTTACGCTGTTCCGTTATTTTACAGAGTAATAATTTCCGTTTGTTTGTGCTAATGCGATCTTTACTATCATTTTTTGAGACTTTCGAATTTTAGTACTTTCATTATCTCTAACTTGCTCTGCATGAGTATCGCGCCAACGTTTTTTAATTCTTTACGATGTTCTACTTTATCATCTACTCTTTCTTTTTTATTTCCGGTGCCGAGCCTGGTTACATCTCTTGGCACAAAGTCTCGTCTCGCAGGACGTGAAAGTATCTCTCTGAAAAAGTCACGTCTCGTCCCAGGCTAAAAAATCTCGTCTCGTTTTTATTATAATAGAGAGATAATAGTATCTACAGTGGTGATCAAAATTAAAGAACAGCTTCCAACTTCCTAAATTTCAAAATCACTGCTTATACCGATTTGAAGTTATCCTAACTGGAATAGTAGGCAATTTTTTAAGCATATTTCATAATTTTAAAATATTCTGAAGCACAATATCCATCCATCCATTTTCCAACCCGTTGAATCCAAACACAGGGTCATGGGGGTCTGCTGGAGCCAGTCCCAGCCAACACCGGGCGTAAGGCAGGAAACAAACCCGAGCAGGGTGCCAACCCACCGCAGGACACACACACCCTCACACCAGGCACACGCTAGGGCCAATTTAGAATCGCCAGTCCACCTAAACTGCATGTCTTTGGACTGTGGGAGGAAAGCGGAGTACCCGGAGGAAACCCACAAAGACACAGGGAGAACATACAAACTCCACGCAGGGAGGTCCTGGGAAGCGAACCCAGGTCTCCTTACTGCGAGGCAGCAGCGCTACCCACTGCTCCACCGTGCTGCCCTGAAGCACAATATGAAAAACTTAAATGAGAATACCTTCAGATACCTAGCAGTTACTGGTGTTAATCTGGCAGCTGGTGATAGTTTCCCTAATTATTTGACAAGCCCTATTTATCTGGCAGCAGTCCTAATTACTCTGCAAGATGGCAAGACGCTCTAAGGTGACTGAAAGCCTGCAACAGCAGGTTGTCCACATGAAGGCCAAAAGGCTAACCCCTTCAGCCACTGCAAGAGAAG
The DNA here is from genome assembly GCA_026402145.1 of Polypterus bichir lapradei. Taxonomy (NCBI): domain Eukaryota; kingdom Metazoa; phylum Chordata; class Cladistia; order Polypteriformes; family Polypteridae; genus Polypterus; species Polypterus bichir. The sequence goes on from JANRMT010062819.1 coordinate 32,525,199, forward strand.
TTGGTCGTTCCAAGTCTCTAGAATATTGCATCTTTACAGTGACAGTAATTCATTCAAGTCCCCCAAAAACGCTGGTCAGCCAAGTAAGACAAATTCATGAGAGATCAGGATAATGTGAAGACTGTCAATGGGGAATCATTTCAACACTGCAGCTGGATTTGCTGGATTTGCACGCCAGTTCAGCACTGAACAAGGTAAGGGTCTGTCTCAGCATTCAGAGTCTCTCCGTTTAAAACAATTCAGATTAAAAGCTGACTCTGCAGTAACCAAGCCTCTCACCAGCAGAAAGCATCAAAGGCTAGATTAAACTTTGCTGAGGAGCATTTTGTGTGGACAGAGAAGAACTGGTCCAGTGCTCACTTTAGTAATGAAACCAAATTCAATTTATTTGTGTCCGATGGGAAACATTATGTTCAGCGTTAAACTGGGGAAAGACTGAACCCAAAATGTGTTTTTTAAAAAAAAAAAAGTCTGTTAAATTTGTAGGAGGAAGCGTAAATGTTTGGGGGATGTTTATCAGAACCTCCTTCAGCAACATGTAGTTTCATGTAAGACAATGCCCCCTGTCAGACTGCAAAAGAGGTCCTTGTAGCTAACAACATTAAATTAATGAAATGGCCATGCCAGAGTGCAGATCTAAACCCAATCGAGAAAATTTGGAAATTCCTTGGCAACAAAGTCATCGCTAAAAAATCCACTGCAGTTATCAAGAAGAAACTGGAAGAAGAGTGGACCAAAATCAAACCAGAGCAGTGTGAGAAACTAGTGGTGTCCTACATGTGCAAATATGCTGAAGTCATTCAAAGCCAGGGCCTCTACACTTCCTAATTATTATTGAAAGCTGTAACACTCCAAAAATTTTAGTTGGAATCTTTTCTACTACAGTGGTGCTCTAATTAGGATCACTGTGTTTTGTACAAAAGAAAGGTTTTTGTTGAAGTGCCTTGATTATTATGTAAAACATTATAACTAGTAGAAACATGATATACCCACAACTAATATTCCTTCAGATTCTGAGCATTGAAGATTAAAAGCAAGTGTTCTTAAATTGTTCTCTAGTTTTGAGCAACACTGTGTATAGTATGATATGACTGTTATTTTAGTGAAGTACAGTAATTTTAATTAGACACAGAAGAAGGGCTTAACACATTTTTACAAATGAAGAATGTTTTGAATATTTTATCATCATTTGTGAAGGACAGAACCATGAATTTATTCTCTGTTGGGATTTATGTTGCCTTTCATGTACAACAGTGTTTTGCAAAATACGCATCTGTCCTTAATAGTGCAGTGCACTGTAAGTGTACCTCCCAGACATTATGTAAGCCTTACCATAAATTCCCAGCAGCTGTTTTGAAATGGTTGCTATACAAGCTTTCCAGTTTTCAGAGTAGCTTTAGAAAATGATTTGTAGCTGGTGAGATATGGCAGCAACTACACTGCATTAATGTCATTGGGGCATGGACAGGCATATTGCCAAGTGGTCAAGGAGTTTATCTGGAAGCTGTGAGGTTTTAGGCCTGAGATCTGAAAGTTTTCTTAGTGAGTGACCTTGTAAAATAAGCTGGACTTGTCTGTGTTTGAATTCTATATGTATGATATTTCATTTGATTGATCTTTATTTTTTGTAAGAACACATTATGCAGGGCGGTACGGTGGCACAGTGGGCAACGCTGCTGCCTCGCGGTTAGGAGACCTGGGTTCGCTTCCCTGTGTGGAGTTTGCATGTTCTCCCCGTGTCTGCGTGGGTTTCCTCCGGGTACTCCTGTTTCCTCCAACGGTCCAAAGACATGCAGGTTAGGTGCATTGGTGATTCTAAATTGTCCCTAGTTTGTGCTTGGTGTGTGTGTGTGTGTGCCCTGCGGTGGGCTGGTGCCCTGCCCAGGGTTTGTTTCCTGCCTTGTGCCCTGTGATGGCTGGGATTGACTCCAGCAGACCCCCGTGACCCTGTAGTTAGGATATAGCGGGTTGGATAATGGATGGATGGACATATTATGTGACTCTTTAACAAGGACTCAAGAATCTATTTCAAATTTACAGTTTAACAAAGATAATTGAAATGCATTGACAATTTAAAAATTAATGAATACTGTTGAGAACCTACAATAAATAAATGTAGGGAAAAATGCATAAATAAATCAAATTTAGAAGCAAATCTAAATGTATATGGAACTAAACTCGGTAAACGTATGTAATCAGTAAAGTATGGTCCTCATCATTGTCACTAACTATGCTATAGTAATAAAACTTGTTTTATGTTTATGTGAAATCCTCAGTATAGTCTTCAGCATGAAAGTCACAAATTAAAATGTGAACTGATTGATGGAATAATCTATTCCAATTATGTTTTTATTTTGCAGCATAATACACAATCAATACTATGCCTTTTACACTGCTGGAGCACTTCTGCATTCCATTTATTATGTATTGTAACACAAATATCTACCTCGTGTTTTTTAAAAGTAAAAATTTTTTCACTTGGAACTTATCACATAAATTTCTGTTCACATGTCTGGCATGTCTATGTTTTTGCTTCTTTCTGTTTGAGTTGTATTATATCAGTTTAACTCATGCCAAATAGAATTTCATATCTTTTAGGTAAATGCCAGTTTCTAATTTGTCTAAAGTATTTGGTCCAATCAAAAGGTTTTAATAATTTTAGGACTAGAAATTAAAAAAAATTGGAAACAGATTCTCAGAGTGTGCCTTTGTTTTGTTGGCTGCTTCTTTCACAGCTGGAAGGAAGAGAACACAAAAAGCTCGGAGAGACCGGGTCATCTGACCTGAAGGGAGCATTCAAACGAGAGAAAGATGAGCACTGTCGGCTTCTGGCTGAGAGTCACGCTTCAGTAATGGATTTGCGTTGGAAACTGCAGCACAATGAGAAGAACTGGAGTCGTGAAAAGGTGGAGCTCTTGGACAGGTTTAACAGAGAGAGGCAGGATTGTGAGTGGCAAATAAAGGAACTGCAAAAAAAGATTGAGCAGGTAAGTGGGGTTTAACCATTTAAGCCTGGTGTTTTTAAAAACTAACTTATATGATGATAGAAATCCACCTGATATAATAAAGGTAGTAAGTTCTAAGTCTCAGAATGTGTACTCTATTTAAAACCGCTGACTGAAATATCTGTTTATATAAATGCTCAAAGAAACTGTAAGAAACCTCCCTTCATTGGCTGCAATTTCAATGGCCCTCTAATGATGTTTAAATGTAAAACAACTTTGAGACAGTAATTTAACTGAAATAAATAAGGTGATCCAGGAAAAAGAATTTGCATTACCACAGTAGAGTATTTAAATTTTTAATGTACATCATTTCCTTTAGAAATGTAATTTGAAGTAACAAATATTGTGTGAAACAGCATGGTGGCACAGTGGGTAGCTCCACTGCCTCACAGATTTGTATCCTGCATTCAGTTGCCATGCCCACATGTTGTCTGTATGGATTTTGCATTTGGAGTGACACACACACACACAGTTGACTAGGAAAGCATTCAAGCCTTTTCACGTTTCTGTACATTTGGATTTAATTTTAAATGGTTATATATGCCATTTCTGCCCATCAATCTACACTCATTAGCCCATAATGATGGTGAAAACAAACTTGCTTCCAGAAAGGTTTGCAAATTTGCTGAAGTCAAAAACTAAAATCTCTCATTCATGTAAGCATTCAGATTGTGATTAAATGCATCAGGTTTGCTTTAGTCATCCTTAGGATGTGTCTAGAACTTGATCGGAGTTCACCTGTGTCAAGTTGAATTGATTGGACATAGTTTGGAAAGACACCCACAATTCACACTGCATAGCATAATAAAACCAAACTATGAAGTCCAAGGAACTCTCTGAAGGTCCCTGTGATAAAATTGAGGTGAGGTACAGATCTGGGCATAGGTATAAATACATTCCTAAAGCTTTGAAAGTTCACAAAAGCAAAGTGTCCTCAATAATTGTGAAAGAAGTTTAGAACCACTAGGACTCTTCCTGGAGCTGGCTGTCCAGCTAATCTGAGTAACTGGACAAGGTGGACCTTAGTCATGGCAGTGATCGAGAACCCAATAGTCACTCTAAAAGAACTTAAGAGGTTGTCTGCCAAGATGGGATGACCCTCTTATCAATGCTCCATTAATCAGGTTTTCTTGGTAGAGTGGCTAGATGTAAGTAAAACGCATATAACAGCCCGCTTGGAGTTTACCAAAGGGAATTTAAAGGACTTTGAGAGCATGAGGAAAAAGATTTTTTGATCTGATGAAACAAAAACTTGAACTGTTTGGATTGAACTCAAAGCACTGTGTCTGGCAAAGACCAGGCACTGCTCATCACCTGTTTAATACCATCCCAATGGTGAGGAATGGTGGTGGCAGCATTATGCTTTTTGGGTTTCCTCAGTGGCAGGGACAGGGAGACTGGTCAGAATTGATGGAAGGATGAATACAGCCACATGCAGTAAGGTCCTTAAAGAAAACCTACTTCAGAATTCACGTGACTTCAGACCGGGGTGACAGTCCACATTTAGCCTGACAGTGACTCATAGCATACAGCTAAGACAATGCTGGAGTGCTTTGGGACAAGTCTCTGATTGGCCTTGGGTGGACCAGGCAAAGCCCAGACTTAAACCATAGAACATGTATGGAGAAGTCTGAAGATGGTCGTTTACAGATGCTTGCCATCCAGTCTATGGGAGGATATGCCCAGAAGAATGGAATAAATATACCCATTCACCGTGTGCAAGGCTTACAGAGAATTACCCAAGAAGACTCAAAAGATGTTACCACTGCCAAATGAGCTTCTTCAAAGAACTGAAGTGTCTGAATACATATATGAATGAGAGATTTTGCGTTTTCATTTTTATTAAATATGCAGGGTTTTTAGAAAACATTTATTCAGTTTGTCTTTATTTGTTACTGAGATAAGACTGATGGACAAAAATGGCAAATGTTTCATTTTAAAATTAAATCTACAACACCCTAAATTGTCTAGAAAGCAGAGGTGACTGCTCCAAGACTGCAAGTGAAACTCCACCTCCTCTAAAATGTCACAAATTTTTTTTTTAAATATGTTCTGTTGTGGTTACATTGCTATTACAGAGAGCATGCTGGAACGTGTTCAACTTCACGGCTAGTTCATTCAGAACTGGCAATGATTTCTTGCAGGTCATCTAACGTGATTTTGTTTTTTCTCATACATTCCATTAAAACTCATTGAAGTGCAGCTTCACTGGACTTCAATGACACTTCAGAATATGCTTTGTTTTCAGTGCAGCAGAGCTAGATGTTTATTGGACAAATGCTTCCAAACATCAGTGGGTTGGCCAGGACTATGGACTACTGCATGATGATTGGAGAAACTGTCAAAGGGGCTGAACCTCTTTTTGATTGACAGTATTTTAGCATTGCAGCATTTCAAGTTCAGTCCCGTGTGGATTTTTGGCAAGTGAAGTCGTGAGATAAGCTGCTGCTTGTAGTCTGTTATTTGCTAGCGATATAGCCCAGTTCAGGGTGTTCAAGGTTGCCCAGAAGCGCTCCTACTCAATGGAACGTTACATCACGATTAGTGAACTCTGTGGTGAACAACTATGATGGGCTCCTGCAGACTTTTGAAATGATTATCAAGGATGAGACCATAGTAGATGAGGACACACTCAATGCTGCCAAAGGCTTCTTAAGAACACTGGAGGATTTTGAGTTTGTTTTCATGTTGAACACATATGATTATATCTTCTTAGAAACTGATGTAGTCTTCGTGCAACAGTGAGCTATGGATGTTCTTTACTGCAAACAGAGAATTGAGAGGCTTCTTACTCTTGCAAAAGAGAAGAAATCAGAGGAGGCTTTCAAAGCTGTTTATGCAAAGTGGCAAGTCTCACATTAGACCCTCAAAATGAGCCTGGGCAAAAGCGTCCATATCTGTCACAACTGCAGGATCCCCAGGAGTGTTACAGAAATCTGTACATGGCCATCTTAGACAACCTAATGGAGCAGATTTCTCTCTCTTAAGCACTTCCAAATCCAGGGAAATGTGATTAAATGAGAAGCGTTTCCTGAGGAGGCATTCCAAAGTGTCATGAAAAGTTATGGTCATTTCTTTGGTTCAGGGATACTGAGATCTGAACTCCAAGTCCTATATTCAAATTGTAAATTATTTATTTATTTATTTTTTAAGACAAGGAGTTGAATAGTGCAATGCCTTAGCTATACAGTGGGATACAAAAGTTTGGGCAACCTTGTTAATAGTCATTATTTTCCTGTATAAATCGTTGGTTGTTACGATAAAAAATGTCAGTTAAATATATCATATAGGAGACACACACAGTGATATTTGAGAAGTGAAATGAAGTTTATTGGATTTACAGAAAGTGTGCAATAATTGTTCAAACAAAATCAGGCAGGTGCATAAATTTGGGCAC
>JANRMT010062819.1:32531610-32546384 GCA_026402145.1 Polypterus bichir lapradei
GGTGCCCAAATTTATGCACCTGCCTGATTTTGTTTGAACAATTATTGCACACTTTCTGTAAATCCAATAAACTTTATTTCACTTCTCAAATATCACTGTGTGTGTCTCCTATATGATATATTTAACTGACATTTTTTATCGTAACAACCAACGATTTATACAGGAAAATAATGACTATTAACAAGGTTGCCCAAAATTTTGCATCCCACTGTACAAGTTCTTGTCTTTAGTGGCAACAATTGGAGTTAGATCAACAGGTGTAGAGAGGAGTTTCTCCTGCTTAAAACTAGTCAACTGCTATAGCTGCAACACAATGGGCTAAAACTGTTTAAACAGCCTTTTTCTGCTCACTATTGAGAGGAATCTAATCAAGTCCCTGGGAAAAACTCCCAGTTGGTATGAAGAAGGGCAAAATTTACACATAAATAAAATGATGCAATAATTGAATCAATTTATTAAGTAGGCCTAAAATGTGCTTCACATTTGAAAGACCACCAGCCACCACTAGAAGAAAGTGAAGGAGCCTGAATGCTTTCAGAATCCATTGTATATATGGTAATTGATATTATATTTTTTTGTGTGGCACTTAATAAATTGCAATAAATACATTTGTCAATATCCTTGTTATTAATTAGATTAGTATTATTTCAGAGGTCACTTCACGGCTCATTTTGTTTTTTCTTTTGAGGTGAGGTGTGATGATATGTAGTCTTGGAGTTATCCAACAAACTGTTCACTTTTCCAAGGCCACTGCACCCCAATATTCATGAAACTTTTTAATGATTAGCTATTTCACACAGTTTCTGAATAGCCCCCTTTAAAGGGCTGCTTCAGTTCAAGGACCACGTACTCCCACTAGACATTCCGTCCCTGTTAAAAGGGAAAAATGGTCTCCATTCTCCTGATTTGAGGTCCTGTGCTACCCACAATCAACTACCAGCTATTCTGCCTTCATGGTCTTTCTGTCTGTCCATCTGTCCAAATTACTGTAGAATGTCATGCATTGGAGTGTAATACATTTGGAATAAACTTTATGAATATATAGCAAGTCTAAACACTTAGTAGATGGAGTTTCTAATGGGTTTTTCCTTTATATCAGTATGCAGTGAGTGATAAAGCAACGGCTATTAAGGAAAAATTAATTTATTTCTTAATTTGTAAATAAAGCATTTTTTAAGTTAATAAATCACTTCAACTAAGCAATAAAGATAAAATGCTAAATGATTTAAAGTTCACCTGATTTTGTATTTTTTGCTTGAGGATATTTGCATGGAGAGAATGCCAGACACTTTGTGCTGACTTTGCAGTAAAATTGGCAAAAAGAGAAGGAAAATGCAGCCAGCTTTTACCAAGGCTCAGTGGGCATGTCATGGCATCTCTTTTCACTTGGCTACGTTCCCTGTTTTAACACTACAGAAGTGGTGAAAATGGGCACATACTGTAAACAGTGCTAAGAGACATGAGATATTTCTTTAAAAAATTCTCAGCTACAAGCATGGGGGGGAAAAAGCATACCATCCAGTGTTCTTCTCTAGGTAAATAATATTTTAAGATCGACCAAAATTAAATGCTCTTACTGCTTCTTAATAAAGTGTCTTCCTATTAGTGGAGCATAATCCTCTCCAGCCCCTAATGACTTTTCACTAACACACTTGTGCTGGATACCTCTTTCTGTAGCTTGTTTTTTATAGTTTGCTAGGACTGAGTCTGAGTTTGGGTCTTCTTAGTGTCAGTTTGTCTCATTTTTGATATTATTCAGTGGGTTTTCCTTTTTTTATCATTCTGACAAAAACATTATTTTAGCCCCATTTTGACTGATCATTTGTTTCAGACACTGCCATATTATGATTGTTTTCACTTGTCTTACAGCCATGTTGTTTCTGGTTGCTGTTCCATTTGCCACATGTCACATATTACCTATTTAAGATGGTGGCACATCATACCTGAGATATAAGCAGAGGGTCCTTTCTTTAGTCAGGGGCAAATATATAAGCCAGTGTGAGTTGTTTTTGTCATTTTCCTCCACAATCATGTTTGTCCTTGATGATCAATTCTGACAGCTGCCTTCAATTTTCTGAGTCTTACAAACTAACTAGACTTGGTAAGTACACTTCATCTGCCTATCTCTGTCTGGTTCAGTCAACTCCGTGTCTTTTTCCCTGTGTTCTAAACTGTAGTGGACAACATTCTTTTGTCAGGTAATCATAATGTTATTTTTATAAATGTTCCGTAAGTTTGTGTGTGATTCATAGTAAGCTACAGTAAATGCTACAGAGTTACCTGAGTTGTCTTGATCACTGTTTTCTTTGCTAGCTTCTGGTTTCTTAGAATTTCCCTCCTCTCATTTGAAAACTATAGAAATATATAAAGGCAAAATGCATACCATGTCCTCTTTAGTATATTTTATTTGCCGCTCATAGCTTTTAAAAGCTCTTTTTTTTTTTTCTTTGAGCGGTCTGTTATTGAAAACATGTCGAAAGAACTGTTTAGAATTCTCTTTTGCATTTTTAGCAATATCCTTCTCCATCACCCTTTGGCATTTTAACTTCCCATTTAACTGTTTCTCTCATGTGCTCATTGGCGCTTCAGTTAGTGTCATCTTCATTTTTTTTTAGTCCTCCTTTTCATCTGATTTTTTTTTTATTTCCTCTCAATTGGCTGTGCATGTCTATTAGAATAAAATAGTCTTTCATTTAATTAATTAAAATCCAGGTCATGGTTTCTCAGTTGTTTTCACATATGAAAGTCTGTCACTGTTCTGTAATCAATGTGATCAAAATTTGCCTTTATGAAATTAAATTTAGTAGTCTTGCTTTGGCTGATTCATTCTGCCTAAACACTGTGAAGCATTAGTTAGGATCACTGAATTTTAATAATCTAATATATTGGATTCTTTCGTCATTATAACAAAATATCCTGCCTAGACAAACTCCCATTCTTGGTGGTGGTTTCACTTACCAGGTCAACATGATCATTGGTTAGATCTATGGATTCCTTTTCTGTTTTCCTCTGTACATTTGTCTTTCCAAGTATAACATCTGATTGATTCCTCATCAGATTTGCCTTATCTCTATTTTAAACCAAACTTTAAAGTCTTTGTTACTTTTATAGTGACCCATTCACCTTTTTGACCCCTGCTTTTCTGTTCTAAATGTGTTTCTGGTAACCTGACTACATCTCCAGACAGGTTTCTGTAATTACTTTATGCACAGCTATATACAACTTGTTTAGTTTGAGTTGTCTTTCATTTTTTTAACAGCAAGTCATGCAATTTTTCCTTTACTAATGTTTCAATTATTTTTTTATTTTCTATAGATTGGTCATTTCTATTTTTTAATTAATTAATGGGTTTCAATTTTTGTTTCAATGAATTTACCAATATTACCTACTTTACGATAATTCATCCCTGAGTGAGACTAACTTTAGTAACCAAGCCTCTTCTGTGCTTCTAGGCTTTGCTTAACAATAACATGGAACTCAGTAAGGAAGAAGTTCTGAATAATGTGCATTTTATTCATTATAGTACTGAGTGATGTGTGTTTTTTGTGAAATGTATCTTGCAGAAGGTATTCAATGTGGTATATTTGTTTTCTTTATTGAGGGCAAGTGTGAAAAAAGGCATTCCCTTGTTGAAATAGCAGTAAAACAACTGACTAATACATGCCTATCTTTTCCAACTTCAGTTCCATATTTTACGTACTCCTCATTTAATGTATACATTTGCCGTCCCAATAAATCAGTGTCAATTTAGTTCATTTGTAACCTGTCCCCTGTTATGAACTTGACAGTTACAAAGCATAATAAGTGCTAAAATAGATCAAAATGCCCACTAGAGGGGAAAATGCTATACTCCAGTTAGTCACAAATAAGGGCAATGGAGAATCTTTCTGAGTAAAAATTTTTTTTAAAAAAATGCTATGTAATAATCAAAGCTCCAAAACAGCAAAAAATGTAAAAGGGGTTGTCTGTTTGCCTTGAATAGCTTTTATAATGTCCCAAAACACAAATCCAGAGAATTGTCAAAAAAGAAATGGAGGATGAGGTCAAAAATCCAGTAAGTCTCAAAAAGCACAATGACATTAATCGCAAGAGAAACTCATCGCCTTGAGTATATTCAAAATGAACCGCAAGGAACTTTTGGGTTTTCTTTAGCCTTGACAGGGCTGAGGGCAGTCTCTTGTAGTGATGGGATTCACACACAAAACATATGAACTATTAAAGAATATACACAGATACATGGAATCTAAATAAGGAACAATATTAAAATAAGCAAAGGATCTCTCACTCAACATCTCATAAAAGGAGTGGAAGATAGCAATGCATGGAATTCACTCGAGCTACATATGCACAAAGCATACAATTATTTAACTTAAAATAATATATCGAGCACATCTGTCTTGTTTAAAATTGTCCAAAATGTTTCCAGGGCAAGATCCAACCTGTGAACGCTGCAATCAAGATCCAGCCTCATTGGGCCACATGCTTTGGGCCTGCACCAAATTAACATCATTCTGTACCAAAATCTTTAAATGCCTTTCAGACAGCCTTGGTGTCAGAATCCCTCCTAACCCACTAACAGCTATGTTTGGTGTACTTTCAGATGGGCTTAAAGTGGAGAAGGACAAACAAACTGTAATTGCTTTTACTACACTATTAGCACGTAGACTTGTCTTGCTCAACTGGAAGAATCCTAACTCTCCTCTTTTAAGTCAGTGGATAACTGATGTTATATATTACTTGAAATTGGAAAAAAATCAAATTCTCACTTAGAGGATCTGTGCAAAACTTTTTCAAAACTTGGCAGGATCTAATCAATAATATTTTAGAATTCGCATTTAAATTGAGGAAGCGGATTCTCTCCCCTCTTTTTTTATTCTATTTATTTTAATTTATTTATTTATTTACATGTTTTTAGTATTATTAAAGTTTTACTCTGCTGGCCTAGCTCTCTTTCTCATGGGTGGGGGTTGATTTGTTTCCAACCTAGTTTTGTTAAAATTGATTGGCTGGTATTGAATGTTATTTGATTTTAAGAAAATTAATAAAATGTAAAAAAAAAAAATAAGCAAAGGAATCAAACATGAACAAAAAACAGCATTTGGATCCCAGCCAGGGGAGGGAAACCCTAGCTGAAAAATAATATCCCCAACATGTGTCAGATCTTCCAGGAACTGGATTTGAAACATTTAAAGGATTGGATATGACGTGTTGTATTTCTAATAATACCAATTATAAAAAGCTGCTATTAACTGTTGTTTCATACAACCTCATTCTAACTTAGTTACAAATCACTGCTTGCACTATTCCATAGCATGGTTATCTGTCGTGAGCAGATTTTTCTGGACATGACCTTTTAAGCAAGATCTCAGATTCGAAGTGTAAAATATTGATAAATCACTGAATACAAATAAAGTGGTTACACTGAACATTTAGTGGCCAGTGACGGGTATGTCTGGTTTAGTTTGTCAAACCATTGTCTAATAAATGATATTGTGAATTACAGCCTACTTGTAACTCTGTTTATAATACAGTACATTCCTAAAAAATTTCAGTAATTATACATTTTGTTATTGAATTCTTTTTGTAGGCTTATTACCAGAGGTTCATGTTTAAAGATTATTATGCAGTGTTTTTTCACATGTGTGCTTTTGTTAGGAATTATGCAAACCCGAAATTCTCTCATTCTCTTAAATGTTATCTTTCAGCTTCAGAAGGAATTGAATCTACACAGAAGGGAAGGATCCTTCAGTGATCATAAGGAGTCTGCGCTCAGACTGTTTTCGCCACAGGCTAGTCCTCTTGGACACAGATCAGCAACTGCCAGGTCATTCTCTGACTCAGATGAACAATTTGAAGAGCATCCTGGCTCAATGAAGCTAAAAGAAAGTGACAGGTTCCATGCCACAGAAAATCTGTTCTTGGATGCTTTATCCCTTGACTCCTTAAGTGAGAGTGAAGTCCCAGCAGCCTCAAAACTGGAAAGTGAAAAGTTCATCTGCTTGAATGAGGTTAGATATAGATCCTTGTGGCTTTCTATTTTATCTGTTTATTCAATTATATTAGACCTTTCGATCTTTTACATGAAGATCATTTTAGTCTATGACTTAATATGCTTGTGCATTATTAACATTATGAATCATTTGTGTGTATCATGAAAATGATTCTTTAAATGCACAGTTTTTAGTTTAATGACACTAAATTTATTGGGCGTGTGCAACATTAACAATTTCGGGGTATTTCAGTAGTTTATCATTATATATAATTTAGTGTGGACACATGATACCATACATGGTCTCAGTTATTTGTAATACGTGTGCATGTCTTTAGCAAGACTTAATGACAGTCTAAAAAAAATTTTTAAGGTAGTAGCAGTATTCATCTTGTTCAACAGTCATTGCAGTTTTGATTGTTCTTTTAATTAGTGGCTCATTTATTTATCTAAATTATGTCTTTCCATAATTAGTAGTTTCCTTGATCTACTTTGAAGTCTAAATCACTTGGCAATGTAATTCTGAATTAATGCCAATTTAAACAGGTTTCTAGCAATTATCTCTAAAAAATATCTTTTTCCAAAAAATTGTTTTCACTTGTTATTGGTTGTAATCAATTGACCTCCGGCTGTATACAATTCTAAGCAAAAGGTCACTAACAATCATAAAAAACTGAGGACATCTTACAGTTCAAACACTTTTGAAGGCATGTGTATCTGCTTTGGCATTACCCGATACTTTTTTAAGTTTAGAAATAAAAATATTGATATGTTTTTCCACAAGAATTTACTTAGAGGAATTGATTAGCAGCTGAATAGTTGAAACCTGAGTGAAACTAGAAATGTCAGTTTATCCATACAGTAGATTTTGTGTGAAGATTCTGAGTTGATCTGTTGTAAATTTTCTTTTTTCTGTTTTTCCATTTATTCTGTTGTATGTATAATTATACTAAGCATCTGGGACACTTTCTTGGCCATACATTAAGTGACGCAATTTTAAAGTAAGACCAGCGCCAGTGTGCTATAAAAATATAACTTTTCTAAGGAAATCGTATAGGTCAGAATCAAAAGTTAAGCCCTTATTGAAAACTTTCATACAATTGTTGCTTCCATGTGCCTTCTGGACAGTCCCCTCAGAACCAACTCTGCAGATACTTCACATATGCCACAAATGAATGACAATGTTTTGAAACAGAATCTTCAACACTCTGCTTTAGTAGGTGATTTGAATAAATGCCGACCTTTATATCCACAGACTAGATACAGTATGTTGCATTATTTACACAGTGCACTTCTGTATAAGATAAGGAACTGAAAACAAACAGGCTTACATTTCTACACTGAATCACCCCCACCACTCTTTAGAAATTATAATTAAGGAAAGTGTGATTGTCATTGAAAATGGATTATAATGCAGCATTTAAACAATATCCAGGTTTTGCTGAAAGGAAGTTTTCAAGGGTTCTGATATTGCATATGTATTATGCATGACATTTATATTGAGCCTCCAAGAGCTATTGCTTTATGCCATCCTATTGGATAAAGCTCACTTCTTAAAAACTATATAAAAAACTGTCAGTGTCATTTTTCTCCAATAAAATGCATTAATTTCAAATAGAAATTTTGCTTTGTTTTGTAATTTTTTCTCTTGTTAATGATCATCTAATTAAAGCCAATGACTGTTTTAAGTATAACTACTGCCTTTATGGTAGATATCTACAATATTAAGATAACTAAAAATGAGTCATTTGTTTAAGGCCTTCGATGATAGTTCTAATGGAAAGAAAGCATCTTCATATCAAGAAGAAGGAAATCGAACAGGTGGTCTCCTAAGGTATCTCTCTCTCTCTCTCTCTCTCTCATACATATATATATATATATATATATATATAAAACATATATATATATTTTATATATTTTTTTTTTTTTTTTTTTTTTACTTTTCACTTTTCAATATTGTCATCAAAATGCATTACATGAGCTGTTCAAATTAATCGTCTTGGTTGCCATTCATCAACCTTAATGTTATTAATGTTTTAATTTTAACTTTTTTGTTTATACCTCTTCACCCATCCCATACAAAACCTACAGGTTTTGATTTTTAGGCAAGTTGGGTCTGTAAGCTCGGTATGTACATACAGTAGCACCTGTACTCCTTTTCATTTAGTGTGTAGTATGTTTGTCAAATGCTAATGCAATGTAGATTAACTTAAAATATAATGAAATAACCCCATACATTCACAGTTGAAAGAAAAAGAGCAAGTGAATGATACTGTGATTATAATGTGGGTAAATAAAACAAGAAATAAATTTGTCTATATTTACATTATGGAAACATACAGTATATGCATGTTATGAACACTAGAGGTGCCACTGGGCCCCAGACACAACTTCAAAAAACACAGCTCTGGGTAAAAATAAAGACATTTATTACACAAAGGTACCTTCACATGATTTAAAGGTAACCCAACACTGTACCATAAAATGCAAAATGACTCTTCCACATCTCCTTCTGCTCCTCCAGGTGAGTGTTGTCCATGGCCTCCCAACTCTAACTCACCCAGAGAAGGCAGAATGGCTCCTTTTATGTAGAACCTGGGAATGTCCTTCCCGTTTGATTGGGACAAAACTCAAACCCTCTCCCAGCCATGGGCTGTGCCTCCATTCATGTTAAACTTCAGAAATGTACAGAAATGATTAAGAATAGTAGCAGAGTGCTTGGTTTTATTTAATCCATATTTATGTACTACTCAATAGAGGTCACATTTAAACCATATAATGCAGGGTTACAAGTATTAGATGTAACAAAATATTGAAGGAATTGAAATGTCTGGATTAAACAGAGACTTGGTCTAAGTTGACTAATTCTACCCTCAATGTGGTTAACAGTATTTACTTAATTTTGTAGACTTTTGTTTTTGCTTTGTGTTTTGTTTTAAAGTTCTATTACATTATTCTTATTTTGGTTTTTTTTTTTCAATTATTTGGTTGTGAATATTCATTTTTTCTTCTTCTCAATTACTCATAATACACTGTTTATATTCTATTTTTGCAGAGCAAAATCAGTTTGTTCCATGTCAGAGTTTAGGCGATTGATGGACAGTTCTCCATTTCTCCCTGAAAAGAGCCTTCATGGAGATGGTAACAAGGATGAAGTAACCCCTCCGCTGTCACCAGATGATCTCAAGTACATTGAGGAATTTAATAACAAAAGCTGGGATTTTGCTGACAGATGCCACACTGCTCCCACTGAGCAGCAAGCTCAGGCATGGACAGAGAGGACAGAAATCAGGAAGGGAGAGCAAACTTCAGATCCATTCCAAACTCAATCTTGGTACCTCACCACAAGTGTTACAATGACGACAAACACTTTAACTAGCCCAGAGCACTGCCAAAAGCAGCCACTTAGAAACAATGTGGTCACAGATAACGTTGGAGTCCGGATCTTTCACAGTCCCTCAATTATCCCTACATTTGATGGCACAGTTCTTTCTGACACAGAGGGAAATCCTGTGACTGACCCAGATTTTTTATTCTCTGTTTCAAAATCAAAAGGAACAGATTCCAATGGGGGATCAGATGAAGTATTCAGTAGGTGGCCTAAACATCACAAGGAACTTCTCGAAGGTGGGTTGCATACGATAGAGCGCCCAATTTGCTCTACTGTGGGTTTTGCCTCTTCCCTGCATGAACTAGAATTATCAAGGAACATGAGTGATGATATGAAAGAGGTTGCTTTTTCTGTGAGGAATGCTATTCGCTCCAATTCAACGGAAAGGCAGTTAAAGGACATAGCCTGCCAAACAAATGGTGTCATGACCAGGGGAACGCAAACAACGCAAACCAACAGTGTTGGCCTCCAGACAGAAAGTCTGAGGAGCATCACCAGCAGTCCCCATAAGTGCTTAACGCCAAAAGGAGGTTCAACTCCTGTGTCATCTCCTTCTAGAAGTGTCAGGAAAATGCAGTTCTCCCCTGTTGTCCAGAATAAATTTGAACGTCCTTGTTGTTCACCCAAGTACGGATCTCCAAAACTTCAACGGAAAATTCCAGCCAAAGCTGATTCACCTAATAACAATAAACCAGTTACCCCAATCACACCTCAAAAGGGGTATAGTGAGTCAGCTTGGGCCAGATCAACTACTACCAGGGACAGTCCTGTACACACCACCATAAACGATGGGTTATCCAGCCTATTTAATATCATTGATCATACTCCATTAGTGTTTGACCCCATGCAAAAGTTTAACAAATCTCCAAGTCACTCTCAGCCTGGTGAATCCAAGTCTGAAGAGCAAAAGGCAGCATTTGGAACTGTTCAGGAATTTCAAAAGAATGGTCAGGGCAGGTCACCCAGTCCTGTTCAACTAATTGTTGAATCTCATGGGGAGAAAGCCCGTGAAATAATTAGTATTAGGCAAGACTTATCTGCTCCTCCTGGCTATACACTTTCAGAAACCACTGCAAAAGCACTAAATAAAAAAATCTTGGAGCAGGCATTAAAGGATGAAAAAAGGTTATGCCCCTCTAGTCCGGGAAGTGTCAGTAAAGAGGGCAAAGGGGCTGAAGCAGCTGATAAAAACCATCCAGGATCTATTGAGGTAACTCTTCACTTCCATTGTCTTTTGTTATGCATTGTTTTTATTGGAGTGAATTGTGAAGTTTGCTCAGTTTTATTTGAAATAGCACATTAGAATGTCCGGAGCATACAGTAAATAATGTAGTATTGTTTTGTGGGGTTTCAAAGGAACAAGTGTCACAAAACTGGAGAGTTTGTTTTTAATGATTTTTATGTGAGAAATCTTTTTTTTTTTTTTGGTGTTTCATCTTTTTTCAGCTACACCAGTTCCATGCTCAATTTCTAAAGAATTACTTGCTCTATAGGACAGATTTTGATAAAAGATCTTGAATTTAACATAAATGCTGATCCACTTTACGACTCCCTGACAGTTGTTTTGAACTTGTGTTTGTGTGGCAGCCTATAGGTAATTCTGTATTATGAATATTGTTTAGTTGAATCGGTCAAAATTCTCAAGGGAAGTTCATTTTCTATAACGACTTCCAGTTAGAATGCTGATGATAATTGAATACCTTTTTCAATAATAATAACATGCATAATTACTTACCAGACATCAGTGAACAGGAGCAAACTGATTTAATTAATGTGACAATAAAATCAATGTATTGAAATTTTTATTGAAGGTTTGGGATTTCTAAGTGATGACTTGTTTTATTTTAATAGAATTACTTATTGACAAAATAAGTAAGGTTTTCTTAATAAAAAATAATCAGTTAAGGGGTCTTTTTTTCCATAGATGTGGTGCAGATGATGCTATTCACTTTATAAAGAAAAAAAAGATTCTTCAGTCTAAGGTATAGGATTAGTGCAGCAGAAGCTTAATAATAATTTTACTGAATTTAACACATCTACATCTAAGTTATGAAAATAACACAAATGTCTAATGTCCCATAGCTTTGGACCAAAGTGAAAATACTAATTTTTTCTTTTAAATTAGGTCATTTTAATGATTCTAATATTGTTGTTACCTATAATATCATTCTCCTCACTTCATTGATTTTACTTGCGTATGAAAGATAGAGAAAGAAATTTGTCTCACTTGGTGTGAATGTTATAATGGCACAATCCTGAAAGGCTCCTCAGCCTAGTCATTTGATGTGCTGTCTGCCATATTGGTATTTTTGTATTTATTTAAGTCATTTTTTTATATGGAAACTACAAACATGCAATTTGAAAAATTAATAAAATAATTAATAATAAAATAATAATAACTGTAAGAATGTTCAATTCAGAAAATGTTTTTTCAAGTTTATTTTGTATTATGCACTGTATATATATTTATGTTCTTGTCCTTATATTTAGAGGTTTCTTTTACAATTTATTTTAAAGAAACAGATTCAGGAAAGTTATTTAGTTAACCATAAATCTGTAGTTGCTTCTGTTCCTAAATTCTCCTCTGTTTGCTGCTTCCTATCAAGGTCAAAAGTGTGCATTTCTAAAATGAGTTTTTATAACATAGCATGTTTTGTATGTATTGCTTTACAGCTGCATGAAAGCCAATAAAGGCATTTTACTCATCCTTTTTTTCTTTTTAACCAGAAAATACTTAATTACTAATTATATCCACCTTAAGATAAAGATATTTTGACACTAATATATATGGCTTGTATGTCTAAGGATGTTAAATGCCATAGACACAAAAAAATTTACTTTGTAGGTGTTTTTTTATTTTGTTTTCTTTATTTCATTTTATTGTTTGCATTTTTGATTTTGGAATGAGTATTTGTTGTGTACGTATTTCACTTCATATAATCTGAAATATGGAACATAATTATTTAGCTTTTGATCAATTCAGCTTATTCTTGTATAGTACTCTTTACTGAGCACAGGTTGAGAGTTATCACATTTTCTTACAAAAGTAATGCCAGTGACAGTAAGTTACTTAATCATACAATGTTTACACACATAATCAGATTAATTAACTTAAGCAAATGATAAAAAAAAAGAAATGTATCTCAGTGTTTAACAAAAGACATAGCAGTATAAGTCATTTTATAATATGAACTGAGATATGGCCAATTGAAATTTGAATAGACAAAAACAGAAATTCCACCCAATAGGATTTTTGGAGACATGATCGACTACCCGTCAAAAGTTTTGGAACACCTCAGTTTTTCCAGTTTTTCCTAAAATTTAATCAGTTGAAATGCAATGAATGACCTAAAATGGTGATAAGGTAAACAGTAAACTGCCAAAGTTTAAATTTAACGTTTAGGTTAGCAAAAACTGAAAAAAAACAGGAAATATGAGAATATTACTAACAAGTAGGTTACAACCTACAGATGTTTTACAGAAATTAAAGTAAATTAAACATTGCAACATGAATCAAACAATTTGCAAAGGTATCACAACTTCTGCTGATTACTTAAAAATCCTCTCTCTGTCTTAAAGCAGACTTGGAACAGACTGGGTTACTACTTGGATGCTATTCCAGTGATATTGGCAAGAAAATGGAAATTAACAAATGAAATGAGACAGACCATTATTAACCTAAGAAGTGTAGGCCTTTTGTTTAGAGATATTGCAGAAAAAGATCAAAGTGCCAAGTGAGTATGGCATCTTAAACAATCCAAAGGCAATTGGAAACTGAAAGAAACTCTGATAGGAAGAGATCTGGCAGACCCAAAGTCACTTTTGACCAGTAGCATACCTCCAAAGTCATAATAGAAATCACAATTCTGATGGCTTTTATGATGGGACAGATCATGGGTTGTTTAAAATGATAGGATTCGTTTTTAATTTTAGAAAGACTTTGCTTTGATTTTATACTTACCGAACAGACCAGTGCAGTGTTACTTTCGGGAGGCATTGGAGCTGCCCTGTCTTTGCGAATGGCAGGTGAGCTAGCTGTCATGAGGGGCACAATTCAGAAAGTGTGTGTTGAGGGCACACATGTGAAAGGAATGCCAGTGGATGTAGTAATAAGTCAAATACCAAAGCGGTGGCATGTGTGAATTAGGGTGCCAGATGGGTGAGGTGAATGAGAGACTACAAGGCATGACAAAATCACAGGGGGAGTACCAGGGAGAAAACAAAACAGGAAAAAATGAGACTGGAAGTACATAATTGGGGTGTTCTGTGAAGAAAGGGCAGAGGCATAGAGAGAAAAGACACAGAAAGCTAGAAGATTAAGCAGTTGAATTCGCGGAGGGATAGCATAGCCAAGGTGGACATAGGAGTCTACCCCTACTCCGAGTACCAGAAAGGTGAAGCTGTGGCTGCCTGTTAAGCTGAACAGATGTGTGGGGTCACCAGAGCTGAACCATGTGCTGGGGGAAGTCTGTAGAAGTTAAGAAACTGATTGATCGCTTTGCTGAATCCTCATTAGGAAAGTGATTGTCGGCTGTGTGGGACTCCAGGTTTTATCATTTCATTTTTGACGAATAGCAGATGGAGGAAGCGTTTTTTTTTTTGTTTTGTTTCATTGATTTATGAACATGGATCGATTTTGAAACACTTTCCAAACTTATACGTTGGCTACGTCCACATTATTATGTTTACGTTAAAAACACACGCATTACAGTAGTCTCTGATTTCACTTTTACTCTGTTTACCTTGGTGTTTTTAACTTCTGAAAACTAAGAATTTTGAAAAAGCTCCCCAGAGACGTATATTTCAAAAAATGCTGGCTTGCCGTTGTATTGTACATATGTGAGAACAAAACGTTTTGAAAACACAGACTCCATGCTCTGATTTGTTTGTGCATATTATGTAGCTTATTCTTCACTAAACCTGCCCATTTCAGTGCCTCGGGTCACCCTTCATGGAAGGAAACCATATTGCAACATAAGAGGAGTTCCTTTCTATACCACTTGTTATGTTACTTATCTCTGTGCATCTAAATGACGTTTTGTTCAGTTTGAATACATGCTTAAAAGGCAAAAAAATATTAACAGTCGCCACAGATTTGCAATAAATCCCATGGCCAGCAGTGCTACCATCCCTCCAAGGATTATTTCACCATTGCATTCATGGCTAGGATGAATGAATATCTACAGTGGGATGCAAAAGTTTGGGCAACCTTGTTAATAGTTATTATTTTCCTGTATAAATCGTTGGTTGTTACGATAAAAAATGTCAGTTAAATATATCATATAGGAGACACACACAGTGATATTTGAGAAGTGAAATGAAGTTTATTGGATTTACAGAAAGTGTGCAATAATTGTTCAAACAAAATCAGGCAGGTGCATAAATTTGGGCACC
>JANRMT010062819.1:32546394-32557711 GCA_026402145.1 Polypterus bichir lapradei
GGTGCCCAAATTTATGCACCTGCCTGATTTTGTTTGAACAATTATTGCACACTTTCTGTAAATCCAATAAACTTCATTTCACTTCTCAAATATCACTGTGTGTGTCTCCTATATGATATATTTAACTGACATTTTTTATCGTAACAACCAACGATTTATACAGGAAAATAATGACTATTAACAAGGTTGCCCAAACTTTTGCATCCCACTGTACATCATAGCTGTTTTCCATTGTATTAGTGTTGGCAAAAATGCTTTGGTAAATGGTTTGAAAACACAGTTTTTAAATGAAAGTGTAGTATTGTGGACATGGCCTTAGAAAAGCTGACAGCCATATTTTTATGTTGGTGTGTGTGTATACACTCAGACACACACCCTTACAAGAATATGAGATGTTTATTCACACTTTGGAATACAACTCCAGTAGGAACAAAAAAGAAAAAAGACACCCAGAAATTTTATTAATAATAAAATCTGACGTGTGAATTCTTGTAGTTAAAAATTAATTTTGGCTGCACTTGTATGGCCAATAGTAATGTGTGTAAAATCAATATCAGTGGGTTTAGCTTATATGAATGTTTTATTTTACTTATATTTTAATGCATTACCAAAGAATGTAATTAAATAGGTCCAACACCTGATTTTATTCTAATTACATTACTTTAGAACAGTGGATGTGCATTATTGCCATACAAACATCTATACTTTGAGCATTGTACCCCATGAGCTCTGTCATAAAGTAATTTATGTAATAACCACTGAATTGCAAATTATTTGTCAGTCATATTTAGGCAAATCCTTTACAGTCTGTAGTACCTGGATGAAATGGAGGGTAAAAAAATAACACTGTTTATTTTTGCAGAAATCCTGGTGTAACCTCTAAGTAGTGAATGGATTTAGCTTTCCAACAAAGGATACATGTGAAACCTGTTTCTCCAGTACTGTTTGCTTTTTTTTTCCAAAAACTCCATCACTCCTAGAAGCAAAAACTTTCTCTACATCTTTTTTTTTCCAAATATTTCTCTTCACTAATTTTCTCTTTTTCCTTTCCGACCTACCTGTTTTTGTTTTGTATTTTTTTTTTGTTTCCTTCTTCTGTATGTCTTATCCAGAATCAAAATGTCTTACTAACCGCTCCCTGGGGACTCTAACCCTGCTTGTCTCACTACTGTAAGTTTTTTATTTATACTTTCTGAACTCTCTCAATCAATTATACCAAAAGATTGGATTATCTGTTAAAGACACAGACATTTATTTTGAGGGGAAAAAAATTAACATAACGTCTGATCTATGAAATTTTGTCTTTAGTTAATGGAAGCATAAAAAACACTAAGCACCAAATATCACCTTGGAAAAAAAACAGAAGTGAAACAAATCCTATTAATTTAAACTTTATAAAACTTTTTAAATGATTAAAAATTATTAAAAAATTTGAAAAGTTAGGAAGAGTTATTAATGTTGGATATCATTAATATTGTTGAAGACTAAAAAAATATTTAATCCGTAGATTGTTTAATGGTATGATAAAATCATTAGCTTCAACACTCACAATTATAGAGTTAGATAGATAGATAGATAGATAGATAGGACACTATCTATCTATCTATCTATCTATCTATCTTTTAATGCAAATAAGCTTACTTAATTCATTTCGAGATTGAGCAAAGCAGGGTTCTATACTAGCACTGTTGTGTTCTGTTTTAGTGGAATTTTGAGTTGGATATTTGAATTTTGATTGTAAAAATTTTTATTTAATATGAATAAAAGTAAAATGTTAAAATAACTTTGGGGGGGGGGGGGTATTTTACCCTTTCTTAGATATTATTTAGTGTAACAGTTTCTACAGATCATAAAATGTTATACATATTTTTCTAATAGCATGCTCGCTTTGTTTTAAAATTATTCTTTATTTAACTCAGACTAATTTATATAGGCTAAAAATCTATTAGTTTACTTTACTAAACATTAAGTCATAAACATCACAAAATATTTAAAGTTATGTAAAGCACTTGCCTTGTTTGCCTTGGTGCCTCTGAAGTTTGAGATCAATCAACTAACTCTGTTTCCAACAGCTCAGATAGTTTAAGGATAAAGCAAATGTTTAAATGTCCCCTATCTTTCCAGAAATGTCACTGCCAAATGCTCTTCCAATCTCTTGCATCTTGCTTTCATGCTAAGTAAAGGCTTCTGCTAAGAAAACAACTGACTGGTTCTTGGTGCAGTTTTTTGGAAATTATTTATACCAGCATACCCCAGCTGAGATGCAACACTTTCTTTTTCCATTGCGCACATCCTAATCACATTTTGGGATGGAGAGGAAAAGGTTGAATCTGGCTGCCTTTACTATCAGAGATCTATGGATTTGAGGTTTTGATTCTAATATTCTTGCTACTTTGCATCCTTAAAGGTTTTCAGACTGCTGATTCACAGAAAATTCATGGCTAACAGCTATTTTTCATTAAAAAATACCTCATTTTTTTCCTTGTCTCACAGCTTTTAACCAATTAACCACCTTGTTTGTGTGTGACCGCACAAATGAAACGTTTTTTTCTTTGCTTTGCTGACTGGTATTTGTGTCTTTGTATATTTTACTGTTTGTGCAAGCCAAATCTACTAATGGAAATAAGAGCTTTTCATAACCATAAATTGTCATTGTCTCCTTCCCAGCATGTGGTCAAAAATGTTAAGAATGTTTATCTGTGTTTCATGTCGTCCCAAGTTTACTGTAACATTTTTTGTTTTTTTTTAATGCATTTGTTGAATAATCATCATTATTTGTTTTGTTACCTTTATTTTGTTTATAATGTTACTCTGTGTGGCCATTACACCGAAGCTCACATTTATTTCTCTATAACTAAACATTGTGATGGTGTTAATTTTGTTATTGAGATGTATTTTCTGAACTGTTTCATGTTTCCCATTGCCATTTTTTAAAGACATCTATATTTATTTTGCAGTATTATAAAAAAAGAAACTGCTAGCATGAGACCTTAGAGATAGTGGAAGACTGCTAAATACATTTGCCCTGCTTTCAGATGTCTGTTTTATAAAACATTTCCACTCCTTGTGGTGGTATGAGGGAATCTCGATTATGTCCAAGCTCACACAAGGTCCAGACCGAGCACAAACCTGATCACCTCACCACATTTTGGCAATATAGAGCAGCCATGACAGGATTTTCTTATTCTAGAAAAGAAATCTGGAGTCTCATGGAATCACAGGAAGAACAAGTGAACTTCTTGCCAATGTAAATGCTGTAAGATCCACAAAGAGACAAGACTATTCAATCCATTAGATATTCAATGCTTTTTGGGTATGTTTTATTAAGAGCTAATATTAAGAGTGCTTACGTTTATCCTCAAGCACTCAAGTTTATCTCCGTATTCTCACAATGTGTTTTATGATACTGGGTTTAGAAGGTGCAGATTGTATTTTGTATACAATATGTGCATTAATATTTAGTTTTTCTGCAGCTTTTTATTGTTATTCTGGCAGCTCCATTTTGTGACCTCTTTGTCTGCGTACAGTTTCTATGCTTGTTGCCAGTCGTGTGATGAGTCATGGCATTGCTCCCCTATATAAGGTGTTAACACACTATCAACAGCATTCAGGATTTCAGTTTTGTGAGTCAAAAGCTTCACATTTACCAAGATTTAAAGTTCTATTCCGTGAGCTAGGATTGTAGTGTGTTATTTTGACTTAGAATTTTTGATGCTCATTTTGGGCTTGTGTTATTCAGTGTTTTTTGACTTAGTGGATTTTGACCACTGCCTGTGTGTTGACAGTAATTTTTTCCTTTATTATTGGGTCCTGCTGTCTTCCTTGCACTAATGGCTTGCCAATCAATTTACAGCTATGGCAGTACAGTACATAAACTTGGCATTATCTGCTTTTCCTAAAATATTGGGAAAAAGTGATACTGTTTTAATACAGGGGCCATTAATTTGTAGCACCAAAGCAATTATTTGCTCAAACCTAAGTAATACCAGTGAGTCTAACTCACTAATCAGTTTTCTTTGACTGTGCTACTCATCCTAAAGCTGTTTGATCTTGTCTAACAGCTCTTTCATTTTTATATGTTCCAAGCTTATGTACTGCTAGAACTGAAAACTAGAAGGCAAAAGGGCAAAGGAAAAATCATGACGAGGAGATGAAACAGAAATTCATTGTCAATAAATAGGACGTGGTCTAAAGTATATATAACCAAAGCTCAAGAAATATACCAAAAATTATGGTCAAATTGTAAACTCGCCTAATCAGGAAGGGATTCAGTTACAAATCAAAAGACTTGGATGCTGTTTACAGTGTGCCACCATCTTAAATAGGTGGGAAACAACAATAGGATTTATCACATGACCGACAGCCTGCATTGAGAAACCAAAGCACAACCATGAAAAACCAGCACAAAATAGTGTTATCAGAATATATAAAAACAAAGCAAATAGCAGAAAAATATTAGTACATACATTACTTACAAAATGCAAACTGTACTATCCAAAACCTTAGAATCACAACACTAAGAAACCTCCAAACATGTCACCCCTTTGGTCTTATAAGTGTACTTTGGAAAAGCATGTCCAGATTACACTTATTGGGGCATTTCTGGATGGTCTTGGGTGTATTATTCTTGATGATCTATTCTGGAATGTTAAATAAACCTTGGAAAAAGATATTGCCTGGGGTGTCAAAAGTCTTCGAGATTTTGGTTCACATCTCTATTTGAGTAACAAGGGAACAATGGTAGTAGCGAATTAATACTATTATTTTCACCTTATAAGCATATTTGTTTAAAAGCACAGGACTTGTAGAGCGACCTATATGTGTATACCATAAATTACTAAAATATTTTAATCAAAATCAACAAGGAGTCACCCTACAAAAGGTGACTGATACTGTAGTAATCAGAAAAGGTTCAAAAGTTTTACCTTTACAAATATTTGTGCAGTTGCATGAAATAATTAACTTATGTAACTGACACTATTGCTTGTAGTAGAACATCTAAATTTTAACGTGAACATTTTGAATGAAATCAATAACTAATGTTCTTTTTAATTCTGCAGACATCCGAAATGCCAGGCTGTTCATCTTGAAACCCAATGGGAAAACACAATAAATTTCTTTTAAGTATGAATTAATTCAGCCGTCTGGGAGCTGATTTCTAATGACCCACATACACAAAGTTCACTGCTAGAAGTATTTATTGCTGTACTATTGCATATCTCCACTAGAAACAAGTGTAAATTTGTGAGGTTAAGTTGTGTTATGTTTTAAGCTTTGTATATAAAATACAAAAGCCTGGATTCTTTGTTTTGACTTGTGTTTTGGCATGACTTTAAATTGTTTAGTGAAGCCTCCATTTCAGTTTGTGCGTTCCCATTTAATACTCTGTAGCAGAACACTTGGTGAATTTTTATTTTTAGGTAACACGTCGAACATATTACCTTCAAATTTATTAGACAGTGCGGCGACAAATATCCTAATAGCTGTAACTGTTTATTTTTGGGTATATGTTAACGTATTCAAATGAGAATTCGGTACTTCTGAAAGTATTGTATTAAGAAAAAAAACTGTTAGATACAGCTTAATAGAAAAAATGAAGCAAAAAATGAAAGGTTAGGAAACATCTGTGCTTCAGCTTTTGTTGTTGAAATGACTGACGATGATCATATTCATTGCAGTTTTTGGTATGGAAGCTCTGGTGCAGCCATACCACAGCTGTCCTAATTTTTTAACGTTAACTTACCTAAAGAAAAAGATCTGCACTTCGTTTGCTAATGAATAGTGAAATATCAATTTCATGCACTGTTCATGTTGCAAAAAATGATAGAGGCTGGTCCACCTTGGATGCCTTCTGACATCATTCTCATCTGACAAAATGCAGCCATGTAGATTTAAATGTTAAGTAAACTAAGAAACTTGCGACCACCTGCTTACCAGGAAAATCTATTAACTGTGAACCTCCCTAAATTGTAACTGCAACACCTCAAGTCTGGAATCACTAAGCTTTAAGGTGGAAAAAGAATGTCACAATAACATCAACAGAAAATGCAGTGCATGACTCCATTACAAAACACTGAGGCTGTTGAGAAGTAGCGCTGATCATCAAGTGCCAAGTGTTTGCTGGAGAGAGTGTAGAGTCGGCAAACTATTGGAAAAAAAAATATTTTCTGCATTATATGTTTATTCACACCAGGACTGTTCTTTGGTGGTGCTGGTTTCTTTTCCATACATTGGAACGAGCACACAAAAAGCTTCCTTGGCTTTTTAAAATGTGTTGCCATCAGACATTTAGCACATAATCTAAAATTACAGATATTTTGTGTAATTCCTTATACTTTTTCAAGGGGAATATTTTGTTCTCAATTTCTCAGTTAAATCAAACCCCACCTTCATTCAGTGCTACTGTTCCCCTTTAGTTTTTTGATTATCTCAAATTTCAACTTAATGTAATATTTTGCATGCAGGCTAAAGACACATTGCATACTATTTGATATGCAGCATACTTACAGTTTACCTTTCATTGGCATAAATGCTTGATAGAAATGCATTTTAAATTTCAGTTCAATTTAAAACATGCTATTTTTCACTTTATTAGTTGGGAAATATCAGCAACAAATTGTAGATTTGCAGGGATGCTTTATAAATAGTTTAGATTTATGTAATTATTTATGTGTAATGTGTTGATCTTCAAGTAACTGCTGAACATGGAGTGCCCTCTTGAGAAAAATAAGCTGATGAACATACAGTCAAAAAAGAGATCCAGATGCAAACGTTAATATTTCAAATAGAGCCTTTTTTTCTCTTGTTTTCTCTCTATAACCATCCAGTTAGACTATTTAAAATCTAATTTGGCAAAAATAATGATTTATTGTCTCAGAATATTATTAAGGTCCATCTCTTATGCATTGTCATCAGATATACTGTATATGGTGTGCATGTTAGTGGGTACATTCAGTGTCATACTCCCAGGCAGAGAATGAGGATAGCTTTTATTTATTACTTTTTTGAGCATGTCTGTAATGTCACTTATATTAACCGTAAATAACCTTCTTCATATTCTCATTTCCTCCTTAATGTCTTTTTCTGTGTCACTTGGCGTCTGACTACCTAAATAATACAGGTTATGCACAGTATTTGGTATACTGGGCTGTTTGCATGCATCCTACAAAACCAGAGAGCGCGTACTGATTAGCAATTTATCAACCTAAATGTTTGGCTGCTCAAGTTAAGAATGAAAAGCTGAATTAATTGTCTCCATCTTGTAAACATCAATTGGTAAATATGTGAAATGTGCTTTAAAAGACCCCGTGTACAGTGGGAATAAAAGCTTAAATATGATACTTATTCTCAAAGGGAAACTAAACTAGGTTTAAAGTCAAAACTTCTAAAAGTCTGTAGGTTTATTCAAGCTGCTTCCTTTAAAGTTAAATTTAACACAGAGTATCATGTAATTTTGGTAACTTTATGCCATAAATCTAATCATTTAATAAAGGGCTTACTTACCAGGTAAAACTAATAGTGTAATAAGCTTGGTGTCATTAATGGGAGTAGTTATCCTAGTGAAAGATTCTTGATTCTTTTTTTTTTGGCTTTCCATCCCTTACCAAATTTTATCAGGTTACTGCAGAATTTGAGACATAAATCCCTGGAAATATAGAATTCATCCTCTTGTGTATGTCTAATGCATTCTTCTGCTCAACGCACTCATAAATCAACAACAATAACTATATATTCTTTGTATAGCCCAAAATCACACAGAGAATGTTGCAATAGGCTTTAACACCCCTGTAGGAAAAAAAATGGAAGAAATGTTGGGAAAGTCAATTCAGAGAGAGAGAGAGAGAGACCCCTTACCAGGTAGGTTGGGTGGTCAATGGGTGTCAACAAATGGGGTAAACACAATACACAGTACAGAAGACAAGTAATCCCCTTCACAGATCTAGATGGCTAATCTACCATTGCCACCTCAGGAATACAGTATAATATCAGATCAGCTATTTACAATACAATGGAAGAAGCCATTGATTGCTGGGATGTCTGAATATATATCGACTGCCATGGGTTGCTAGGGTATGGTGGAGTTCCCAGCCAGGAAAGACTGCAAATGGGGTCAGAAGAAGTCCAAGAAGGGCATTAAAAGTAATAATGACTGACGATGTCATGCCATTGCTAAGCAAAGAGCCCTGGCAGAGAATGGTGTATTTTGTTAAGAAAAAGAGAATCCTGGAAGCAGTTACTCCATTGACGTCAACATGGGAGAAAGAGGCTAGTCTGCCAAACAGGTTTAAGGCTGTCTGGAGTTTTAGAGGGAATACATGAAACCCTGCCATATATTAGGTGATCTGGCCCTTTAAATAACAACAAACCCTCAGGAGCTCAGGGTATTCAAGGGTGTTGGAGAGGACTTCTAGAGAGAGAGAGGATCATTGGTCTCCTGATCACAGGAATGGTTCCAGGGATTATCTTGGAAGTTAGCTCTTGCTGGAGTTTAAATGCAGTGCCTTAGCAGTGGTCCACTAAGATCATATTGACTTGGGATATGACAAATGACAAGAGGAGGTGAGGCCACAACATGGTGGGTGGAAATGGGAGTATTTGGTGTAATGCAATGATGTGCATGAACAAACCTTCATACCAGATGAATGGGGATTGCTGAGCTGTTGAGGGCAAAGCCAGAGAGTCACAATGTGGTTGTTTTCACTGTTGATTTTGTACTTTTGCTTTTCCTTTAGTTTATTCCTTTCTTAAAGTATCTCTTTTATCAACTATTTCACTCTTTGGAGACATGGTTTCTTTGGAATCTTCATGAGTAAGACAAACTATTAGAGCATACACTTTATTTAGGTGTTTCAGCTGGAGTAAAGCAAATTGCCAGTGCTGAAATGTGAAAGTAAGAAAGAAATAATTTATCTAAGCAAAAAATGAAAAACAGAAAAGGACTGGAATCAGGCATGAATTGAATCAACAGAAAAGGGAGCATATTAAGTGAAGAACATTATTATTTCCAATTATTTATTTGCATACAGTGGAATAGTAGAATCGTTATGGAGGTCAATTGAATTTGGTTAAAAAGTCAGATTTGAAGGAAAAATAAGCACAGTTCAGTGAAGAAAAACGCTGTTTCCCTTTCTGAATAAGTACAGCAAGACAGTTTGGTTAACTAAAAATAAAATGATGTAAAGGCAAAAAAAATCAGTAGGCATCTCATTTTGGGCTATTCTGGTTCTATAATTTCTTTTTTAAGTGGGACTCTCTTCTTTCTTATGTGTCTGATGTTTTTCTGAGCATGTTGTCAGTAGTGCTTATTTGCTTTTTATTTTTTTAAAGGACTTGCCTTGTTCTTCAGTAGCTCCTCCTCTGGAGTCTTGTTTCCTGAGACCAGCCAGGCCAGCAAACCGTCGTCCTCCATCCCGGTGGGCCTCTCATTCTCCATCAGTTTCACCTCAGTGGCCGCCACCTTGCGCAAAGTTCCACTTCTCTGAGGAACACGAAGTTGAAGATCCCAGCCCTGAACACGAGCCTGAATGAATCCGTACAGCCTCACTTGTCAAAAACAGCTAGCAAGCAACCAGTGCCATTAACTCACTCGAGGACTGTAGTTGTAGTACCTGGTAGGGGAGAAAGGAATAACGAACGTACAGTAAGAAGTGAATGAAAATCTCAAATGGCCAAAAAAGGAGTCGTGTTCTCTTAACAACTGCTAATGTGCCTGAACAAAGAAATAACAAGAAATTCTTGATTGTATTTACAAAGAGTAACTATTTTAGTCTCCAGTTATTTTTTTTTTAAACAGCTTATTGATGGTCTTTTTCAGATTTAAAAAAAAATTATTACAGAATGTTGCTGAGGGAAAGATGGTAACATTGTCTCTGTCGCTTACTCTCTCTCTCTCTTCTGATTGCCTTCCTTGGCTCTCTTAAATTACATTTGCACTGTTTTCTTTTTTTGTATATATGTTGGGTGTTTTTTCTTTTTTTTTTTCTTTTTTTTTTTTTCTTTTTTTCTGATGTCACTTTAAAAAAAACTTGTTATAGTAGAAATAAATTAACGATCATACTTGAAAAGAGGTTGGGGAAGAAAAATAAAAGACACAAACACTTGTTCCATTAAAGAAAGATAGTGATAACTTTTATAACTGATCCTATAAGGGATTATTTATGAGTGTTTACAAGGAAAACAAAAGCAAACTTGCAAACACAGAAAATGAGCACAGTGATTTCAAACTGCAAACCGGAAAACGTGTTAAATAGCTGTGCACAACAGTGTTCTACTTGACGTGCATGCCATTGGGTTCCCAGCACTTTAGTGCATGTATATAAGGCTACGGTACCACATCATTACTTGTAGTGAAAGTCTCGGGTTACTACTGTAATAATGTTGTGAGGTCCATGCTGTACTGTAAACTTATTGTTACTTTATTTGCATCAACTTGAAGAAAAAATAATTTTTAAATTATTGTAACAGTTCTGTCTTTGTACAGTTAATATAAAGACATATATTTTCTTTTTTTGTTTTGAAAACATGAGTTTTATGGCAAATAGTAAAAAATGTAATGAATGTTGTTAAAATAAAAAGTCTGTGTAAGAGAGTGTTCAACAATTAATAAAAAAAAGGAAAAATATGTATTTACAATGAGCTTATACTCTTCATTTTTTCAGTGACATTCTAATATGGCCTTTTGACTCCAAGGCAGAAACATGTGGTACAGTATACACAGTATATAAACATCTATAAATAAAAGTATCTAATTTTTATGTTTTTGTCTGTGCAGCCTAAATTTAACACCGTAAATTTTGGCTACTGTTTACCCCACCCTCCAAATGATAAAGATAAAGGAAGATATAGAGTGAGAAGGGAATTTTGACAGAGACAGTTGATGAAAGACAGAGTTTGAAACAAAGGACCAATAGTAAGTGACAGATGGTCAGCTCCAAAACATGTGGAAGAAAGTTCTGGACATGTTTAGCGAACAGTGATAACGAAAACGTACAAAAATTAAATCTGTGTTTGACCAAAATTATGGAAGTTCCGAACTGCACAGTGAAAAAAATGAAAATATCTTGTACGTATGGAATACTTTCACATATGTGCATGATGTTTTCACGTACATACTGGATACACGAAGCACACTTTTTTCATTTTTGATCTAACTTTATCTCGTACATGGTGTTTTCATATATGTACGGGTTACTTTCACATCTCCCATATGCATAAACGTTTCCCATATATACGTGAAAATATCCCATATGTTTGAGATATTTTCACTTATGTACGATTTAAGGGCTGTCCCATAATTTTTTCATTGTGCAGTTCAGAA